>OZ012735.1:148223401-148485901 GCA_963859935.3 Lathyrus sativus | reverse complement strand
CAAATGATCTCGTCTTAATCACAAACTTGTGTTAATTAATCGAGGGTAACCTATCACGATCCCAAAGTATAGAAAATGATCCTAATGATCATTTTCTACAGTTTTGACATAATGAAGGTTATCAATTTCGATAAATCAATATTTACGAATAAAAAACTTTCATTGATCGAAATTGAAATAAAATAGAGATGAACAAAATGAAGAAGAAAATGGAAAGAAAATCAAGTGGTGGTCTCATCTAAATCAATAGAGATGAACAAAATGAGGGATAGAATTAGTGTCATTAACTTTTAATCTTGAATATGAATTAAGGGATGATGTTAAATGTAACTCAAATTCAAGTTTGTTTCATTTAAGTTTTTTCATTTGGATTGGTTATAAACTAAAGATAGTTTCAGTTAGTTACAGGATTGAGATAATAGAGTTTGTTGAGATTGAAAAATTAGTTACATATCTCTCTCTTTCTATGCAATTCTTTAATCTTCATCTTCTTTTTCTTATGCATTAATAGAGTTTTATTATTAACTCCAACATTTTATTTGTATCTTTAAAAAAAAATACATACATATATAAAAATTGAAAATATAAAATTGAATATAATCACAAATATCAGTGTTTGATATTAGACAAACACATTCATATTTGTTTTCAGATATGTCGGTGTTACAAAAGTTATAGTAATCGTAACATAATATCAATATTTAATAAACTTAAAAGAAAGAAAATAAATCATCCATACACACTGCAAAACTATTGAACCATTTTAATGTCCTTTACCAAAACTGCACGATCTTCATCACAACACAGTTTCCGGAAGTTCAAAGTAGGAACTGATGGAATCATCCTGGTTATTATTTTCACAGACTATTCTTCCTTGTGCATCAATGTCAAAGTTTTCAAAAGAAATTGAAAATGTACTAGACTTCAGATCAAGTTCATATATGGTAGCATGTGTTTTTCCATTTTGAAGCCTCATGTCTTGAAAACAAATATGCTTTAAACTTATGCGCTATACTATGATGAGAATGGTGAATATGTAGCTAATTTTTTATTGAACTATTTATAGAAAAAAAAAGAGGGTTTGAGTAATGTTGTTTCTGTCTCAACATCAATTGACATCTATGGCTATTATAAATTACTAAATATATGTCTAGGCGGCATTTTACATGGATGATTGACTTTAGAAAGTGATAGTTGAATTGGTTGAATGAGTTAATTGCACTTTTTTTAATTATATAGTGATAGTTGAATATATGGTGATGTGTCACAAAATAAATACACAATTTGTAACGTGCTCACATCAAAGAGAATGTACTTATTGTAGGAAGCAAACAAATCATAGAATCTTGGGAAAAATATAAGAAACATCTTATGGGATTATAGATTTGCCTGCGAGATATGAAACAGGCTTACAAGGTATATACCAAAAGTCCTATGTTTTAATATCAGCCTTAAAACAGAAACAATTCAAACAGCTTAAGTTAGGGTTTTAAATCTCAAAATTATAGATAATAAAAAATAATTTGGTTATACATATAAAAATATTATTAATTGTTTTTGTATATTATCATAGTTTAGTTTCTAAAAGGAATATTTCATTTTTTTTAATCTTAATATGACTTTTGGTTTTATTTAAAATCTTTACTATAAAAATTATTTCAGGTCTCTAAATGTGTTGGGCTGATCCAATGACTCACTAGTAATTTTATTATATGCTATAAATAGAACAAATTGTGAGTCTTAAGATTTAACTCTCGAAAGTCAAATGATACAAGAGGAATTTTACCTAAGTACCACTCTATTGGAATTAACTAGTGTACTTGTTATAAAGTATAACGAGAAATAGTCCTATTTTTATAGGTTGGTATGAGGTTTTAAGGGTTTGAGTTATGTTGAGAGCTCGTCCATGTCAGAGTTACAGAGTGCTTCTATGTGTGTTTTTGTTAGGGAATTGAAGATTTCCCCTCCTGTAAATAATATATAGGAGTTCCTTTACATCTGAATTAGTGATCTAAAGGAGTAGTTTTTCCGTATTTTGGTTAATGATGACAGAGTAGAAAGACTGAACTCTTCCTATAATAGTGAAAGAAACATTTATTTCTCGTGCCTTAGATTGATTTTGCATATACACGCCACATACCCCATCACTTGAATTAGTAAGAAATATGGTATGGTTAGGATGGCAAGACCCATGCCCAACAGGGGGACTTCACATGCCTTCTAGGTTACCTATGGCTTGGTCAATGGGCGCTAGCTTGTCCAAAATTAGTGCATCTAACTCAACTTTTTTCCTTTTGGGCTATTTCTTTTAGGGCCAAGTAAAACTAGCATAGTCCACAATCCCTCAAGCATGAGGTCTTGAAAAGGGAGAATTTTTTAAACCCAATGTTTGGGGTCCCAAGGAAACTTTTCAGCCAGATATTTGAGATTATTCATTCAAATGGAATTGTGGCGAGTCCCTTAACTAATGTTAGGGGTGAGTCTCATAAGTGAAGCTTGGGAAAAGTATCCTCAAGTGGAGCTTAGGGAGAGTGCCTTAAGTGAAGCTTGGGGTGACTCCTTCAAGTGAAGTCTAGATTGAGTCCTTTAAGTGTCACTGGTAGTGGAACATGCAACATTAAATGCTTCTAATGATGTGGTTGCCTCAGTAAGAAAAATAAATTAGACCCTGCATGCGTCAGAGACGCGGGGAGGTCTCACAATAAAGATTGGCATGCCTAATGTGAGGTCATCATTGTCAATGTTCTCTAACTCAAAGTTCTTATCTCTACTCACATATAGTGCATTCTTCCTTTTCTTCACCCTTTTCTTTTTTCAATCACGACCGTTACTAGGTACTTAGATGAAAGTGGCAAGGTGATAGAACCCTTTGACATTAAAGCGTGGACATTGTATTTATATTGTATGAAGAACACTGAGTGAGCTGATGGGATGATCAACTACACGCTTTTAGAAATGAGGATGTTTTAGAGCTATGAGAGCACTTCTGATTTTAGCGGAGATAATGAATCTCTTTGTTTCTGTTTTTTCCCAGGATACCCTAAGCAGTCAATAGGGCCCAACACTCCTAAGCATACAAAAATCATAGACTTTGATACTCATTACACAAGCACCAAGAGGGCTACTTCTTTTTGAAGGTACATCGGTGGAAGAGGAACAGGATGACATGACCACCCCACTTGACTCGACCAACCCTTTCTTTTACTTGTGTCTCCGAGTTGTCCAAGATCCAAGGGTTTAATTCCTTTTACATTATTTAAATGATAAGGATATTACGACTTTAAATATTGTTCCCTCTCAAATTTCACCAAATGGCTAAGCCTTTATTAGGGCCTTTGAGATTATATGTCAGTGTCTAAATGCCAACCGTACTAAAGGGACTTTCTTTTCCTTCTATGATACTGTCGCACCTTGAAAAAATCTGGAATCGAGAACGTACGACCCTCACGCTAAAGGCGCAGAAATGAGGTTCGACAGAGTCGTCACCGAACTTTATTTATCCCGAATAAACGAGAAAGGAAAATATCGAGAAAACCTTTTAAAACGAAAGGAAATGAACAAGGTCGTCGCAACCGATGTTCAGGGTTCGGGAGTCGGTTACGCAAGGGGAAGGTATTAGCACCCCTCACGTCCGTTGTACTCAACAGGAGCCTCTTAATTCGAAATGTGATTAGCGTTAGCTAAACTTAGTTGTTTTCTTCTCAATGGTAAGTACGAAATGGTAAAATAAAAGGATAACGATGCTAGGGGAAAATGGGTGGTTTAAGTATAGGGTACTCGCCAAGAATTGGGGCCCTTGTGCCTACATATGCTCATTCAGACGAGAATGAGAAATCAGAGCGTCGTAGTTCGATTATGGGAAAGGTTAGGGGGAAACAGAAGATATAGGGAATTGTGCTCGCCAAGATCATCGCAATCTTGTGCCTACGTATCTTCCATTCAGACGAGAATGAAGAATCAGAGCACTCGTAGTTCGTGGAGACGACCACGAAAAGATGAGGGTTGAAAGGTTTGAGTTTGGTCGTATGACGATTACTCGAAGCCTAAGAAAGGATTCTCGGGCCCAAGTAATCGAGAAAGCGAGTCGAAGGCTTGACTCTCTCTCTTTTTCATCTTAACAGATGGTTGTGTTTGAATGGTGTTTAAAATGATAAGTGGTTAGAAGTAGTCAAATATTGTCGAGTTTGAAAATGTTTTAGAGGCGTCAATTGTTCACACATGGATAAAAGGACCCACATCTAAACAACTGAAAGAGAGACCAAAGGCTCGACCCTCCTCTCTTCCACCTTGAAAATGAGTTAGATAGCTGTTAATTGGTTGATAGTTTATTATGAAGATCCGCTTGACTTTGGATCAAGGGTTTGACGTATATTCGTGTGCAAAACATGGTGTAATGGACATGGTTTAAAAATGGCTCGACTATGGGTTGAGGGTTTGATTGAAAATGGAACCGGCTTGACGACGAGTCAAGGGTCAAGTTGTGAGAAACGATACTAGCCCCTGAGGGTGCCCATAATAACGAAACCACGATGAAAATGTATGCAATAGGTTGATGGCGAATGCATATGAGCACTCGACTTACAATTGGTGTTTGAAAATGGATCAATGACGAATCGAGAATTAGTTTGAAAACGGTTTATTCTACGCTCCCCTAGAAGATAAACCACAACTAAAGAAATACAAAAACATACATCGGAATGGGAGAGGGGTACATCTAAATTACACTAGATTGCACGAAATAAAATGTCTCATTGTCAGGTAGCCCAAGAGGAAGCCGTGTGTGTGCGAAGTGTCCTAAACTAAGCCTTGCGCAAAAGTCGGACAAAACTCCAAGTTAGAGTTTCTGACAAAGTCCAATGATCCATCACTCGGACAAACAACCAACAGCCCACCAATTTAGGATTTTATGATTTCGATAGTTATTATATGCTTTGAAAGAATGTGAATAAGAGAAAAAAAAAGATGACTATGATATGAGTATGAGCAAGATATGAATATGAACAAGATATATAACAATATAATAATATTCACAATAATATAATGATAAATGTTAGCAAGTATATGAACAAGATAATAAAATCAAGATAATATTGACTGAAAAATAAAGCAGTTGTATATTGACATAAAGTAAAGTTAGTCGTTAGTTTGTTATTGAATTTAATCGGGACAAAATGTAGCGCTAAACTGTCGTAGCTCGACTTATAACGAAATTCGAACTATAGGAGGTTGCGCGAGTTAATATCCGTGCTAAAAACAAGATAGAGAAATGATATTGAGGATCATTCTCCAATTTAATCGTGTCGCACGGACCAAAAAGCAAGCGATCTAGTCTTAATCATAAACTCTTGTCTATTAATCGAAGGTAGCCTATCACGATCCCAAAGTATAAAAAATGACCCAAATGGTCATTTTCCACAAATTTGACATTATGAAGGCTAATGACTTTGATAAATCGACATCTAGAAATGTAAAGACTTCATCGATCGATAAAATAAAATAAAATTGAGATGAGAACAAAAATGAAAATAGAAAAAGAAAGTGGTCTCGGTTTCATCCCCATTTATCAATAATTTGACTAGTGGCGACTTTTACGTTTCGTCATCGATCCAAAATAAAGATAAAAACTAAAAGAGAATAGAATAAAAAATAAGAACCACCTATGGCATTGAATCGAGAACTACAAGAAATTTAGATAAGGAATGGCCAAATTATAATCTCTTTTTATTTTATTTTTAAAAAAATACTAAAGAAATGAATTTTAAAAAAACAAATAACATGAAAAAAAGAATGAGGGTGATGTTCAGATTTAGGGATGGTGTGTGAATCATATGCTATTGGACTTAACAAAGCCCATCATTACACACCAAACATCAACACAAAAAGAATGCTGGCAAGGAAAACGAGATGTGGGTGTGAAAAGTAACAGGCCTCATGGTGGCACATCAACGTCTTTAAACAGAAACAACAAACAGAGAAAAAAAACAGACTCCTCCATAAAAATAAATTATAAAGGGAACAACCATGAGAATCAACTCGAGGACTTGTCCGTTTCCAACCTTCTCTCTTGTCTGTGAATAAGCAAAAACAGAGGAAACAACCAAAACAAAATGGAAGAAAATCAGAGCAAAATCCAACAAAACGAGTTGGCGTCATTTCCAACTCCCTCTCTTGTCCGTGAATCACTCTAAATTTCCCACCCTTCTCACTCGATCTCGCCTGGTTTTCCCCGTTTCAAGTTGCGATTGTAGGATTGTGGTTTTGCTTACAATTTGGGATTTGTTGGCTTTTTAGTCTCTCGTCTCCATCTCTTTTCTCTCTGTTCTGTGACTCTGTATTTGGATTTTTTATTTAGGGGTTTGTAATTGTTTGAAGGTTGAAAGGGGTTCACTATCGGTTTAAAAGGGGAGAGGTTTGTGAGGTTGAAGAAATGTTAGGTTTCTATTTTTGGGGATTTCTTCTGCAGCGTTTGTAACACCCTTCTAACCCCACGGAAAAATACATAATTAATCAGAGTAAATTAACATGCTTTCATAAAAGTGCGTCACACATAATTTACAAACTGCAACATTCACCTATCGTACTCATGTAACATCGAAATAAATAGTCATGCTATTAAATTTTCACTTTGCATGCAGCAGCAGATTCAATTTATTTTCATAATTCTCTTCACGGAACATTCATGTTCATCACATAATCATCAACACTTAGGCACAGAGGCCATCATCATAATATTTCAAATACAATTAAAACACAACTTAGAATACATAATATATCTCTAAGGTATAAACCCAGCGATCCCAGTGTTACATAACCAGAGCATGACTCGACCCAACATAATTAAAATACTAAACAACTGCACCAGCAGAGACCTCGCAACTACTAGCAGTACAACTCCAAGATACCTGCACGATGTCATAAAGGACATCATTCCAGCAGAAGGGTGAGAAATATTACCATAATAATCAAAGCACATAACCATATATAAATGCACAAGTACAGAATACATATATTCAACATCTTCTCACCACAATGCATATTAACACAATAACAATGCACATAATAGATTTCCATAGCATCAAATACACATATTATACTTCTCACCACAATACCTCACAATCCACTAACATACATCGCAATGTATATATGTATAAAACCAAGCATTTTATCATGCATACAGTCATGTTTCTTCAATCAATTCACATCAGCATACACCTCATGTTTAATTTTCTACAATTTGTATAAACATATTCAATCATGTTTTCTCATCAATTCATTAGTCAATATCTTTCACAATTACTCATTCTCAATCCACAATTTAACAATTCATACACACATGCATATTTCATACAACACTCGTAACCATGCCATGTGACTCATATAAAATTCATCCAATATCGCCAATACCCTTTCAGGATTATGGGTACGTCACTCATACCCTACCAGGAACAACATCTCAGTTATTCTACCCCGGTGATTATCCCAATAGGAATGACATCTCAGTCATTCTACCCCAATGTATACGACTACGACATTATACCTCACTGAGAATAACATCTTATTATTCTACCCCAACGATTACTCCACTAGGAACGACACATATCCATTCTACCCCAGTGAGTACGAACCTATCACATATACCTATTATCTACATCATTCTCACATTTACCAATCAGTGTATATATATTTACTATTATATTCGCAGGCATTATTCATAATTCATCATGTACATCACAATGCATATCTATGCACACAACTAAGCATATTCATCAATCATGTTTCTACAATTCACATCATTTTCACATAAACATTTACAATTATGTTTATTCACAAATCTCAATTATACAGATGATAAATACAACTCATAGAGACCGACTCACGACTCTATGCAAATGCAAATGCGGTACCGACTCAATTCAGCAGGTTCAATTAAAGAACCAAATGGAACCATCGCTCGTTACCGAAGTAACTCCCCGTCGGGCCTACGATGTTCACCCATTGCTCACACCCCACATGGGCACACAATGTTTATGGATTGCTCACACCCCACAAGGGCACACAATCGTTCTGCAGATTCTACGCGGAATCAATTATAACCATCGCATCATACGAGGTTTTGTAGATCCTACACGGGATCAATATAACCATCGCTCACACGAGGTTTTGCAAATCCTTCACGGGATCAAATATAACCATTGCTCACACGAGGTTCTGCAGATCCTACATGGGATCAAATAACACAAATGCATATCATGATGCTTCACATGCAAACATGACTCAATCAACTATAAACCATCGCTCACACCCCACATGGGCACACGATGTTTCTGCAGATCCTACGCGAGATCAATCAACACAAAATGAATACATATTCACAAATATATTATTCATGCATTCTTCACATTCATCACATACAATAATCATACACTCACAATGTATATTGTATTCATCATTTATCACAATTGCCATGCATTTTTATTCAATTCTAAACAATGCATAATTTGCCCAAAGGCCACGGTTCACAATCGATTCATACACTAGGATTCACGCCTTATGGCTACCTACAACACAACAATTAATAACACACAAGTTATCCTTACGAGACGAGACCGATCGCAACCGGACGCTCTAGCTAAATAAGCTCCTCTCCCTCAAAATCGTTAATTCCGATTAATCAGTAAAATCGGCTAAAAGTCGGCTAAAAATAATATTTCTTTTCACCAAGTTATAGAACATATTATTAGCTTCAGTTTGATATAAAGAACGTTAAAATCCGATAAACGGTGAAAAAGTTATGAATTTTCGAAGTTTTGAAAAATAATATTTTCTCACACTTGCAGTGTTAATCGGTTAACACATATGGTTAACCGATTAACCACTCCAAAAACTCAGTTTTTAGGCAAAAAATCAGTTTTTAGGCCCCTAACACTGTGTTAATTGGTTAACGTATATGGTTAACCGATTAACACCTGAAAAACTCAGAAAAACAGCTACGGGTTCGGGTTTAGAAGCCCCAAAAACCCGACCGATTAAATGGTTTTCACCCGATTAAATGCCTATCCATCCTTACTAATCATATACGAACATTTTAGGGTCATAAAACTCGAATTTCACGACATCCGATTTCCACTCAAAATCTTAACTTCAAATTAACCGAAAATGGTGAAACTCATAATATCACCCGATTTTCGCCAAACTAGTTTCAATAATCTTAGCCTAACATATCCCGACTAAACTACGAAAGTTATTCCTGATTCTAACCGTTCAAACATCGGTTTCTATCGATTAATTCCAAATCCGACCTAGAATGAAAACAATACAAGAACACCCAAACAATCCAACACACATACAAAATCATACACATTGATTAGGATAATAAGATTTCACACCCTTACCTTAGATTAATCGAAGCCAGAGGATGTTCTTGATGATTCTTCAAGTTTCCTCTTTTTCTCCTCTTTTCTCTTCTTCCTCTTTCTTTCCCTTTCTTTCTCTTCCTTCTTTCTTTCCACTTCCTCATATATATATCTTTCCCTTTATTTCTTTCCACTATATTTCCTCTCTCAAAACATCTATCAATCTATTTAAACAATCATCTAATTATTCAAATAATTAGAATAATCCAAATAAATCAATTAATTAACACAATTGATTAATTATTGAAAATTGGGCTGTTACAGCGTTCTCTCCCCCCTTTGATGAGAGTGAGGTCCTATTTGTAGGAGGGTGTTAAGAGTATGAGAGAGAAAAGATTAAGACGAATTCCCGTAGTTTTTGTGATGTCACAAAACGGTTTTGGAATTTGAGGTTGCAACGTCCATCATGCGTGACGTTATGCTGAATGGATTTGTGGGATCAGATGAGATTTTGGTGTGTTGATGATGGCAGGATGTTGTTTCATTGTTACGTGAAGGCACAATTTGAAAAATGATTGGTGGTGGTATGTTGTGCTAGAAAATGCGGTGTAATACGATGCTATGGATTTTCCACTTCATTTTGCAAGTCTTTGTTGTACTGCTTTTTATTTAGTGGGGTTATGAAATTAACGAAAGAAAAATAAATCTTTTTTCATATTGTGATGTTATGTTCTACGATATCTTGTGGATCCTCCTTTATTGCAGATTAGCATGAAATGTGAAGGAAGGATTTTGTAAGGACAGTATGACGGTTTGCGTTGATGGTCGCATATGTCATTGCAGTTGGACAACTGGTGCCTGCTTTGGCATAAGTGATATGGTGCGTGAGTGTTTTGGGTGCGTAGCTTAAGATTTTCATGGAGAATGGTTTTGGGCTTGTATGCTTTTTCTTGTAGAAATGGGTTTAAGATTTCTCTCTCTTTTTTTTTTTTGTAACTTTGACTTTTTGCACTAAATGGGGTTGGGCTTGGTAAATAGTGATGGAGTTTGCACCTTTTCTTTGTATGATATTTTTTGCAGGAATGGTATTGGACTACAAAAAAGGCCTTTGAATTTATGGGTTTTATTTTTTTTATGTGGAAATTGATAAAAACTTGTTCTTTATATTTTTCTTGTAAATGAAATAGACTTGAACAGGCTTTAAAATTTGGACACTTCCTGAACTTATCTCACAATGCCTTGATTTATTCAATTGAAAACAATAATGAATAGAACTTAAATCTTCATTAGAGCCAAAACTCAAATTTATTGCCTTGCGACTTAAATTAACTCAAAAATAGGATCGGCCATGAATCAGTCTCCGAATTATTCCTCTGAGTTTTACCACTTGCATTGACAAAAAAAATCATGAACCAGATGCTCAGTCAGCAATACACCTTGAAGTTTGAAAATAATGGCTTGTCATATGGACCTTAAAAACCTAAATGGAAAGTAATCTAAATCCTGATGATTCTTCTACCATGAAGCATTGATAACTTGACATAGCCTAACATCTGACTCACGCGCAGATGAATTGCATTGACACAAGCTCTAATTGGAGCTTTACACATATCATCTGAGCCATTACCAACCTTGGTCTTGATCTTGAAACAGGACCTTGTCTGGCTGACAAATCAGACCAAAACCATTATACCTCATTTCATACTACAGATTCAATCTTGATAGCCATACTAGCAACATTTTTCAGATTTTTTGAATAATGGTTGATGGACATGTGTACAAAGATGAAGGCTATACACAGGTAGGACAAATTTGGGGTATGACAAATGCCCCTATCTAATTGGCTTAGACCGAGTGAGATGAACTGCTACGACATTCTTTCTTTCGAGGTCGAAGTCAATTAGATACGAAGAAGACTCCGAACTTGTCAAGAAAGAAAGAAACTGCTTGGGAGATATAACTGCAGATCAATGTCAACCCTTGAGTAGACATTGAATAAATTGCAAAGGTCGTTATCACCAAAAGGATGATAATAGAGACAACCTGACACCAAAAGGATGACATGCCTATCACCAAAAGGATGATAGTTACTCACGCATACAATCCTGACACCAAAAGGATGTAGGGGTTTATTACCAAAAGGATAATAAAGAATACTCGCACAATCTGGCACCAAAAGGATGACAGACCTATCACCAAAAAGATGATAGAGCGACACACACACACACACACACACACACATACTACTACCACCAAAAGGATGATAGAACAACACTCATATAATTTGGCACTAAAGGATGATAGACCCATCACCAAAAGGATGATAGAGCAACACATACACACATAATCCCGACACCAAAAGGACGTAGGGTATCTATTACCAAAAGGATAATAGAGCAACACTCGCATAATCCATCACCAAAAGGATGACAGACCCATCACCAAAAGGATGATAGAGCGAACTCACACACACAGGTTACTACCACCAAAAGGATAATAGAACAACACTCACACAGTCTGGCACCAAAAGGATGACAGACCCATCACCAAAAGGATGATAGAGCAAACTCACACACACCGACTACTACCACCAAAAGGATAATAGAACAACACTCGCACAATCTAGCACCAAAAGGATGACAGACCCATCACCAAAAGGATGATAGAGCAAACTCACACACACAATCCCGCCACCAAAAGGATATAGGGGGTTGAACCGATGAGGTTTGGCTATCACCAAAAGGATGATAGTAAGGCAATTGATAAAAAAGTCAAGTTTGCTGAAGATATAATGACTGAGGCTTATCTGAGGATATCAACAAAAGGTTGAAGCAAAAAAATCACAAGGAATATCACCCTTATCAATAAAAGTTTGAACGGATACAACTCACTAGGGAACACCCAAGAGGAAGGTTGAATTAAAATATATCAATGGGGTTGCCCACTGACTCGGAGAAATGCCACTAGTTGAGCTAGGGGCCAACTTCAACAACAACAGGTTGAGGATTACAAACTAATGAGGAACGCCCATTGACTTGCTTGGAGATCACAACTTTGACCACCAGGAGTTGAAATAATTTCATGAGGAACGCCCATGAACTTTGAAGAGGATGCCCCTGTCTGGGCTGAGTTTTTCTTTGAAGTCTTGTCTTGATCAACAAAAGTTTGATACAACTTCGTGAGGAAAGCCCACTGATTTAAGGAAGATGCTCCTGGTCGGGATAGATGTTTCTTTGAAACTCTTTAACTTAACCAACAAAAGGTTGATACAACTTCGTGGGGAACGCCTAAGGTCTTGCATGATATGCCCCTGGCAGGGATGGAGGTTGCTTTGAAGCGCTTGAATTTTCCCGACAAAAGGTTGAACAACTTCGTGAAGGAAGCCCACGGTCTTGCAGAGGATGCCCCTGACTAGGCTGATGATTGCTTTGAAGCACTTGAATTTTCCCAACAAAAGCTTGAACAACTACGTGGTGGAAGCCCACGATCTTGTGGAGGATGCCCCTTGACTGGGCTGAAGATGGCCTTGAAGCTTTTGAATTTTCCCAACAAAAGGTTGAACAACTTCGTGGGGGAAGCCTACAGTCTTGCGGAGGATGCCGCTGACTGGGCTGAAGATGGTCTTGGAAATCTCGAGATTTATCCTGGACCTTGACTTGCATATGTATGAATGCTTGATGTCAAAAATGATGCTCCATAACAAATGGAAATGCAAATGCAAATGTTGACGCGCGGAGATGCGAGCTGGGGAAGTATGATAGTTTTTTGGTATGCATATGATACAAATGATGCTTATGATATCGAATGTAATGCATATAATGTATATGCTTGCAGACGAGTGATTGGATATGTAGGTGGAAGCCAGCATGGTGAATTTTTGGTAGTTGCCAATGCAGATTGGACTTTGGGTGGTGGGAGAGATTGACTTCCTCGACACGCAGTTTGCTGAAAATGCCATGATTAAAGAAGAAGAGGATGCTCTGGATGCCCTAAGCTTGATCACTTGAGAATTTATCACTTCAGAGAAGATTGCAACTATACTTGATGGTCAAGATAACCTGGTCTTGCCCCAGTCTGAACCTGGTAATGCTCTGCCTCTAATTAACCAGTTCTAAAGCTGAACTTTAACGCTTTGAGATGGCTTGCCCCTGATTGAGTTGTTGAATGATTTTTTCCCCAGCCTGTGGGTTTTGAGGTAGCCTTGATTCGTGTCACCCACTGGTAGTCAAGTTCTTACTTGATTGCCCCTTGTTGGACTGTCTTGGATGTCTAGCACCGATTTGCAATTTAAAATTGTACATTCACAAATAGTACTCTTAATGAAAAGTTTATGCGAGTTTTGAAAAAGTGTCGTTTATTGAGAGTGTAGTGATAGTGCGAGACTAATGCACCGTTAGTCCAGATGTTGTGCTAATTTTTCTTAGTGTGTGAAAGATACAGCAAGGATAATGACACCAATGTTGATGATTAACAAATATGTGAGGAGTCAGTTTACGCAACCTTGCAATATAAAGCTTTTAGAATAAACCTCGCCTCAATTAGGTCTTTCGAGGATTGTAACGTGTTCTGGCTCAGGGTTATGAAACAGAGGATATTAGCCTCAAAGTATGATTTGTACTCACCCCTTCTTCACGATGATCTCCAGTCTTATGTTCAGTTAATTCTGCACCTGTTTAACGAGGTAAGCTTGATGATCCAAGGTATGGTTGAACTGTCAGTCACCTTATTTTGTTTTTGAATGATGTCGGCGACCCTTCTGATTTTGATAAGGTGTTCACTGAATCTTATTTTGTTTTTGTTAAGGGTTTGAGGACCTCTTTTGATTTTGTTTTTGATCCCTAACTTTTGCATGGACTGATTTCGCTTGTCAAATCCATCGGGATTGCCTTGATTTTTTCCTAAGTCTCCTTTGAGGTGCTTGACTTAGCAGGCTTTTGATTTTTTTTAATTTTTGTTGGAGGATTGTGACTGCAAACCATGAGTCTTTAAAGAACAACCGTCATGTCTTTGGATTTTGCTCTTTGGATTAACTGAACAACTACCCTGCCCCATGTTGAGTGTAAGGGTTTGAATATCCGAAGAAAACTGCTACTTATAGGCTCGAAGTGGTTAACTAAGGATTAACTCTTTATATCTCCAATGTTTGGAGAATTGAAACAATGCCCGTACATCATGAACGAAATTCTGTCTGAAAGCATACATTCTTTTCAATTATGGGTATTTCATTTTCGTCATCCTCTCTCCAATCATGCTGAACAACAGTTGATAAAGAGTGAAGTGGATAAAATATGTGTATGTGATTTGTGATAAGTAAAAATAATGAGTGAATACGAAATAACTAATTCAAAACATGCATAACAATATATTAACCAAATACGAATAACAATGTTTAAAGCATACAGTACTTAAACAGACAATGACAAAAATACAAGAATGCAAAAGATGAATGGCAAAAAAACTGCATTCTTCAAGAAGCTGAACTTGACTTGATTTGATTTGACTTGATACTGGCGCTAGCTAGCCGGTGGCATTGGATTGTTGATGACATTTGGAGACTTCCCATTAAAGTTGATAGCATTCATGTCAATTATGTGTCCAAAACGTGAAAGTCCAACCTTCACAAACTCTCCTCCACCTCTGAACCACCAAACCCTTCTTCTCTCACCCAAAACACGTAACCTTTAATCTTCCATTTCCGTTTCACCGTCATCACATCTCACTGCCGCTCCTTGCCATTTCCACCACTAATAACTCCGGCCATCTCTCTGCAACCACTATGTAGGGTTTACCTCAAGAAACTCCTCAAATTCGAATCACAAGAACTCTCAAGGGTTCAAGTGATACGCAAGCTCGAATATTCTCGACGATTTGACTCAGCCTGCATTTGGTTCGCGTCTCAAAGTATTAATGATAGACATTGACAAGTTATAGATTTGTGGGAAATAACTCATGGCTCCGTTTCAGGATGCTCATCTGGCTTCGTTCATGCTTGTTACTGGAAACACCACGCTAGCATCAACAATGTTGTTCACTCGCATCTGACAACAATATCACGATTTCGGCCCGCGTTTGGGTTTCGACTACAGCAAGTCAACTCCAAGCTGCAATGACAACGAGTTCAGTGCTAACAACTTTGCAACAACACCGCGACTCTTCTAGCAGCAACACGACAACTTCCTGCTTCAGCAACATCGCCCCGACGTAACATTCAACAACCAACTCAATAACAACTCGTGCTTTTTCTTCAATTATGGATATGTTGTGGTACAATGTAATAGACTGTATGTGGCTGTTGTGACCGACTTGACAACAACTGTGTTGTAACTTGAAGAAACCGTAATATTTGATTTGGCTAGTTTGCGATTCAACTTGCAGCAACAACATCTAGTATTTCGCAGTAGTAGAAGACTACGTATCGGCAACAATTTCTTGTTCTTTCATAATACACATCTAATATCATCACTGTTGTTTTTTGCACCGACTGTGTTGTGTGCATCATGCTGGTATCAACATCATGTAGCTGCACATTTTCTATAGTTTTCAATTGCTTCATTATTAGAACTAATGTTGAAACTTAATGTTTGAGTTCTTTGTGCATATTACACTGTCGCTTACGAGTTGTATCACCCTGTGACAGGCTGTCGCTGCAACTTAATTAGAGTCATCCGCTAGTTCCTGTTTCACTCAGCCACAATATATTTGACACCGGTAATGATTCTAAGCTTCGTGACAACGCTTCGAGCAACACTCTACAGCACCGGACAATAATCGCAAACTCACCTTCATTCGTTATCTCACTATGGCTTGGAACTCGTTGCTACGAAATCTCTGGAAAAGCTTCCGCTAGCATAACGATAAATCTACAACAATAACATCAGTAGCCCAGAAGGATAACTCAGATCTCAAGCTAATCAAATTCGAGCAGCGCTACTTGACATTGCGGTAACGACTCAAAACAATTCTTTATGGTTGAATATGTTCATTGCTGTTGTTTTATGATTAAGAGTCATTTAATCAAGTTATATATTATATTTGCAAGTATTTGGTTAAGTTGTTTGGAAGCAGGACCCGCAGATGTTTTAGTTGTTTTTCTGACTGTCGTGGTTTGTAGACATGTTGATGTCTTGCTATGTACATAAGAGATTTACGGATTTGTTTCGGTTTCGCTTTTAGTTGTAAAAAAAACTAACCCATAAGCATGTATGTAGCTGTTTGAAGTTATTAAAGAAAAGTTAATTTGATATTGGTTATTGTTTATTGAATTTGACTTTGTTATTTAATTTTGTTAATAAATTTTAATTAACCTAATTATTTGATTTAATCGGATAATTTAGATAATTAATCTTGATTAACATGATTAATTAATTAGTTGAATTCCAATCATTTAACCCTTTTAATCAATTTTAATTAGTTTAATTATTTGATCACATTAATTGTTAATCGAATAATTTTAATAATTATATTGGATTAAACTAATTAAGTGATCTAATAAACTTTTTCTCATTTTGGCTTTGATAAATGAAGTGGGCTAAGACCGAAAGATTTCTAAACTCAAGTCAATGTTGTTTGCACGCACTTACTCTTGTATTACCTTATCCCCATTCGATAAAATGTACCCCTCTCCCATAAAATGTAATATAATCTTATCACTTTTGCCTTAATTATGTTGGATGCTTCAAAACAATTTAAAAAAATAAATTCTCGATTTATCGAGCCATTTTCCATCCTTGTAAGTCGAGTGCTTTCAAAGCCTCTCCATCAACCTTTGATCACCATACACAACATTTTAAAGCTTAATCCTGAGCTTCCTTACAGTGAAACCTATTTGATCAATTATTTCTATTTGGTCACTTAGAAGACTAACCCACTTTGCTAGTGCACACGCTTCAAACTCAAATTCAAACCTCGACTTACCTCGAGTATTTTTCTTCAAAACAAACTATCTTTTTCGATTAAAAAATGTAGATATCGAGCTCTTGAGGTCTAGCACTTCTTGGGTTCTCAAAGGATTGCTCTCAAGGTGCACGCCTTGGGTTGTGATCCTTCCGATCTTACATTTCTAGAATCCCTAGCGCGCCTAATCCGAGTACGCTAACCTATTCAAATCATTTTTCTAGCTAAATTGCGAAAGAATTGAGTTCTTGGAATCTCGCACTCCTTGAATTCTTGAGTGACAACTATTGAGGCGTACGCCTTGGTTAGCGTGTCATTCGAATTTCGTTCCTAAAACGCTTCCCTTAATTATTTGGACAAGTACATTCATTGTCCATTCAAACTTGATTTTATAATTAATGGAATGAAAAAGGTGCCATTGGGATCTAGCATTCCAACGATATCCCGACTAATTGGTTACGAGGCCGACGTCTCGTTTATCGAATAGTCGTCATTCTCCCTAAATTACCTAACCAAACTCCTCTTTCTCGCTCCCGCGGGATTGAAACCCTACATACCTATTCAACCTAACTCTCTTTTCTCGCCCCCGTGCGACCCACTACTCAAACGAAGTTTCCGAAGAACATTGTTTAGTCCCTTCTTCCGCGCATACAAACTAGTGCTTCAGCCTCCCCTAGCGAGCAGACAAGCCAATGTTTAGCAGTTAGAATGCGACCTAAACACTCTTCTGTTTCAAACCTTTTACCGTAGTTGTCCGAACTACGGACGCTCTGATTTCTCATCTGTCAATGAGAATATGTAGGCACAAGATTGCGATGATCTTGGCGAGTACAATTCCCTCCTTTTACCCATAGTCCCACGAACTACGGTGCTCTAACTTTCCCATTGCATAAGGGAGTACGTAGGCACAAGGCCCCCAATCCTTGGCGAGCACTGTATCTTAAAACCACCCATTTCCCTATAGGAGATACCTTAGAAGAAAACAAACAACCTAGCTAACTTTACTCTCAAATCGAATTAAGAGGTTCGCGTTGAGTACAACGGACATAGAGGGTGCTAATACCTTCCCTTTGCGTAATCGACTCCTGAACCTAGAATTTGGTTGCGATGACCATGTTCTTATCTCTTTAAAGGTTTTATCGATATTTTCCTATTCCTTCCTTGGAATGAATAAAGTTCGGTGGTGACTCTGTTCGAATGTTTTTTCCGCGTCTATCGTGAGGATCGTATTTTTCGAGGTACGACAATGACAAATACCAAGACCTAATTGAGAGGAGGTTGTGTGAACTTGGGCGCCCTGTTGGGAAAGACATTATGTAAGCCAAGAGAGATGACACCTATCAATTTCCTCTATGTTCGAATGAGGACCCAATGTCGTTATTGGCTTTGATTATGATTACCTCACCAACACAGAGAGGGAAATGATAAAGTTCTTGGACATGTTCTCCATCACGAACTTCAGGAAAATGCTAGAGCTAGACTGAGGGGATAATAGCTACAATAATGAGTATATGCATAAGTTTATTATTGTAGTTGTTTCTAGTCAGGGTTCTTTTATTCTCCCCCTGGTTATTATTTTATTTATTTCTTCTAGAAAAGATGTCATCCATTTCAGTTGCTTTGAGGGAAGCCCGCTTGGCAAATAAGATGGTTCGACATAATGAATAATGAGTTGTTAGACTAAAAAGTCATTTGGGTGACCTCATAACTAAAGACAACAAAAGAGGCAGTGAAGAAAACACCATTTCTCAACCCCGCCCCCTTAAAACCATGTGGCTAGAGGGGAATTGAGGGAGTTCCTATTTGAATCCCTCTAAGAAGGATAAGGTCATTGTAAGTGCTATCTACAAATCCAACTAAGTTTTGAATGATGTCGTAGTTTATCGTAGCGTTTTTGTATATTGGACGACATCAACCTACATTTAAATGTTCATTTATCATTTTAGCCTTAGGATGTATAAAAAGAGTGATTGAACAAGTTTGATAGGTCTTAGGCATGTCATACATATCAAAAACCAAATTTTGTAAGTCAACATAACTTCACAGGCTGACCTATGTGTGATCAGGTCGACCTATGGAAGTTTTTGCTTCAGTGCAGGTCGACACATCCAAATTTTAAGTTGGCTCCCACGTTCCAAGAATGAAGCCTGTAGCCTCTGGCCACAACTCACCTCATAGGTCGCCTCACAGGCCGACCTGAACACCTTAATAGGCTGATCTATACAACTTCAAACTTGAAAATTTCTTTTTGCATCTTATTTTTCTTGCATTCTCTTTGCCTATTTCCATATACATACATACATACATACATACATACATACATACATACATACATACATATATATACATACATACATACATACATACATATATATAGTAAGGTTCTAGAGAGTAAAACCTAAACAAAACCAGATTACAAAGTTTCCCATCATCTTCATCCCTTCTTTTATGCATACACACAATCGAACTACACATAATCATTTTTCAATTGGGTGACCATCTAGATTAGGGTTGATAAAGTTCAATTAGGTTTGGTGTAATCAAGAATATTAGGATGGGAACTTGATGTGTTTCAAATAAGAAAATAAAGGTGGGGTTTTCCTTCAAGATCGGTGTGATTTGAAGGTTTTGGACAAGATCACGTCAACACAAATTCGACCGAGTGAAAGCATTGGGACAAGGTAGTTTCTTTGCAAGTGAGTAGCACGAGACAGTGCTTTGTTTTCAGGAATCTTGGGTTTAAACAAAGTTGCGTGCTGGGAAAATCGATGGATTGGAGTTGCATTGTTGGTCATATGATTAAGTCTTGATCAAGTGTTTGTAGGTAGAAGAATCAACACAAAACAATAGGGTTTTTAGGGTTTGCATTCTTTATCTTTTGTATAAGTGATTTTGTAAAGAAAATGTTAATTGCAATTATCTCAATTCGATTTGAATTGAGGGAAAACATACCCATAGCGAGGCTGATTGAGTAACTGCCTAAACAAATCTTAGTCTCTCTCTCTCTCTCTCTCTCTCTCTCTCTCTCTCTCTCTCTCTCTCTCTCTCTCTCTCTCTCTCTCTCTCTCTCTCTCTCTCTCTCTCTCTCTCTCTCTCTCTCTCTCTCTTATCTCTTTATCGCTTTAATTATTGATTTCGCAATTTATAGAGTTCATCGTTGTTTGATCAATTCGATTGGAAATCATTTTTTAATTTTCTTTTAAAAGTGTTTTTATTGATATAATCATAATTACTTTGGATGTGATTGGATTTTAACATCAATAAAACAAATTGAATTTCCAATTGCTATCGATTGCATATCAAGTGTTCGATAAATAATTTGTGCGTATTTTTAATTATTTTTGGCTCATTGGAAATACGAGTTGCGAATAGCTTTGCATTTGATTGATTTGTAGCTTGATCGTTGTTAAATATTTACGTTCATTATCATTCTATTTGGTTTGTGATAAGTATATTGACCTTCAATAGTAGGTTCGGTTAGATGATTCGATCCGGGTCATTTTTTCGCTGTGTCATATTTTTCAAAACAAATTTTTGTGCCAAAGCTTTTGGTTGTAAAATTTGTGATCTATTCACCCCCTCTAGATTAGAGCCTATCGTCTAACAAGTGGTATCAGAGCTCCAGCTCAATCTGTGCTTGAGATATAACTTTTAGAAGAATGGCTACAAAACCGAAGGGGGCGTACAACAGAGCACCCATTTTCACCGGAGAACCTATTGGAAAGCTCTTATGCGTACACATGTCAACTCCATTGAGAAAGGTATATGTGACGCTATTCAAAATAGTCCAAATCAAATAAACATGACCAATGAAGATGTTATCCTACCTAAGCCAGAAGCACAATGGAATGCTAATGACTGGAAATTGTGGTCACATGATTGGAAAGCGAAAAATATTCTCACTTCCGCTTTGGGAGTTGATGAGTTTTATCGTGTTTCTTATTGTGAAACCTCCAAGGCTATGTGGGACACATTATAGATTGCCTATGAGGGTACTAATAATGTCAAACAAGCTAGGATCAACATATTTAATCAAGAGTTTGAGCTGTTCCATATTGAGCATGGTAAAACTATTGCGGATATGCGAAAAATGTTCTCACATCTTAATCGATTAAATGCACTAGGTAATCCTGTTTCCAATGAACTTTCTACTAACAAAGTTTTGAGGTGTTTAAGTAGGGAATGGAAACCGAAGGTCACCTCTATTAAAGAAGAAAATTATCTTAAGTCGCTTGATCTTATGGCTTTATTTGATAAGTTGGAAGAGCACGAGCAAGAGCATAATTGCTTGGCTAAATACAAAAAGGAATATGAAAAGAGATTGAGGAATGAGAAAGGGAAAGACAAAGAAGAAGGGAAGAAGTTCATTGCTCTAAAGACTTCTAACTCAAGGCCTTCTCAAGATGAGCAAAGGGAAAGTGACTCTAAAGATGACAATGAATCTGATGAAGAAGACATGTGACTATTCATAAAGCGAGTCAATAAATACATGTCAAAACACGGTGACAGATATCCCAACAAGTACCAGGATAAATCAAGAAGGTTATCAAGTTCCTCAAAAGAAGAAGATGAGAGCAAAAAGGGGCAGTCACAAAGTACATGTTAAAACTGTGGTAAACCCGATCACTTTAAGTCGGAGTGTCCTAAAATCAAGAATGAAAAAGGCTATCACAAAACATCTAGAAAATCTAGAAGAGCTTATGCTGCTTGGGAGAGAGAAAGTGATTCGTCAAGTGATGATAACTCTACTTCAAGTGATGAATCGGCCAAGCTTTGCTATATGGAAAAATAGGAAAGAAAAAGGTTGCAAGTCACTCTAAACTTCAAGCTTCTCATGATTTAACTTGAAAACCTACAAAGACAAGTCATAGATGCCTTTAAGAGATTAGCTTCAAACAAGAGAATTATCTCTCATTTGGAAGCTAAGATTGCTGAAAATGAAAAACATGTTGAAGCACTAAGGAAATATATGTCAAATATTCTAGAAGATCTAAGGATCCTAAATGTTTGTGGTTTGGTTGTGAAAATTGTCACATTTGGAAAAAGGAGTCAAAGATTCTAAAGGCTAAACTAGATAAGGCTTTGAAAACCAAGGTAAGTTTTGCTATAGATACTTCCAAGTATGACTTACCATCTCATAATCCGTATCAAAGGTATATTTATGTTATAAAGGAACCAAATAGAAAAATGTTATCTTCTCTTAACTCGTATTGTCACTATTGTTGCAAAAAGGGACACACCATTGTAAAGTGCTGATTTCAGAAGCTCTTTGTCCCTAAAGGTGCCTTTGAGTGGATGCCTAGATGCAACCAAAATTTTACTAACCCCCAAGGAGCTAATAAAGATTGAGTACCGAGCACTATTTGTTAATCATGTAGGAAAAATGTCTTGACACTATGAAGAGAGTATGAGATCTCATTTATGGAGAATCAAGGCACAACACTGTGACATGTCCTTATTATTTTAATCTATGTGACTAACAAGGTGGATCGTGTTACTTATCAGGTTAACTCTTTGTGATTTTTTAAATGGTAAAAGTGTGTAAATGATTACTAATATGATATCATATAAGTATCAGAAAGGTATTATGTTTAATATCATCTCGAATGGGAGTTCCCAATCCACTCAAATACATAAACTTCACTAAAATTTGTGTTTAATTTCAATCTAACATCATAAATCCCTCATTGTTCCTCAAACCTTTGTCCTATTTTTCACAAACCCATCACTTTTCCCACTTTTATCAAAACCCCAAAAACTCATCCTACATCATTAAAAAATTCAAAATTCTCTCTTGTCTTGTGTTTGATGTTGTATATTTGTGCTGATTTGTTGCTATTGCTTGTGTTGGAGTGTGTGGGTACTCTTGATTCTCTTATTCTATTATATTTTCCGTTCAAGCATTTTCACAAACACCTTGTGTGCACATTGTATCTCACCAATCTAATGGCTTCCAAGTCCAAGAGTGTATCCAAAGGGAAATACAAGGCTTCTTTATCCACTTCTGCCTCTAAGGATCCATTTTCGTTGGTTTCGAAGAAATATGCTAAGGATTTTGAGCTTAATCACATGACTCGCCTAGTCGTCAAACAATACATATGGAAGAAAAAGACTATTGAAGGTTTGGTTGTTCCCAAAGTTATGAATCTTATTAAGCATCAAAATATTAATTACTTCTTATAGTTAGCTCAAGATTACAATGAGGATCTCATCCGTGTATTTTATTCAGGACTGCACAACTAAGAGGGTGCAAGCTTTAAATTTTCTATTGACACCAAAGTGTATCATTTCATGAATGAGCCATGGAGTACTTTATTTAGCATTGATGTTATTGATCCATACATTAATGAGGAATTTGATGAAGAAGTAACCGATAAGGTTGTAATCGAGTCTGATAAGCACAAGGATTTTGATTGGAATATTCACTTGAACGAGATGCTTAAGGCTTCTCGTCTTTCAAACTGTTATGATCCCATCTCCACGGGACAATTAAAGATGTTGCCTCAAATTTTGCAATAGATTGTGTATCATGTCTTGCGTCCGAAGAATGGTGGTTTCCCAAGAGTTGATTTTCTTGAAATTCATCTGGTGTTTGTCTTGCTGCACAAAGTCAAAATCAGTTGGCCACATTACTTCGTCTATCATATGTTTTCAGTTATAACATGCAACAAAGGTACATCTTTGTGCTATCCATCTATGATTGCAAATATTTTGAATCATTTCAACATTGGTTTGGCAAACCTTGTCTAAAAATCACCAAGTGCATTACAAGAGTTCTCTCAATGTACTCATACAAACATGAGCTAATTTTGGGATATTAACCATCGAGCATACTATCTTTGCAAGAACAGAAGGAAGAATTTTTAACATTGATGATTGAAATGTTGATGACGATGAGGCTAAAGTGAATCACATGAATAACGAGCATCTTATTGAAATGCCTCATGGTGTTCCAGATGGTGATGCTACAATGCAATATGTGGATCAGGGAGTTGGTCATAGTGGTGGTTTTTATGCTGGTCCTAGTGATATTGCTGATATTATTACTATGCTGCAAAACATGCAGGTGGAGAAAGATGAGAGGTATGTCGCTCAGACGAAGAAGTTTTGTCTAATGCAGGAGCACATGGCCACTAAAGAATCTGATTTTCAATCATTTGATGTGTATAGTACAAAAAGTATCATGTCCATATGTAACACTATTAATGAAAATCATGTTGCTAAGATGGACAGGTTGACCCACATCATTCAGACTCAAGAAATAGATGGAGATCATTATAACCACTTCTACCGCGAGTTGTGTGAATTTGGTACATTTGATGCAAGACCAAGGTCGAGAGGACGCGGAAGGTGTTGATTGGTGCTGAGTATGTATTGTTGTCGTGTTTGTCATGTGTTTTTTTGTCTTTTGGCTTGTGTTATTTTGAGTTCCATCTATTGCATTTTCTATGTTATAATGATTTGCTTGTTGCATTTTGGTTTGTATGAACAACATTTTAAGTTGTTACATTGTTGTACTATGTGTTAACTTCGTATCTCTTATGAATAATGTTGTTATTGTTGTTGTTGTTTATTAAGCTTGTGTTCTTTACACAGTTACTTTAATGTGAGCGCACATCTTTTCTTTGCATTGCCTCTATGTAGTATATGGTATATTTGACTTGTACATCTGTGCAATGCTTGTAGCGGATTAGTTTTTTATTTTTGGTGTTGTCAAAGGGGGAGAAGATATTGAAGAGGATAAGGCATAAATTTAGGGGGAGCTATCTAGGATAATGCATAAACTCAGAGGGAGCTATTCAGTGTAGCAAAGAAAAACGCAACGGGCTACGACTACATCATTTATATTTGCCATCATAAAAAAGGGGGAGTATTTAAGTGCTATCTACAAATTTAATGGGGTTTTGAATGTTGTCAAACATGATAGTATATAATAGCATTTTTATATATTGGACGATATCAACTTACATTTAAATGTTCATTTGTCATTTTAGCCTTAGGATGCTTAAAAAGAGTCTTTGAACAAGTTTGATAGGTCTTAGGCATGTCATACACATCAAATACTAAATTTTGTGTGTCAACATAATTGCACTGGTCGACCTATACGTGATCAGGCCGACCTATGGAAGCTTTTGCTTTAGTACAGATCGGCAAATCCACATTTCATGTCGGCTCCCACGCTCCAAGAATGAAGCCTGTAGGCTCTGCACACAGATCGCCTCATAGGTCGGCTCACATACCGACATGGACAGCTTAATAGGCCGACTTATTTCTTTCATAGGCCGACCTATTTCCGCATACACATATATATAGTCTTACATGCACCTTTTTCTAGTAAGGTTCTAGAGAGTAAAACCTAAACGAAACCATATTACAAAGTTGCCCATCGTCTTCATCCCTTTTTCTATGCATACACACAATTGAACTATACATAATCATTTTTTCGATTGGGTGGCCATCTAGATTAAAGTTGATAACGTCCAATTAGGTTTGGTGTGACCGAGAATATTGGGTTGGGAACATTGTGTGTTTCAAATAAGAAAACCAAGGTGGGGTTTAAATTTAAGATTGGTGTGATTTGAAGGTTTTGAACAAGATCACATCAACACAGACTCGACCGAGTAAAGGCCTTAGGACAAGGTGGTCTCTTTGCAAGAGAGTGGCGCGAGGTGATGAAATGAGTTCGGGGTTCTTGGGTTTCAACAAGTTGCGTGCTCGAGAAAATTGGTGGATTGGAGTCGCATTGTTGGTAACTTGATCAAGCCTTGATCAAGGGTTTGGAGGTGGAAGAATCAACACAAAACAATATGGTTTTTGGGTTTTGCATTCTTCATCTCTTGTATAAACGATTTTGCAAAGAAAAGGTTAATTACAATTATCTCAACTTGAATTGAATTGAGGAAAGACATACCCATAGCGAGGTCGATTTAGGAACCGCCTAAACAAATATCTCTCTCTCTCTCTCTCTCTCTCTCTCTCTCTCTCTCTCTCTCTCTCTCTCTCTCTCTCTCTCTCTCTCTCTCTCTCTCATCTCTTTATCGCTTTAATTATTGATTTTATAATTTATCGAGTTCATCGTTGTTTGATCAATTCGATTGGAAATTGTTTTTCAATTATCTTTTAAAAGTGTTGTTGTTGTTGATATAATTACAATCACATTGATTGTGATTGGCTTTTAACATCAACAAAACAAATTGAATTTCCAATTGATATCGGTTGCATACCAAGTGTTCGATAAATTGTTTGTACTTATTTTTAATTGTTTTTTTTTTTGTTAATTGGAAATACGAGTTTCGAATAGCTTTTCGTTTAATTGGTTCGTAGCTTGACCATTTTAAGTTCATTATCATTTCGTTTGGTTTGTGATACATATATAGTTGTTCGATAGCATGTTCGGTTAGACGATTCGATCCGGGTCATTTTTCCGCTGTGCCATATTTTTGAAAACAAATTTTTGCCAAAGTTTTTGGTTGTTAAAATTTGTGATATATTCAACCCCTCTAGATCGAAGACTATCGTCTAACAGCCTCCTCCGTCATCGAAGATGAGGAGGAGGGGGAAGTGGGCGATCAACATGTAGGGTCTCCCATTCGAGATGTAGTGCCCAAAAACTTACTGTTATCATTGGGGAATGATCAGTTTGATGCATAAAAATACACCAACAGTCGAATACACCAGCAACCGACTTCCCTTTCACGAATATTTTCCCAATGAATTCCATGTTTTTCGGTTGGATGGGAACTAGGAGGTTATCTAAGATAGTGGAAAACCACCTACTAAGGGGTCTGATGTATTGGACATTTGACTCCACACACAAGAAGGGGGTGAGTTGTGTGGTTCTGAAAAATATTATTTTGAAAATCTTTGCTGATTAGAATTGGAGTTTAAAATAATCTTGACAATAACTTAAATATTAAGCAGCGAAAATAAATTGCAGAATATAAATTATGGAAAATAAAGAGTTTAGGAAAGAGTGGGAACACCTAGAATTATATAGGTTGAGTTAAGAAATGACTTAGTCTTGTCCCTAAGAATTGATCTTGAGAGTATCCAATAAACTTTGAGAGCTTTTTGTAGGTATTACTCACGAACCTCATTTTAGCAATTTGAGTCTTCTCTTCCAAACGATGGATCGAAGATATTAGCCGTCATTCCACACAGTAGATTGAAGCAGTTAGTCTTCTTTCCATGAGAATCTTGAAGAGGTAAGTATTCAAGCTTCTAAACAAACTTTGCAAGCTTTTATCACGACTTGATCTTGTAAACCTTTGGTTTTACATGGGCTAACCAATAACCTAGGAGATTTTAATACCAAGATAATCTTGAACATTATCCAAGATTTAATCACGGGCTAAACATTAACCTAACCTTGGTTTTACCACGGGCTAACCAAGAACCTATGAGATTTTACCATGGGCTGATACCTTACCTAAACAAGGGCTTGATCATACAATCCCCACACAAAAGCTTTTGTGGGTTTAGCTTTTAACCCGCACAATCCCTAAATGGATTATATTTAACCAATTTGTAAATAAAAATTATCTTGGTTAATTTTAAAATACTACCCTTCCCAAATTACAACTTATCCTCACTCACAAAAGAACTTTCTCGTAGAAGCACTTCAGCTAAAATATTAGTGAGAAAAAGTAAAAGAAAAATTTAGAGAGAGGGAGAGAGTCAGAAGCGTCAAAACATGATTCTAAATAGTTTGAAATAAGGGAATGGATCTTATCTATAGGCTAGATGTTGGCTCAAAAAGGAAATTCATTTTAATGATTTTTATGACTTCCTAATTGATTAGTACCTAATTCAAATTGATTAGATAATTCAAATATAATCGTTTATAAGTTCAAAAGAGGAAATAATAGATATCTAGCCGTTACACAACATTAAGATGATGTCATAATTTTTTAGAGCATAACTTTAAACTTATCTAATCAATTAGTTTAATGTCCTAATCTATTAGGAAAGTCAAAACCTTGACCAGAGCTATTCTGACATCTCCCAACTCTTCTGGCATAACTTCAAGACATTTGAGAAAATCTTTTATTGAGAAAAATTAGTTTAAAAATGATGTTTGCATGTGTATGTGTAAGCGCGCGCGTGGGTGTGCGTGTGTGTATGGTTTAGTCATGCACTTTTACGAGAATGCCCTTTTGCTTTACAAAGTTTTCACTTAGACTAATCAAATATGGATTTCTTGCACTTCAAGACTTTGTCAAATGCTTTCTTTTATAGACACTCGCTTGAGTTCACGTGATATGATGTTTGAGCTTATATTACATTTGGTTTCCATCATCGAATAATCTAGTCCAGTAAATCCTAATACTTAGGTTTGTATTTTTATCCACTTAATCACATATGCTTGACATTAGTTGTCATCATTAATTAGTTGTCATCATCAATAATTTTTGTCCTTGTTAAAAGTATATCACCTGTAAAATAAGGTTCCACATGATGATGAAGCTAGTTCTCTTTGAGGCTTATGCCTAGGCGGATTGATCTGTGGGAGGTCTGTAAGCTTATTTGACACTGCAAAGGAGACAAGGATTCAAGAGAAAGAGTCATTAATTATTTTTACTAAGGAGAACGAGTGGCTGAAATGTTCAGAGGTGAAGCTCAAATAGGATATGAAAAACAGGAGGAATACGCCAAAAAAACTCGCCTAATTGGATTTTTTTTGAAAGTGTCTCTTGAGGACACCCTTCTCTTCTAGATGAAAATGGAGGACGATTTGTCTGCTTGCAAGGACAACTTAGTGGATACTTTTGAAAATTATTTTGAACGGTCCAAAGAGCAAATGGCATTCCTCCACCCCAACCTGAAATTGATTTAGTCAGATTTGTTCAAAGTGGTCAGGACAACCAACTTGTGGACGAAGAGAATGGGGAACCTCTAAAGACAACATTTCATTCTTCTGAGAAAGGCATTATGGTTGAGAAAGATGACGTCTCTATTTATATGAACGAGATTCATGCTGAGGAAGTCATCTGTGAGAAGGTTGTGCAAGAATTAATGCAACCGCAGGAAAAGGCCAGGGATCTCGTAGGTTCTTCCCCTTTGAATTTTTTCATTAAACCCTTAGTCGCCTTTTGATTTAATCACGCTCTTCATGGTTTTCTATGCAATCTCCTTCATGGGTTTTATCACTTTTACCGTTCAGGGCCTTTTGTAATCTTTTCCCTTTGGGGTATCATTAATATAATATTTTTCACCTTTAAGCGATTTGCTTGTATTTATGTTTCCTTACTTGTTTTCTTAAGTGCATCGAAAGAGCCATAAAGGTGACCATGTTTTTTAAGAATGAACTTGGTAAGAAATCTTTGCTTAAGGTTCACCATTAAAATAATTTTAAGCGCTGCCAATACTGCTATTTGGCAATCTAGGATTCATTGCCTCTTGGGAGACAAGGATTCCATATTGAGGATCCATCATTCAATTTCCATTTGGGAGGAAATGATTTCATATTAAGGATCCAACATTCACTTGGTACTTAGGTGGCAAAGGATTCCATATTGAGGATCCAAGCATTCAATTGCATCTTGGGTAGCAAGGAACCCATATTGAGGATCCAACATTCATATTGTCACTTTGGCAAAAAGGATCCCATATTGAGGATCCAACAATAATATTCACTACTACAAAAAACGCTTGTTACCTCGGATGTGAAATGCATAATGGACGGGGACATGATAACGAGCAACTTATCACCTCGGTGTTATTAAAATCGAGATATAAAGTTAAATGCACATGAGTTAAAAACCCCAACAACAATACTTTTATTATTTTCAAAACTAGCGTATATTTCATCTCGGTTTATCTTGAAAAACGAGGGGTTAGATTATTTTTTTTATAAAAAAATTGTTACATTGTTTATAGAGAATATTATATTGTTTACCTAGAATATTAGATTGTTTAAAATAAAAGTAAAATTCCCTAGAGAACAAGGTAAAAATCAAATTCCCTGAAGATCTAGACTTTATATCTTGGAATTATTGAATCTTGGGGAATATCAAATGTTAGGTGCAAGATTATTCTCTGCGGATCTTGCATGCATTTGATTATGAAGCAAAACAAAATAAGGGTTAGATAAATAAAATCAATATTCAAATATATGATTTTGTACTCAAATAAATATTTAAAAAACAAACCTTAAACCCAAGTAGTTTTCTGCTCTTGCAATCCATCGTAGAGAACTTTTCCAAACGTCTTTATGCTTTAAGTGCTTCATGTTTCATTTAGGTTAGGTTTTCAATATTCAATACGCTCTTATAACAGATGTCACTTAGGTTTCCTGCGGATCTGTCGCTACTCGAAAAAATGCATCGTGCAACAACGGGGAGGCGAAAAGAAAGGACAGAAGAGTCGCCACCGAACTTTATTTATCCCATGAGGGGAAAGGAAAATATCGAGAAAACCTTAAGAAAAGAAAGGATAAGATGGTCTCGCAACCAAGAACGGGTTCGGAAGCCGGTTATGCGAAAGGAAGGTATTAACACCCTCGCATCCATCGTACTCGATGGGAACCTTTTGTTTGTCGATGTGTGAATTTATTTGCTAAAATATTATGCTATAAGAAGTGTTCCACAGGGTAAAAGAAGGGTTAGAAAAAAGAAAGTTAGGAGGAAAGAGAGAACGGGGAAAAAGAGAAAGAAAAGACTCGGTAGGACTTCGCAGTCCTATGCCTACGTATTCTCAATAGATGTGAGAAAGTCAGAGTCGACGTAGTTCGGGGAACTACATATATAGGGGGAATGTGCTCGGCAAGACATCGCCGTCTTGTGCCTACGTATTCTCATCTGGTATGAGAAATCAGAGCAGCCGTAATTCGGCCTACGGTGTGCGGGGAAGTCTTGGTAAACGCTGCTATCGTGCGCATTCTAGCAGTTAGGTGCATTGCTGCTCGCTCGTTGGAGACTTAGGCGTTACCTGTTTGCGGTAGAACGTACGTAGCATGCCTTTCTGGGAAAGGGTGAAAAAGAAAAAGGGTGCTCGCCAAGACATCGCCGTCTTGTGCCTACGTATTCTCATCTGGCATGAGAAATCAGAGCAAACGTAGTTCGTGCTAACAGTGTGTTGATGTTTTTTATGGATGATGCTATCGTGCGCATTCTAGCAGTTAGGTGTTTTGCTGCTCGCTTGTTGGAGACTTAGGCATTACCTGTTTGCGGTAGAACGGACGTAACATATCCTTTTGAAAGATTGATTAGTTTTCGCCACGCGGGGCAAGAAGTCACGTTTGATTGATTGGATTGTTTTTTAGGGGGCGAGACAGGTCCTCGGATAGTAACCCCTACGGGTAGTACCCAATTCGTTATCTCAAAGTTTTTGTTATAAAATGGTGTGGCAAACGAGGCGTATTCGTATTGAAAGACGAGCGTCGAAACCACCCTCACTACAGTGGGCATTCCAACACTCGAAGAAGAAGAGGTCTACACCCAATCTTCTCTCTTTAATTCAATACAAAGGGAACTTCGTTCTCTTATTAAAGATGTTTTTGGTTTTGAATGGTAAGTGCTTTGCGACAGAGAACCCTACGGTAAACGTCAGCACTCGGGATAGGAGAAGGCCTACGCCTAACCACTCCACGACCATTCAAGTTTTGTTGTGAAAAGATTTGAAAATGCACTCGGTACAGGACCGAGGTTTTAGGTGTGAAAATTGGTTGCGGGATGAAATTGTGAAAGTGAGATGGTGGATAAAGGCGTGTCTTCGTATCGAAAGACGAGTATCGAGACCACCCTCACTACAGTGGGCATCCCAACACTCGGAGAGGAAGAAAGTCTACACTTAATCCCCTCTTTTAATTCGATACAAAGAGGAATCAAATTATGGTTTGAAAAAGGACTCGGTACGAGACCGAGGTTTTAGGAAGGAAGGTTTGAAAAGTCACTCGGTGCGGGACCGAGGTTTTAGGAGGAAAAGGGGTGGAAAAGTCTTCGTATTGAAAGACGAGTGTCTAAACCACCCACACTACAGTGGGCATCCCAACACTCGGAGAGGAAGGAAGTCTACACTTAATCCCCTCGTTTTAGTTCAATACAAAGATGATTTGATTTTGAAGTTGGTTTGAAAATGTTTTTTGAATCGAGTTGGGACAAGAAGCGAGGAGAGAAAAAAGGTGGTCTCAGATCCAACATTACTTATCAATAATTTGACTGGTAATGAATTACGGAGGTCTCGTCATCGACCCAAAACAGATGAAATAAAATAAAATGTCCAATAACGAATGCGAAATGGAATTCAACTCTAAAAATAAAGTATAAGAAATTCTAAATAGAAATAATAATAAAATCCAACAGAAAATATATCTAAAATTCTAAAAGAAAATAATAAAAACTCTAGTATTAAAAAAACTTCTAAATAAAATAAATAATATATAATATATATAGAAAATAACAGCAAGTTTTAAAATTAATATAAAAAACTAACCTAAACAAAATACCTAAAAACTAATAATAATAACATATTAAATAAATATAAAACAAAACGGGGGAGTTATGAATTGAAACAGGGTCAGATTAAGTAGAGCAAAACAGTGACCCCTTCAAGGAAAGCCAAATCAACGAAGAATATGAAGGGGTTTCAACCTCACATCACTAAAAAACTAACACAGTAAAACCCAAATCTCCACAAAAGGGAGAACGAAAATACAGACGGTTAGAGAAAACCCAATTCCTCGTCCTCGTGCACCATCAACAATACCGAAAGGGAAAAAGAAAACTCAACAACAATATCATGATGGCGTTAGAAATCAACCTTCCTCCATATACGACTTCACTCTCTGCATTTCTCGCTGCAAATCGCTTCAAGCTGAGTCGATTCTCTCCTTCTCTGACTCTGTTTCACCTTTCACTTCCGATTCTGCTCAAGGATGAGGTTTTGTGGTTATAGAATTTTCATGGATTTGGAAATTTGAGGGAGTTGTGGTGAATTGAAAGGGGTTTTACGGTGACTGTGGTTGAATTAGGGAAGACGATGATTTTCGGTTGATTTTGGGGATGGATGAAGGTTCGGATGGTGAATCGAAGGTGAGGGCTTACGATTGGGTGTTCGACTGTTTGGATTTTGGGTATAGCTTTGTTGCTCGATGAAAAAGATTTTGGTTGTTGAGTTTTGAGAGTTAGAGATGGATAAATTCAACGGTTGAGGGTTTTGTTCTGGGCTTTGTGTTGTTGGTTGAATGGTTGTGTCGTAACCGTGGCGACAACTTAAATTGAAAACGCGACATGATCTTTAAAGCTTCCATCGAGTCTGCATCCTCAGGCCGCGAGATACCATCTGGTCAGGTTTGAATGCTGTTACGGATGTCGTGTTAATTACTACATCGTTATTGTTGCAATAGCAGAGTCTGAACTAGGATCGACTCGATATTTGCAGGTCCCTGTTGTCGCTATTTTTTACAATAGCTTAAGGCGGTGAAAATGTGATTGTTGTGATGAGGGGGAGAGAATGAGATTGGTGAAGTTTTTAGAAACGGTTCTGTGGTTCTGCAGATGGTTTAGAGGCTTTGAGGAGAACATGAAGTTGATGAAGAGGGAAGAATTTGTGTTAGCTGTTTGAAGGAGGTTCAAGTTTGAAGATGAAGATTGATGATGGTTGGTGCATTCTGTTGTGCGTTGATAATGGTAGAGGAAGCGTCAAAGCGGTGAATGCGGATGGAATAGAGTGAATGATCGTTTGGGGTTGAAGAGGGCTTTTGAAGTAGAGGATGGTGGGTTTACGGCGGTGAAGTTTGCTGGGTCCGAGCTTTGTTTATTGATGCCGATTTGTTTATGGGTGATGCTAGTTGTTTGAAGGTTATGGAGGAAGAGTAAAGAAGATGAAGGAAGGTTTTGGGTTAGTGAAGCAACAAAGGTTTGATGGAGTTTATGGAGAAGATTTTTATGGGTTGAAGATTGGGAAAGTTAATGGTGTTGGAGGTGTAAAGGTTGCGATTTGGTTGAGGTTGGGTCGAAGAAGACTTTCGGATGCTTCGAAGAATAGCTTTGTTGTTACAGTTTGTTCTGTATGTTGAAGCAGAAACAGGTCTTAAGAATAAGGTGAAGGGGTCTTGTGTTTTTTGCTGTTGATGAAGAATGGGAAGGTTCAAGAAAGAGACAAGAGGAATAGGTCTGTATTGTTCTGTGGAGTTTTAGTTTTGATCAAAGCAGAACAGTGTTTGGGGGTCTGAAGAAAATGGTTCGTGGTTTGATAATGGGTGTGTTTTTTTATAAGATGAAGGGTCAGGAAGAACCTGATGGAATGGATAATGGATTTCTTTTTAATATGCCGATTTTCACTGTCTTTTTTCCTTGTAGTTTTCTTTCTTTTTTATGCAAAGGGTGGTTATCTGATGTGCAGCAGGAAATCATGGTAGCAGTTGCAGGTTGGTGGAGACACGGTTTGATTAGTAGCAGCAGTACAGTTTATGTTTTGTTGTTTTAGCAGGTTTTGTCTGGTGTGTTTTGGTGTATGGTTTGGAGTGGGATAGCAGTTGTGAGCGGTATTGGTTTGCTTTGATTATTACAGGCTTGTTGGTGTAGCTGCTGCGGTTCTGACGGGATAGTAGTGCTGAAAAATGTGGGGACCGCTGTTTGTTGGGCAGAAATTGTAGCTGTTGGGACAGGCTGGTAATGGTTTGCAGGGGTGTACTGGTTGTGCAGTTAATGGTGTGGTAGCAGAATAATGTAGAGTTTGGTCTTGGTGAAAGCCGCCAGGGTTTGAAGGAAAGTTGGATCCCCTTTATTGTGAGCTGGTTTTTTTGTAGACTGTGTGTGTTGTCCATTTTATTTTGTTGCTGAAATTGGTTTTTTTTAACCTTGCAATGGTCGTACAAAATGGTAATGGAATCACGGCTGGTATTTGTCCTGGCAGAAGGGGTGGCTGTGGCAACTTTTGCAGGTCCGGACAAGATGGATGCCATGTGAGGTACTTGGTGGGTGCCGTGTTTGCAAAATTGCTTTATGTTTAGCCGATTTCATGAATCCTCTTCTAAACTTGTCCCTCTCTTGTCCTCTTGTGCAAGCTGGAGGCGTGTGTACGAAGATCACGTGGCTTTGTTGCCACCAGGAAGCATGCTGCGTACGACTTGCAAGGTGGTGTTTTGGCTTGGTTGTGTTTACATGGTATCGTGGGACCATTCGTTGTACGGTTTTGTCTGCATTTTTATCAGTTGTGTTTTCTCCTTGCAGGTCATCATGAAGAGGCGCATTATGCGGTACGTGGTTGGAATTGGTTTCGTCCTTTTCGTCATATTTGTTATGCGGCAGAAAATTGGCGTGGGTTGTGCTGCTGATGGGGTGAATGGTCACAAATTTCTTGCTGTAAGATGGATTCTTGAGAGCAGTGTGTGTCGTGCTTCATATGTCTGGGCTTGTAAAACAATTTGTCTTCATATGCCTCCACAATTTTTTGCGTTTTCTCTTGTTATCCAACTTTCAGCAAATCAACATGTTTCTTCATAAAATAATTATTATTGTATATGCATCATGGGATTAGATTCTCTTGAGAGAAAAAAACCTTAAATCTTTGACCCCCTTATATTTTGTAGAGTTTTTTATGTGATGATTTTTGTCTACCACATAGGTTTGCTTTGATGAAAGTTACACGGATGGTATGGACCGTGTGGGAGGCACACTCTTGGTTCTTAAATTTGATTCATAGAAATTAGACTTGTAATGAAACCAACTTTCAAATAACCTTGGGTTTTTCTTTGAAAATAAAGTCAACCTAGTTGAATAATTAACAAGCAAGAACAACTGAGTCCATATTGAATCAAGACCTTGAATTGACATGGATCCACCATTTAGCAAGCAACGAAGGCATGGAAATCAAAAATAATGACTTGTTATCTAAATCTCCCAATATTGCATAGAATCTCATCCTAGACAAACCCGGTCCATATACCGATGTTTTGAAACAACACAAAATCTTTGACTTAGCACTTCAACCGTACTTCCTAAACTGCATCCACTGATTTTGATCACGGAACCAGACTCTTGCCTAACCAAACACATTAATTCCTACTGCTCACAAGCCTGGCTAGATACCTTCAGATGATATTTTATTCTATCTATCACAAAATTTGAACGTCAAGTTGGAGTAACACATTTTGAGTTTCCTGAATAACTGTTAGTGGATAGATGTATGAAACGAAAGTAATATACAGGTGGGCAAATTTTTAGGGTGCAACAGGATCATAATGGCAGATTCTTGAGCATTGATAAACATTAAATGTACGACAAAGATTTGTTTAAGGACGAATAGTAAAAAAACGTTTAACTATCCCCTCGGCCAAGAAGAAAACCGAGGGGATAAGCTGTTTTTTTTTTAATTACATTATTTATATAGAATATTAAAAATACATTATAAAATCTGTAGTAGCAACTTATGAACGAAATTGATGGTAGTGAATATTTCCTCTCTTTGGGGCGACTTCATATAATTTAGTATTAGGGTAAAAAAATTTAATGGTGTTTTGAAAGTAAAATATGCTTACTAACCGACTCATTTTACTGTAAAATGGAGATTTTATAATAATTATTACCTTGATCATAAATAAAACTGAGGTGACTATATCTTTTTTTTGAAAATACATTGTTTACACAGAATATTAAGAAACATTGTTTACAACAAATCTTCAGTGATATCTAAATTTTGTTGCATACCCATAAAAACAATTTTTTATAAAACAAAAATGATTTCCTGCACTTGCAATCTATCAACCGAGCTCTTTTCAAAGGTTGAACTCACTTCATTGTTGGTTAAGATCCTTTCTTTGGGTAACTTGAAGCAAGAAATCTTTTATGCACTTACAATCTATCAACTGAGAACCATTATTTAACTGAAGGTTATTCCAAAAAATACAACAACGATAACATCAACACCACTATGTGAGATAGATTGCAAGGGTAGAAAAAATATCTTCATCAAGATAGCAGAACATTGAATATTTTTTCTGTCTTGCAATTCATTCCAAAGAATGATGCTTGCGAGTTTGAGGCAACTTCATATAAGTAAGGATTAGGGTAAAATCTGTTTAACGAGTGCTTTTATAGTAAAATCTTATTATTTCATACCTCAGTTAAATATAAAACTGAAGGGTTAGAAATTTTGTTTACACTTATAAACAAATAAAATCATAAACTGCAATAGCTGGTAATCGAAGCTTGTGCTGAGTTGTTTTTTTACCTCGGTTATTTTAAAAACCGAGGGAATTGATTTTTTTTTAATAATAAAAAATAGCGCGTCTTGACTTTATACCTCAGTTTTCTATTGTTCGACGTGAAAGTTTCATCATGAAAAGCGTTATTTGTTGTAGTGATTGCGACTTAGGCGGAAAGGGTACCATGTTGAGGATCCAACGTTCGTAATGCCACTTGGGTGCCAATGATACTTTATTGAGTATTGATCATAACATATTTCCACTTAGGTTGCAAGGGTACTTCAATGAAAGTCCAATAATAAATTGCCACTTGGGCAGCAAGGATCCTATATTAAGGTTCCAACATTCTATTATCACTTGAGCAGAAAGAATCCCATTTAACGTTTCAACGTTCAAATGCATCTTGAGTGGCAAGCATCCCATATTAAAGATCTAAAAATCAATTGACCTTTAGATAGAAAGGATACCTCATTGAAGATCCAACATAATATATTATCACTTGATCGGCAAGGATCACATATTAAGGATCCAACATTCAATTAGCACATATCCTGCAAAATTCAAGCACAAATGTGCACAAATTTACAAAGAGGTGATGCACCACATTAAAAACCTCTGCCCATGCAGGAGAGAAGAGTGACATCCCATTATTACAAGCATAACATGCCTTAAAAATAAATCTTACAATTGGGAGATGTGACACCTCTCTTTAATCAACCAAACTGGTAACATAATACATTAAAACCCAACATTAAATCTATCAAATCATCTAAACTCTCATTGGTACCCTTACCTAATAAACAGGCACACTCTCTTAGAGAAATGTGGCTAAATCCTCCTATTAAAATATTGTAGTGTTGCCACTTTAATTGGTGGTGTGTTTGTCAAGAGGCACAATTTTCTCCCTTCGGGGATTCGTTCTCGACTTCAGATTTATAATGTTCACTTCTTACACATATGAGTGTTGAGCATGCTACACGACCATAGTCTCTTATTCAACCTCATGTTTTCTTGATATCACCTTAAGGAAGTATCCTGATCACCTTGGACGAACACCACATGCTTGTTGGGAAGTGGTTACTTCATACCAACATTGACAAGGCAACTCCCAAGAGATTGAAGGCGAACCACCTTATCACAAGGTATCTTACCTTGATCATCTTGGTGTTTTCCTCCACCCCGAACATGATTTTAGGGTAATGTAGCCTTTTAACCGCACCTGTTCGCTAGAAAAACCAATTAGTGAACCTTAGAAGGGTCTAAGATCGTTTGGATCTAGGAAGAGCCTCTCGAATGGGTTCTAGTAGAGAATAATTGCATAAATACCTTGGTTAATTAATACTGGCTTGATTTCCAATTGTCACACCTTAGGTAATGACCATGGGGTCGTTGTCACGAGAATGGATTCCAATTGCATCCTTCCTTGAGAAAGTGATCTTAGACGCTAGCTTTGCAATCGAGCCTAAATCAGGGTTGGCAAGAAAACCTTATACTGTCATCACTACTACCAAAAACGCTTGTTACCTCGGACACGAAATACATAATACCTTAGCTATAGAAGCGAGATATTGGAGGAAAACATGATAACTTGCAACTTATCACATCAGTGTTATTAAAACTGAGAGGTAAAGTTATATGCACATGGGTTCAAACCCCAACCACAACACTTTTATTATTTTCAAAACTAACTTATATTTCCTCTCAGTTTATCTTGAAAACCGAGAGGTTAGATAATTTTTTTTTATAAAAAAATTTACATTGTATACCCAGAGTATTATATTGCTTACCCAGAATATTACATTGTTTAAAATAAAAGTCAAATTCTCTAGAGAACAAGGTAAAAATCATATTCCCTAAAGATCTAGATTTTAGATATTCGAATTATTGAATCTTGGAGAAGATCAAATGTTAGGTGCAAGGTTTGTCTCTTCGGATCTTGCATGCATTTCATTCTGAAGCAAAATAAAATAAGGTTTAGATAAATAAAATCAATGTACAAATATATGATTTCGTGCTCAAATAAATATTCAAGAAAACAAACCTTAAACCCAAGTAATTTTCTGCTCTTCCAATCCATCTTAGAGAACTTTTTCAAACGTCTTTATGTTTCAAGTGCTTCATGTTTCATTTGGGTTAAATTTGAAATATCCAGCATGCTTTTATAATGGATGTCCCTTAGGTTTCACGCGGATCACTAATGACAGATTCTTGAGCGTTGATAAATATTAAATGGACGATAAAGATTTGTTTAAGGATGAATAGTAAAAAGACGCTTAACTATCCCCTCGGCCAAGAAGAAAACCGAGGTGGATAAGCTGTTTTTTTAATTACATTGTTTATAGAGAATATTCAAAATACATTGTAAAGTCTGTAGAAGCAACTCATGATAGAAACGGACGGTGATCTCTTTGGGACAGTTTCATATAATTTAATATTAGGGTGAAATTTGTTTAACGAGTATTTGAAAAGGAGAATATGCTTACTAATCACCTCGATTTTATATTAACTATCACCTCGGTGATAAAGAAAATTAAGGTGACTATTTCTTTTTTATTTTTATTTTAAAAATACATTTTTTACACAGAATATTAAAATACATTATTTACAACAAATATTCAGTGATATCCAAATTTTGTTGCATACCCACTAAAACAATGTTTTTTTGAAACAAGAATGATTTTCTACACTTGTATTCTATCAACGAAAGTACTCTTCAAATGTTGATTTAGTTCTCTTCTTTGTTTGGTTAAGCTCAATCCTTTGTTTAACTTGAAACAATAATGATTTTCTGAACTTGTAATCTATCAACCGAGCTCTCTTCAAAGGTTAAGCTAACTTCATTGTTTGTTAAGTTCCTTTCTTTGGGTAACTTAAAGCAAGAATGTTTTTCTGCACATGTAATCTATCAACTGAGTACCCTTCTTTAACTGAGAATTATTCCAAAAAATATAACGACAACATCAACACCATTATGTGAGATATATTGTAAGGACAGAAAAAATATTTTGTTCAAGATAAAAGAACATTGAAAATTTTTTTTGTCTTGCAATCCATTCCAAAGAATGATGCTTGCGAGTTTGAGGCGGCTTCATAGAAGTAAGGATTAGGGTAAAATATATTTAACGAGTGCTTTTATAGTAAAATCTTATTATTTTATACCTCGGTTAAATAGAAAACCGAAGGGTTATAACATTTTGTTTACACTTATAAACAAATAAAATCATAAACTACGATATCTGAGAATCTAAGCTTGTATTGAGTTGTTTTTTCACCTCGGTTATTTTAAAAACCAAGGGAATTGATTTTTTTATTTTTTTAATAATCAAAAATAGTGCGCTTTGGCTTTATACCTCAGTTTTCTATTGTTCGAGGTGAAAGTTTCGTCGTGAAAAGAGTTATTTGTTGTAGTGCATAATTTTGCGAGCATATCTAATACGAGCGGAGCTAGTTTCTCCGCCCCAGCAAGCCTCATGATATGTGTTAAGTATGTGGCGTATTGGCATAACCTTGTTTCCTCTGCTTGGCCTTTTTTCCCTTCTTGGACCTGGGGCTCCTAGGGGATCCTTCCCTTGAGGTATATAGTCTTATGCTGACTGGTGAGAGCCACCTCAAACGTACTTTTTGGATGACCTTGTTGAATGAGTCATTCAATCTCTTTCTTCAATTGATAACGCGCTTTCACGTGGTGACTGTTGGCCTTATGATATTTACACCATTTGTTGGTCTGAAGTCTCATATTGTTAGACTTGGGGTCCGATAGAGCAAGAATTGTTGGAAATTAATGGACAATCAATGCCCATAGGTGTTTTCAAATATGACAAAGTTAAAGAGGATAAAAATGTCCCATAAACAAAAGTGAAAATTGCCTTCAAATCTATCTGAAGAAATTTTGTCAGTTTTTTCCCTAAACATCCACCAGTGAAATTCGCCTTTAATCTGTCTGAAGGAAATTTTGGTTAGTTTTTGTACTAAACATCCACCAGTGGAATTTGTCTCGTATTACTGAAAGTATGAATTTCGAATTCAAAATATAAAACACTTCATGAGGTGGTGCATAATGTAACTATAGGCGAACCATTACAATCTTATGCTGAAAAAGTGTTGTTTCATCAAGGGTCGCAACATTGTGAAACAACACATGCATGGCCTATAAATATCTCATTTGGAATTCAGAAATTATCATAAAAAAATATCAAATATCCTCTTGTACAAAATTCTAGACACTCTTTGCTACATAATCGAGTTTTCGTCGGTTTTGCGGGAATTCGACATAAACTTGAATTATCTTGGATATTCCTGTGTTCCAACTCTAAGACATAATTGAGAGTGCTTGAAATACTTTTAAGAAAAATGATTTTGTTCACAATTCTAACCTCGACCTATTCGGTTTATATTATTTTTCTAACAAGAATATCATGGGTTTTGAGGACTTTACGTCATATCTGTTCATGGCGAGTGTCCAGGGGCAGTAAGTTCTCCGTAACTCTTCCAGTACACTTGAAAGTCACCTTGTCCCTGACATGTGAGGTGTAATGGCTTATGCGTTGATGTTGCAATGAATCAGAATTTCCTGACACCCACTCCTTAGTGTCTTTAGCCTTTTTCTCAGTGTTGCTCTCTTCGCCCTGGATGTAACATTTGGCATGAGTCACAATCTTTGCCATGGAAGTGACTAATTTCTAGGCGAGAGATTCATTGAAGTGTCCGACCCTCATTCCATTATGGAAAGATCCTACGAACATCTCATGATTCGGGAGAATGACCTTGATAGTTGCCTCATTGAAACAGAGGAGATACTCCCTTATAGATTGTAAAGACTCTTGACGATCGTTGAATAAACTGGTAGTGGACATCTTCCCATCTGCTCACCAACAATTAATAGACCCACTTCTTTTCTTCACCAGTTCCTGATAGATAGTAATTAATTAACGCTTCAAGCTCATATACCACCTTAGTATATTAGTTTTTACTGTGCTGCAACTGAAAATCCCAATGGATCTCTTTTTTTCTTCTTCTTTTTTTGTGTGTGTAGCATAAAACATTATAATGTGGGGTCCCAATATCATCAAATTAGTGCAGTTATATCTTATTTAAGATGTATAATATCAGTCATAACAACTGTAACATAATATCATATATTCAGTAAACGTAAAAGAAAGAAAATAAATCACCCATACACACTGCAAAACTATTGAACCAGTGTAATATCCTTTCCCAAGACCATACATGACCTTCATCACAACACAGTTTCCGGAAGTTCAAAGTAGGAACTTGTAGAATCATCTTCGTTATTACTATTACTATTTTCACGGACTATTCTTCCTTGTGCATTGCTGTCAAAGTTTTCAAAAGAAATTGAAAATGTATTAGACATCACATTCACTGAATAATCCACTTTGGTTTCACTTTTTCTTGCTTTAATTGCTTTTACTTTACCAAAACCTGGCAGACACATTCCAAATACACAGCATTTCAATCCATCACCACCCTCCATTTTCTTGCTACGCTTTGGAACCTCTTTGATAATAGTTTCGTTCTTGTAGAAGATCTGTTGTTTCCTGTCTTCATTTTCACCAGACCTCAGGTCAAGTTCATATGTGGTAGCATGTGTTTTTCCATTTTGAAGCCTCATGTCTTGAAAACAAATATGCTTTAAACTTATGCGCTATACTATGATGAGAATGGTGAATATGTAGCTGATTTGTGATTAACTATTTATAGAAGAAAAGAGGATTTGAGTGTTGTTTCTGACTCAACATCAATTCACATTTATGGCTATTTTAAATTACTACTAGGCGGCACTGTACAAGGATGATTGACTTTAGATAGTGATACTTGAACTTGTTGAATGAGTTAATTGTAATTTTTAATTATAGTGATAGTTGAATATATGGTGCTGTGTCACAATAAGTACACAATTTGTAACGTGCTGACATCAAAGGGAAAGTACTAAAAGTACTCATAGTAGAAACAGACAAAACATAGAATCTCGGGACAAACATTACCAACATCTTATGGGATCATGGATTTGCTCGCGATATGTGAAACAGGCTTACAATGTATATGCAAAAAGTCCTAAATAGGTTGCAAAAGGTTATAAATATAAAATATCATAAATTATTTTATAACTTTTCATAGTTGATTTGGTAAAACGAAAACCTCATTTGTTTTGTCTTCAGTTCAATTCTTAACTCCATTTCAAGTCCTCTCTTTAAAAGTTATTTTATATATCTAAATTAGTTTATACATTGTGACTTTGTCTTAAGATTTGACTCTTAAAAGTCAATGAAATGATGAGAATTTTACCTGACTATCACTCTATTAGAGCGGAAAAGGTTACAGTGAGTTTTGAGAAAAAATTGAGAATGTCATAATATTTGAAAAACAAAAATGATATCCTTACACCAGTATATTACATCTATACCGTATATAATACATTTTTAATTTTTTATCATTAAATTCTCTCACCTGTTTACAAATGAATGAATATATATATTATAATAATACATATTTCTTAATAAATACATATTCTCTCTCCTGTTTTTAAATAAATACATATTTCTTAATACTTACAGCTACATAAATATATTTGAAATATTATAGTAATAAATATTTTTTAAAAAATATAAAAATTATTATTATTATGTTTTTAAAATTAAGAAATATAAATATTAAAATATGTGATTAATCAATTTCATAATTTCATTAACCAACTATTTATACTGTATTAACCAACTTTATTGACTACTAAAAATTATTTTAATATCTGAACATTTATTAACCAACTTAATAACTTCGTTAACCATATTTTACATTGTATTAACCAACTTTATTTTACTAATAAAAATTATTTTTAATATCACTATATTAATCAATTTTTTTGTATTTCATTAACCAATTATTTATATTGTATTAACCAACTTTATTGACTACTACAAATTATTTTAATATCTCTGAACATTTATTAACCAACTTGATAACTTTGTTAACCAATATTTTACATTGTATTAACCAACTTTATTTTACTAATACAAATTATTTTTAATATCACTATATTAATCAATTTTTTTGTATTTCATTAACCAACTTTGATTTACTATTAGAAATTATTGTCCATATACTATTTACAAACACTATTCATGGGTATTGTTCACACATATGATAATGTTCACACGACACTGTTCATGTACGGTTTCACTGTTCACGGCACTGCTCACTGTATTTGTGAATAGTGCATACGGTGTAGGTGTATGAAGGGGTGTAAAGATAACATTGCTGTTTGAAAAATGACTTAATTTTCAGTCCATACTTAGTAGTTTCTTTTGTAAATAATATTCTCTCTTCTTTTTTTTATTGTCATAAAGAGAATTTTACACATTTCTTTTAATTATTTATTTTGAATGTTATTTATATACTACTAGTTAATTTCCATATTCTTTTTAGTTTTCTCTATGGACTAGTTAACACCTAAGTAGTTGAGCATACTTGATGAGTTCAATAAACCAAATCATGCTTTTAATTTAGGACCTCCTTTAAATATGAACTTTTTTTATGTGTAAGTTACTTGTTGTTATAGAAGCAAACTCTAAAGTTAGTTTAAAAATTAGTTATATTGATTATGAATTACTAAGGGTTGTTACTAGTTTGTTGTGTAAACCTTTCTTGTAAGCAATCAATCTCACTTCAATAATTATACTGATTCGAATCATGAATAATACTCTTAACTCCTATTATTTTTAAGAATTAACCCTCCTCACTTTTCAATATAATATTCATCAATACGCTTTACTCCCTTCCAATTTGTTTCTCTTGATCATCACATGAACCAGTGTTCCAATAAACTAGTATATCATAACCTTTTTCGATTCTTTAATATCGACATACATGGCAAATTCAAATCAAGCCTCAAGTTACAATTTCCTTAAAACCTTCCAATATTCAAAAGATAGAATTATGGTTGTTGGTGTGTGTAAAAATGAAAGGTTATATTCAGCTTTTTAGACGTACTTCAAGTTGTACATGATGGTGCTATTGTATTGGTTGGAAATGCAAATGAAATGTGAGGTAAATAACAAGGATGCAAAATGTGCGTTCTTGATTCATCAATGTGTTTAGTCAAACTTTTTTTAAGTGGTCCTATAGGAACAATTAACAAAAGGTGCATGAGAGACCTTTCAGAAAGCATATGGTAATGATAACGAGCTAAAGAAAGTGAAGTTGCAAGCAATGAGATGCCAATATGAGATAATACGAATGAGTGATCAAGACCTAATGTTAATTTTCTTTACAAAGTTAGTGAAGTTGAAAACATGATTAAGGCTTTGTAGATAAATGATTAATGTAGTGAAGAAGATAGAGAAAGCAGTGAGGATTTTGAACTATTGATTTTGATCATATTGTTTTAGAAATAAAGGAATTCAAGGATCTTGACACATGAAGTTAGAATATCTCCAAATATTCATTGAAGTTCATGAATTGAGGATCAAATAAAGAATTGAGAGGAGGTGGCTGAAAAAGTTTTTTTTAGCAAAATATAAGAAAAATAAGAAACGATGAAGCAAAGAACAAAGAAAAAAATGGAAAAAAAAGAAAGATTAGTGATAAATAACTATAAAGGATCAAAAACTATGGTGATGGAACAAGAAAAAATGTCGGAGAAAATAAAAAATTGAAGGGTATTACTATAGAAGTTGATGGTGTAGAGATCACTATGCCAAAAAAGACCTTTAGCAGCGCTTTTTTTGGCCTTTAGCAGCGCTTTAAAGCGCTGCAAAAAGTGGCGCTGCTAAAGGTAAAGGCAGCGCTTTTTTTCAATGAAAAAGCGCTGCTAAAAGCTCCCTTCAGCAGCACTTTTAGCAACGCTTTTTTAGCTCTTTAGCAGCGCTTTTGTAAGCGCTGCATAATTCCCCCAACCATCCCCCCTTTAGCAGCGCTTTAAAAAAGCGCTGTCTTAGACCCCCTCCCCCCCCTTTAGCAGCGCTTTTGCAAAAGCGCTGCCATAGCCCACCCTTTAGCAGCGCTTTTTACAAGCGCTGCCTTAGACCCCCCCTTTCCAAACCAATAGCAGCGCTTTTGTAGCGTAATATTTGTGACCTTTAGCAGCGCTTTTATGTAAAAACGCTGTCTAATGTCCTAGATTTTAAAATTTTTTTTTTATAAAATATTCACCCTGTTTTGTATATTTTACCAACAACCTGCTTATATTACACAAACCTGCTTATAATTAAGGCCTTTATTTCAGTACTTTGGCCTTATAAATAAAATTCAAACTTTGGCCTTAAATATACGATTCAAACTTTGGCCTTATATGTACAATTCAAAACTTTGGATACATTGTAACTCATGACTTTGTTCATAAACATTTTAATATACACATAAACCTGTTTAAATATGTTACAACAAAATTCGATCCTCAGAATTACAACAACACAAATACATTCAATTCACATATAATTACAAGTCTTCCAATCCGATAACTCTATACAATTCTCAACCCAAGAATAAATTGACACCATTCCTCTTTAATTTCTTCCAATTTTGCTTTCGTGTAAGTAGCGCACTTGAATTCATCATAATACTACATAATATAACAGATCAAATAAGATTTAAGTTTAAAACTAATTACTCAGATGAAGTATCGGATAATTATCAAAATGAATCATATAACTTATATAATGAATTGATCCATACCAGGACTGGAATCTCAAGTTGACTAGAAAGAATAATTTCCCTCATAAAGCGCAATACAAAATATCCACAGTCAATACCATTGCGCTGCCGAGGACACTGTAAATGGAAAAAACAAACGAACATTTATCCGGATATATAGTTGAAATAGTTTTATCAAGTAGAAACATGCGAGAATATACCTCTACTCTGATCCAATTGATGTTGTTAGCCTTCCTTTTTGGCACCGTTGCATCTCTTTGTGCTCTGAATATTTGTATAACTCTAAGATAATATAAACGCATATTTAGAACAATGTCACATAATAAATAAAGATATATAATTAAAGACAACAGTATATGTCATCACTTACGTATCAACAAAGTTCCTCAGATTTTCATATTTTGTTGTATCGCCATCCAATGAATCTATATAATACACTATTTCTTTCGTCGGATTAATTGCGATCAACAACCAATGTCCACTATAAAATAAGACAACAGTTTAGACGAAAATGTTATATATATAGAAAGTAGGGCTGGCAATGAACCAAACCAACTCGAAGATAGTTCGGAATTCGACTCGACAATTAAATCGTTGAACTAGGTTCATGAACCAAATGAGTTGAGTATGAGCGAAAAATTAAGTTCGTTAACTAAATGAGCTGAACTTGAACTATACATAGTTCGACTCGTTAGGTTCATGAGTCAACTCGATTACATATGAAAAGAATTATACTGTCTTTAAGATTAGGTTTAAATATTTACTTTAAATCTTAGACAAATTTAATCTTAAATTTAGTAGTTTTTGAATTAGACTCTCAAATGTATCTCTTTAAAGTTGTGTAGGTTTTGAATTAGTAGATTTCGAAGATAAAGTTAAATTTCAATATGATAACTTTTATTTTATTTTAATATTTTATTTAAAAAATATATATTTATTTAAAATGTCAAACATACTAAAAAATATATATATTTAAAAAAATAGTTTTTAAGTTCGTGAACCACGTGAGATGAACCTAATGAGATGAACCTAACGAGTCGAACCGAACTGTTCGTGAACTTATAACGAGTCGAGTTTGAGCTTAAAAAAAAGTCCGTGTCGAACTCGAACTCGAACTCGAATTCAAAAAATTCTTAACGAGTCGAGCCGAGCTGAGGTGAGTTCGACTCGACTCGACTCATTTCCAGCCCTAATAGAAAGGGAAAAATCGAACAGTTATAATAAATGAATTTAGAATAAAATCTAACCCATGGCCAGTGTTATATGGCAACAAGAACAACTTCTCCGTAGTCGCCTGCATAAATCTCTGCACTGTGTACTCTTTGACTGTATCTGGTGATTGGTCTATTATACGTGAGTTGACACAGCTAGCAGATAAGAATGCGAATACTGAAGTCAATTCATTCGGGACCAATAACTTGTCATACAAGAACCTAAAAAAACATAATCAACATTAGAATATTAAGTTAAACGAGCAAATTTTAAAATGTTCAATTATTTAATAAAAATGGATCGGAGTACCTGATGTATGAATGCATAACACCGACGCCCAGATCAGAATGGTTGAAAACCTGATCAAAATCCTCCTTAGCAATTGTTTCAGGATATTCAAAACCGAAAATACCTGCCTCCATATGTATTTGACGGGCGCCACCCTCAGGCACATCTGATGTTCCGACATATGTTTCAAGGCACATCCTAAATCGAGGAACAATTGCTTTTCTGGGAATCTTGGAAGTTTCAGGCATCTTACTCTTGCTGACTTGTTGCGAATGCTGATCATGAACCTAAAAGTCATATATAAGTTCAGTAATTAATATTGTATAACAAGATAGTCATGTAACTGTAGTAGTACCTGTTTCTTTGATGCAGCTGAATCGGTATCCCGCACAATAATTCTATCATCTTTTGATTTGGATTTTGTAGGAGTCTAAGATCATCATGTAAATAAGAAAATGTAGATGTAAGAATAACTTTCATGTATGAATCATAAAACATTTGAGTAAAAGGTTCAACCTACCTCATCATATATGCAAATCAGATTTGTCGGCCATGCCACATACGATCCTACTACGTCTCCCACCACTGTTGCGCCTGAAATATCATCTGGTATAGGCAACAACGCACTCCCCTCTAATGCAATATCAATAGATACTTTCAAAAATCCAGAAGGGAGCGGTTTGTGGTGAAGTAAGTCTCCCAGAAAGTTATGCACCTTTCCCTTGCCAACCATTCGATGAGTAGGTGACGATAAATATAGCCGGCAAAGTGAAATGCCCTAAACAAATAATGATCAGTTAATGTGTCAATTAAGTAAAGTGTGCTAAATTAATTTCAATGTAATATATACAATTACCTCTGGAAGCTTCTGTGGACAACCGATACTATCTTTGTCACTAGTAGCTCTACCCTCTGGAGCGCGTCTTTCCGCCATGTATCTCTCCTTATCCTTCTGTAATTCACGGATTTGCGCTTTCAATTCCTCCAAAGTCTCCATCACTTCTTTATTGGTTGGATTTTTTTTCTTTGGCTGCTTGTACAGTTTGGATGGAGTGACACCAAATCCCTTACCCCTCACACGCCCAGAATACTCAGGAATATTCAGCACCCGGCTCAGTAAGCTCCTGCAATCATTGTCCTCGGCGGGAGTTATGGTCTGGGACAGAGTCTCCTGAAATATAGATAAAAACATATATAAATATATTACACATTTTTGATCAGTTATTGACAAAGATAACGTTGTACTTACACATTGTTCAAAGACTTGTTGAACTTCTTCCTGAACGACTCCATCTCGTCCCACACGGGCAGCCTTCCATACAACATGGTCCGGAAGAGATGTCGCATCACTCTTCTCCTCTTCCAACTACGCATTAAAACGGATAATAAAGCATTGTATCCTATTATATATACTTACTATTTTTTGTAAATATATTATATTAAAGCATTTATATGTACTTACTATTTTTTGTTCTAATTGTGCATATCCCAACCGGCCCTTTCTGTATGGATATGCGGGATTTGATGCCCGTTGACGATTTACGCCACTAACAACCTGAAAAAATAAGTTTATCAGAACTCTTGTACATGGAATAAGTATATACTATTGATGCCCTTTCTGTACTTACTTCAAATTCTTTTGATCTTCGCTTTGCAACAAATGTCTCCCATTCTTCCTCCGAAATCAAATCCGCGTACTTCATCGGACGCTCTGAGTCAACAAAGTTTCCTTCAGAATCTTTTAGAAACTTGTTTATTAAAAACGCTCTAAATCCCCTCAAGCATTTTCCGGCCAATTGAATACAATATTTTCTCCTACGATCTTCAATATTGAAAGATCTCTGCAAACAAACACACATACATATAACATGTTAGTATATTTAATTTAAAGATGTAAATGTCAACAATAATTAAACAATTCCAATATTATACCTGAATCTCGGTCCAAATCTTATCTTTAGCCGGTTGTAATGAAACAATTCTCCAATTATCGCAAGTAATCGGAACTTGCGAACGTACAAGTGCTCCGATGTAACTTGTTAGCAACGCACCGTTAGGCTCAACTAACTGGTCTCTTTCATTCCAATGTACATCATACTTTACTCCTTTATCTCTCGCACGGATGATTTTTTTCATAATTGTTATGTCTCTTTTAATATCGCCTTCCACATCTTTTGTTGTTTGTTTTCCATCATGTGCTGTTTCCTCGTTGCTGGTCATAATATATATACCTGTAATTCAGAAAAACCAAAGTATCAAATGAGACATAAGAAATGTGTAAATAAGAAAAACATGGTATAAATAAGAAATAACAAAAACATGGTATAAATAAGACATGTGTAAATAAGAAAAACATGTTACAAATATATACATAAGAAATGTGTAAATAAGAAAAACATGGTATAAATAAGAAATAAAAAAAACATGGTATAAATAAGACATGTGTAAATAAGAAAAACATGTTACAAGTACCTTTAACACCTCTTTCTTTTTTTCGTTGTAACGGGGTTTACTTGTCTCTTAACAACACAGACAGATGGATTGATCCAAATTCCCTCGTTATGATCATTTCTAATATATGATTCGTCCGCTCCAATATTCTCATCTGGATCATCTATAATATAAGATTCATTCTCAACATAAACATCCCCCTTTTCTCCAATGTTATCATCGATTACTTTGTTGGAAAAAAGAACTATAGACCATTTCGTACTTGTCGGATCAGTGACATAGAACACTTGTTTAGCTTGCGTGGCTAGAATAAAAGGCTCATCTTTGTACCCCACCTTATTAAGATCCACTTTTAAAAAACCTGATTTATCCATTTGTATGCCACTATTATTTTCAACCCACTTGCATCCAAAGATAGGAATCTGAAACTTCTCATAATCAAACACCCAAATGCGCTCGATAACCCCATAATACGAGGAAATGTGCATTGCTTCGGCAAGCACGGTGACACCACTATTTTTCATTGTACTTTTATCATCTTGTTCCTTGGTATAAAATGTGTATCCATTAATTGCGTATGCGCTATAAGAAAACACATGCAAACTTGGACCATATGCTAAACATCTCAACCTTTCTGTTATTGAAGCGGGATCAGAATAAAACTTTGAAAAAATATGCTCCTTGAACCATGTTATAAAACTTCGATTGTGCTCACGTACTATCCAATTTTCATTTCTATTCAGATTTAAACCTCGGAGAACGTCCTTGTGCATTTCAACATACGGCTCAACCTCAATGTCATTGTGCAGAACATACAAATGCACTTGCTCCCGTTCATCCCTTGAAACTGTCACAACTTTATTTCCAATTAACTGTTTACCATCTATTTTTTCAACAACATGATATTTTGGGAGGCCAATGGATTGAACGTTGGACAAATATTCAGTACAAAACTCGATAGCTTCTTCAACAATGTATCTTTCAACAATACATCCCTCTGGTCGACTTCGGTTTTTCACATACCCTTTCAATATTTTCATATAACGTTCAACAGGGTACATCCATCTCATATAGGCAGGTCCACACAGTTGTTTCTCTTTCACAAGATGAACAACTAGATGTACCATTATGTCAAAAAATGATGGAGGAAAATACATTTCAAGCTCGCACAAAGTAATAACTATTTCTCTTTGCAATGTTGGTAAGATCGCAGGATCTATCACCTTACTACAGATTGACCTAAAGAAAAAACACAATTTAGTTATTACGCCTCTCACTTTTTCTGGAAAAATAGAACGTATACGTATTGGTAGAAAGTGTTCCATTATAACATGGCAGTCATGTGTCTTTAAACTTTTTAACTTGAGGTCTTTCATAGAAACAAGTCTTCTAATATCTGAAGAGTATCCTTCTGGAACTTTAACTTCACTCAGAAACTTACACAGTATCTTTTTCTCCTTTCTAGATAGAGTATAAGCAGCAGGTGGTAGATATGTGCGGTTTCCTTTCTTCAAGGATCCTAATTCATTCCTTATTCCCATTGCTACCAAGTCCTTTCTTGCTTTAAGGTCATCCTTAGACTTTCCTTGTATATTGAGTAACGTACCAATAACACTTTCAAATACATTTTTTTCAATATGCATAACATCAAGAAAATGTCTTACATACAAGGACTTCCAATACGGCAACTCAAATAAAATTGACCTCTTCTTCCACCCACGCGTGACAAGCATATGAGCAAAAGGCTTGCCAAACTTAGTACTCACATCTTTCACCTTTTCAAAAATTTGTTCGCCGGTCAATGTAGGTGGAGCTTTACGTTGTTCTGAATCTCCATTGAATGCTTTTCTCCACCCACGGTAGTGATGACTAGAATTTAAGAATCTACGATGACCAAGAAAGACATTCTTCTGACCAAATTCCAACCGTGTCCAATCTGTGTTTTCTTCACAGATAGGACACGCACATTGACCTTTAATGCTATACCCCGATAGATTTCCGTATGCTGGGAAATCATTAATTGTGCCAAACACCATCGCCCTCAAATTGAAACTTTCTTTCCTATATTCATCATAAACCTCCACACCGTTCTCCCACAAACTCTTTAAGTCTTCCATTAGAGGTGTCAGGTATACGTCTATGTCATTCCCTGGTTGTTTAGGGCCAGAAATTAACATAGATAACATCATGTACTTACGCTTCATACATAGCCATGGAGGTGGGTTATAAATCATAATAATTACAGGCCAGGTGGAATGTGAGATGCTCTGCAGACCATGCGGATTCATTCCATCAGTCGATAATGTCAAGCGAAGGTTTCTAGCTTCTTCTCCAAAATCAGGATAATCATTATCAATTTTCATCCACTGTGGTGAATCTGCCGGATGTCGATACTTCCCATCTACAATTCTATCATCTGCATGCCAAGTTAGGTGTTTTGCATCTGTTTCACTACGAAACATGCGTCTGAATCTCGGAATTATAGGAAAATACCATAATACTTTTGCTGGTGACAACTTTTTCTTATATCGAGATACACCGCATTTAGGACACTCGTTTAATGATGCATATTCATTTCGAAACAAAATGCAATCATTTGGACAACCATGTATCTTATCATAGCTCATGCCAATAGAGCATAACATTTTTTTAGCTTCATAGGTTCGATTGGGAAGAACATTATCCTCCGGAAGCATCTCTTGAAGTAGGGCTAACAACTCTGTGAAACTTTTATCCGACCATCCATTACCCGCCTTTAAATTGTACAACTTTAATACCACGGACAATCTTGTGAAAGTAGTGCAACCTTTATACAACGGTTTCTCTGCATCACTTACCAACCTCTCAAACATCTTGGGACAATCTTGAAGATCTTCTTCAAGTGCTTCTGCAATCTCTTCGACTCGATCACAATCATATGTATCTCTGCCATTGTCCTTTGAAGCACATGTCGTATTATTCTGGGGTTCAACATTCTCGTTACTTATCTCACCATGTAATGTCCAACATGTGTAACTTCGATCAATTCCATGTCTCATTAAATGAGATTCCAACTGAACGGCGTCAATTCGACGCCCATAACAGCAACCTAAGCAAGGACATGTGATCCTACTGAGGTCTTTGGCGTGTTCAACAGCAAACTTAACGAATTTCGATACCCCATTCTCGTACTCTTTAGACAATCGATTGGAAGACATCCATTTTTTATCCATACTAATTGAGTAGTCTAAACTAAACTAAGAAAGTTAAACAAATGCGGAGAATACCTGTAAAGAAATCACTAACTTCTAAGAAAGCTACACAGTAGGATGCTTCGAAACGATCACAACCTTGCTCCTCACAGGTAACCCCTATAACAGACAAAATTAATAATATCATCAGTATTAAATAATTTTTCAACTAACAGTAAATATATGAAATTAACAAATATATGAAATTAACATCAACAACGAAATTAACAAATATGTGAAATTATTCGAGTAAGTTAATTTTTCAACTAACAGTAAATCAACAATATTTAATCCTTTTGGTGTAAAAGAATGCACGACAAATATGATCTTATTTTTGAAAAGCTCTTGATTTCTTTCTAAAAAATTATACTAAAATATAAATCATTTTATAATACCAATAAATCATATTATTATTTTTTCTATTTTATCTATTTTCTCATATTAACTAATAAATCTCATATACATCTCATATTAACTAATTATTTATATCTTCTCATAACTCGTCAAAAGGGTTACAATATTTGTCTTTAACGCAATAGAGTCCTCAAGGCAAACTCTAAACAACTCTATAATAATTTCCACAACTCAAAATGACTCTAAAGTATTTCAAACTATTCTAAAGTACTCTAAAATGCTCAAAAAACAACTATTTCATATAATACTCATCAAATGTGGCTATGTTCTATAATGCTCAAAATGACTCTAAACTATTCTATTACTTGATGTGATACTCAAAATCAATAAGGTGGCTATGTTCTATAATGCTCAAAATGACTCTAAACTATTCTAAAGTACTCTAAAATGACTCTAAACTACTCTAAACTAAACTATTCTATAATACTCATATAAAACTATTCTAAACTATTCTAAACTATTTTATAATGCTCAAAATGACTCTATAATAATTATCTCCCTAGATTTGATTAATTTGAATAAGGTGGCTATGTTCTATTACTTGATTTGGTGTAGTCTCCATGCATGCATTATTGGCAACTATGACATGGAAAATAAATAAACTTCAAGATTAACAAAAACAAATTCATTGTGCATGGCATTTCAACAAACACCTTGTATACAAAACTCAAACCAATATCAAAAGAGTAATGATCATTAATAGTATCAACAAAAACAAGTCAATAACTCAAACTCAAACCAATATCAAAATAGTAATGCTCATCAATAGTATCAACAAAAACAAGTCAATAACTCATAAAGAAGTGAAACTAATCCAGAAAAATGCAATACTATTTTTTTAATCCAGAAAAATGCCGTAACAATGGCGGAAATACCCTAACAGTGGAGGCGAAATGTGCTACTTTGTGTGTCGGACAGAGGTGGGCGTCGGTCGGACGGAGGTGGGCGTCGGTCGGACGGAGGAGTGAAACGGACGGAGGAGGAGAAATGTAAATAGGGTTCTGGTTCACTGGAGGAGAAAGAAAAACTGAAGAAAGTATACGCGCGATTCTGCTTCTGTTTTAGTTCTTTAAAAAATTCTGTAATATATTTTAACTTAATTCTGTGTTAATTTTAATACCTACAGCAGCGCTTAAAAAGCGCTTTCTTTGAAAACCATATAGCAGCACTTTTTGAAGGAAAACGCTTTCTTTGGCACACCCTACAGTAGCGCTTTTTAAAAGCGCTTTCTTAGGTCCCCCTCTAGATCCCCCTTTAACAGCGCTTTTTAAAAGCGCTTTCTTAGGTCCCCCTTTAGCAGCGCTTTTAAAGGCCTTTAGCAGCTCTTTTAGAAGCGCTTTCTTAGGGTGCTTAGCAATGCCATATAGCAGCGCTTTATAGAAAAAGCGCTTTCTTAGGTCCCCCTTTAGGTTCCCCTTTAGCAGTGCTTTTTAAAAAGCGCTTCCTTAGGTCTCCCCTTTAGCAGCGCTTTTTCAGAAGCGCTGTCTTAGGTAGGAAATTTTTTTTCTTTTTTTTTTACCCACCCTTTAGCAGCGCTTTTTTAAGAAGCGATGCTAAAGGGTGCGCTGCTAAATCTCATTTCTGGCGTAGTGGATGTTCAAGGTTTAAAAATATCTATCACCAGCTCATAAGAAACTTATTGAATATCTTCGGAAGTAGTTGCATTCTGGTAGGTGCTCTATCTCACTTTTGAGTATGTCAACATTATTGATATGTCTGATGCTAAGACTATCCTTAAATTCTTGTGCTCAAATTTGTGGGAATCAGTTTTGAAGCTTGTCCAGTTACGCTTCATATAGTATTTCCAGGCAAAGTCTGAGAATACTGTTCTGGATTGCACCTGAGGTCACAATTATTCAAGAATTTTATACAACTTGAATTTACTGTGCTTTGTCGATTTGTCTTACAATCTTCAAAGAAAAGAAATGAAATTATATGATGAAAAGCTATATAACAGATTTTCTTTTGCAAAGTTTGTTAAAGGATACTTCCTATGGAATGTCTGATGGTAAGGAATTAACCTTCCTAATTAGAAGATTTCTTTAACTGGCTGAATGAAATGTGACATCTGTTGATAGAGGAATAACTTCAAGAGCTTCTAAAATATTAGTATTTCAACTAATTTTGCAAATCTGAAAGCAAGGAGAAACACTACTAAAATCTAATGCCAAAAGGTCTTCAGTGCTTATTCATTTGAAGCTGACTTTAGTGCAGGATTCAGATGAAAGAGAAATCTGGCTCTGTCGGTCATTACTGCTTCTGAAGAAACATCTAAGTCTTAAAATAAAAATCAAGTATTGAAGAGAAAAAGATTATGTCAAATCTATCTTGCTGCAATATTTGATAATAAGTAGTCTGTTTTTTAATGTGATATCTTAAAAGACTCAATTGTTCCTTGATTGAGGGTTATCATGGAATTTGTATTAAAGAACAAGTCTATGAGAAACCTTCAATTCTTCTTCGTGTTCTGCAAGCAATTAATGATAGTGCTTTAATTTTTTTATTCCAGGTAACGTTATCTGGTTCTTTGCTTGTCAACGATTTCAAAGTCTTAATCCAAGACAATGAAATCAATGATTCTGCTAAAAATAATATCTTGTTCATATAAGGTGGATTAAAGAGCTTGGAATTAGAAATAAAGTAACTGTTATCACCACTCATTCAGATACCGAAACATAGAAGAGAGGGAGAAGCAACAAAGTAATATTTGGTTGTGATAATGGTGGAAAATACAGAGATATAGATAGTGGAACATAAAGTTCCACTAAGAAATGTGGTTGTCCATTCAAAACCAGGTCAACTCCGTTGAAAGATGGTTCTGGATGAAAGTTTGATGTAAAATGTGGACTTTATAACCATGGTTTACTTGATAGATTATAAGGTATCATTCGTTTTTTGGTAGGCTAAACATAGATGAGCATCAACATGTTGTTGATTTGACAAAGCGACATGTTCCATCCAGACACATATTGTTTTCCTTGTAAGAGAGAGATTAGGAGAATGTCACTTGGATTACTTAAATATATAAAAATAAGAGTAATTGTTGAGGCGTTGCTAGTGAAAAATAAGAGTAACGGATGGATGGTGTACAAGTGAAAAGTAATTTGACTGTTGAGGCGTTGCTAGTTCAGGTGGATGAACGAGAAGCAACTTCGAGGTGAAGAGATTACTTTGGTGAAAGTGGTATGGTTGGGAGCTATTTGATTGAGGTAATTTCGAGGAAGAAATTCTTTTAAGTAGGGGAGAGTTGTAACGCCCGTTCATTTTAATTAAATGAATTATGAATTGTTGGTGTGCCTTTATGTGGGAGTGTGTCTGAGAGCGTTGGGGGGTGTCCTTAAAGTATAGGAAACCATTTAATAAGTTATTGAGTTTGATAATAATATAATGTAATTAATAATGATGATAATTTAATAACTATTAGTAATATTATTATTATTATTATTATTATTACTATTATTATTATTATTATTATTATTATTATTATTATTATTATTATTATTATTATTATTAGAAAGAATAAAGGGAATTATGGAGTTATTAGAGAAGTTGTGGGAGAAAGAGGAATAACACGATAAACTGCTCAGAAAACCAAAATTGAGGAGAAAGGTTAAAGAGAAGGAAAAAGGAACGTGACTGTGGAGAAAGTAAGAACAGAAGAATTGTCCATCAGTGAAATTGGAAGATAGTTGCAGAAAAGTCACCCGCAGAGCAGAACCAGAACTGGAAGCTTGGAATTGGTATCTATTCTAAGGTAAGGGTGTGGTTCAATTCTATAACTGTGGGTATGATCAATTTCATGTAGGGAATTGAATCATAAGGATTAATGTTCCTGTATATCGATAAATATTAAGGATTAATGTTCTTGTAGATCGATAAATATTAAGGATTAATGTTCCTGTAGATCGATAAATATTAAGGATTAATGTTCCTGTAGATAAATATTCAGGATTAATGTTACCGTAAGTTGAAGAAAGAAATATTAAGGATTAATGTTCCCGTGGAAATGTTCCCGTAGGAATATTCCCGTGGAAATGTTCCCGTAGTAATGTTCCTGTAGGTTGAGCAATATTATGAGTAAATGTTCCCGTAGGTTGAGAAATATTAAGGGAATATTAAGGGTAAATGTTCCCGTAGGTTGAGAAATATTAAGAGAATATTAAGGGTAAATGTTCCCGTAGGTTGAGAAATATTAAGGGTTAATGTTTGTCTACGCCTGCATTAGTGTTTATGTCATTAGTTTATGTAGTAATGTTGGGAATCGGCGCCGACACGCGCTAATTTCCCATTTGTTGAGAAAACGTTGTTATTATACTCTTACTTGATCGACTTCAGGTAGGGAATCGAATCATAGATATAGTTCCCATTATTCGATAAATGTTAGGCACGAGGTTTGTCTGTGTAGAAATGAATGTGTTATATCGTCAGTGTGGTACGATGTTGTATGGTTGCCCTTAATGAGGCAAGATTAGTTGGCCATAGTTAACGAACCTTTTCAGGAACTATAATTAATTTAGTGAGTAAAAGTTGTAATGTTGTTCTTACGATAATGTGTTAAATTCTTAATTGTCGAAAGTATGTTGTTATCGTTCCCCTACATGAACAGATTGAAATGATGAATACTTGATGCATATGAAGTTGTTATGTCACTGTTGAGAAAATGTTATTATAATATTCTCCTTGGATTATGTGGATAAGTTGTAGTTATATTACCCGTATGAAGGTATATGAAATTGTGTTGAGTTCTTATTTGTAGTAATGATGTTGTCAGTTGTTCTCTGACATGAAAATGCTGTTGAGTTCTCAATTGTAGAGACGAGGTTGTTTTTAATTGTTCTCTGCGAAAATGTGTTAGAGTCTTATTCGTAGGAACGATACTGTTGGTAGTTCTCTGATATGAACAGGTTGAAGTGGTGAGTACATGATGTATGCGAAATGTGATGTTTCTGTTATGGATAATTGGTTGTAGGCGTGATGCCTTGTTGCACGGTTGTTACACAGTTGTTGTTGTTGTGTTATAGTCCATAATAGTTGCATCTCATAGCATATCATTTGGCCTGGATTGGCGACGGTTGTGTCTTTAATGACAAAATAAAATGATTGTGGAGAGTTGTCTCCCGAATTATTGTGGAGTGTTGTCTCCCGAATTATTGTGGAGTGTTGTCTCCCGAATGATTGTGGAGAGTTGTCTCCTGAATTATTGTGAAGTGTTGTCTCCCAAAATGGTACCACATGCATATGCACAGTTGAGTCGCATTGTTGAGTTGCGTTGTTGAGTTGTTTTGATGAGTTGCTGAGATATGATGATAATTGTTGTGGTTATGAATAAAGAGTTGTTGTAGTTATTATTACTAATATTTATGAGAACTGCTGGAATTATAATACTGTGATAATATTCTGAAATGACTTTTATCATGCCTTATGTTATATTGTTGATATCTCACCCTTTACGTTGTATGTTACCTCCGTTGGTGGTAATTTGCAGGTAACTCGAAAGAAAGTGTCGCTTTATGTTTAAGGACGTTGGTCGCTCTGATACGTAGCACTCTGGGGGGATGAACGATTAATGTTATTGTTTTAATTGAATTCCTTGTTGCTGAAGTTTATTAAGTACTATGGCGAATAGATTGGTTGTTTCCGATAATGCCAAATGTTGCTTGGATGCATAGTTGTTTTAGTGAATTGATGCAAGATAATTACTTGCTGAATTTTAATGGAGTTTTATTGCAAGTTTCATGGTCTTGCTTTAATCATGCTACATGTTAGAAATGTTTTATATTCCGCTGCAAATTAATAAGATGCCTTGGAATCAAAATGTTAATCAAGTTATTGTTGTATGTTCATCCAAGTTTCTGTGCTATGTATCATTACTAAATGCATGTTGTCTAATTGAGTTGTGAAATGTATGTTTCTGTGAGTTGAAATTGTAACGCCCAGAATTTGCTGATGTGACGGTCGTCACAACTTCCTTACGATCGTCGTGACAGCTCCTTACGACCGTCATGTTTACAAAACTTGTTGCACTCTGATTCTGTTTTCCTTAATTATCCGTCAGGTTAGATTGGGGTGTTACATTAGTGGTATCGGAGCAGGTCGGTCCGTCCGGCCAAGTTGTTTAATGTTGTGTATTCCCTGGTATGCGACATGTGTGTGAAAACACTGTTGGTACATGTTTTATGGTGGAACCTTTGTCTGTAGGAGTAAGAATAATTCAAGTGGGGGAGAAGTTGTGCTTCTCCAGGATGCTGCAAGTGTGGAGTTGTAGCTCGGTGTGTGGTGGAACGCTCTTATAGTTTGGTAAAGATGGTTTGTACCCTATCATGATTTTCGGCTGTCTATTGACAAATTGAGGAACTGATCACCCTTAATCTCTGGTTGATGGTGGACGGAGTCATGTTAGATGTGATATGCGTGTCTTGCAAGCTGGGATGGCGTGAGCAGAGAATTGTCTTGAGTTAAGCTGAGTGCTTAAGAATTGTTTTGACGAGTCGGCGCAGGACGGTGCTGAGGTGTTTAATTTTGATGGGAGTTTTTGAGTTATAATGAAAGTGAGAAGTTGGCGATTTGCCGATTAATTGTGGTTGGCTGGAAGTTATCCTGACAAGATAGTGATATACAGCCAGAACGTGAAGTGGAGTTGTGACCGACTTAGTTACGACAACTAGTCTGAGAGTGAGAGCTCCATATTTCATGTCTGTTTAGACGCTCAAGGAATTAAATTGATTGAGTAGCTTTGAGGCTTGTGTCTGGTGCGCGTGCTAAGGCAACAGAGTGTGAGGTTGAGTATATAAAAGGTGGATAGTGACTCCAGATGATTAGTAAAGAAAGTAAGATGTGGAATGCAAGGTTATATTCAGCTTTTTAGACGTCCTTCAAGTTGTACATGATGGTGCTATTGTATTGGTTGGAAATGCAAATAAATGTGAGGTAAATAAGAAGGATGCAAAATGTTTGTTCTTGATTCATCAATGTGTTTAGGCAAACTTTTTTTAAGTGGTCCTATAGGAACAATTAACAAAAGGTGCATGAGAGGCCTTTCAGAAAGCATATGGTAATGATAACGAGCTAAAGAAAGTGAAGTTGCAAGCAATGAGATGCCAATATGAGATAATACGAATGAATGATCAAGACCTAATTGTTAATTTTCTTTACAAAGTTAGTGAAGTTGAAAACATGATTAAGGCTTTGTAGATAAATGATTAATGTAGTGAAGAAGATAGAGAAAGCAGTGAGGATTTTCAACTATTGATTTTGATCATATTGTTTTTGAAATAAAGGACTTCAAGGATCTTTGACACATGAAGTTAGAATATCTCCAAATGTTCATGGAAGTTCATGAATTGAGGATCAAATAAAGAATTGAGAGGAGGTGGTTGAGAAATTTTTTTTTAGCAAAATATAAGAAAAATAAGAAACGATGAAGCAAAGAATAAAGAAAAAATGGAAAAAGAAGAAAGATTAGTGATAAATAACTATAAAGGATCAAAAGCTATGGTGATGGAACAAGAAAAAATGTCGGAGAAAATAAAAAATTGAAGGGTATTATTATAGAAGTTGATGGTGTAGAGATGTTCAAGGTTTGAAAATATCTATCACCAGCTCATAAGAAACTTATTGAATATCTTCAGAAGTAGTTGCATTCTGTTAGGTGCTCTATCTCACTTTTGAGTATGTAAACATTATTGATATGTCTGATGCTAAGACTATCATTAAATTCTTGTGCTCAAATTTGTGGGAATCAGTTTTGAAGCTTGTCTAGTTACGCTTCATCTAGTATTTCCAGGCAAAGCCTGAGAATACTGTTCTGGATTACACCTGAGGTCACAATTATTCAAGAATTTATACAACTTGAATTTACTGTGCTTTGTCGATTTGTCTTACAATCTTCAAAGAAAAGAAATGAAATCATATGATGAAAAGCTATATAACAGATTTTCTTTTGCAAAGCTTGTTAAAGGATACTTCCTATGGAATGTCTGATGGTGAGGAATTAACCTTCCTAATTATAATATTTCTTTAACTGGCTGAATGAAATGTGACATCTGTTGATAGAGGAATAACTTCAAGAGCTTCTAAAATATTAGTATTTCAACTAATTTTCTAAACTGAAAGCAAGGGGAAACACTACCAAAATCTAATGCCAAAAGGTCTTCAGTGCTTATTCATTTGAAGTTGACTTTAGTGCAGGATTCAGATGAAAGAGAAATCTGGCTCTTTTGGTCATTACTGCTTCTGAAGAAACATCTAAGTCCTAAAATAAAAATCAAGTATTGAAGAGAAAAAGATTATGTCAAATCTATCTTGCTTCAATATTTGATAATAAGTAGTATGTTCTTTAATGTGATATCTTAAAAGACTCAATTGTTCCTTGATTGAGGGTTATCATGGAATTTGTATTAAAGAACAAGTCTATGAGAAACCTTCAATTCTTCTTCGTGTTCTGCAAGCAATTAATGATAGTGCTTTAATTTTTTTTATGCCATTCTCTGATAAGTAACATTATCTGGTTCTTTTCTTGTCAAAGATTTCAAAGTCTTAATCCAAGACAATGAAATAAACGATTCTGCTAAGAACAATATCTTATTCATATAAGGTGGATTAAAGAGCTTGGAATTAGAAATAAAGTAATTGTTATCACCACTCATTCAGATACCGAAACATAGAAGAGAGGGAGAAGCAACAAAGTAATATTTGGTTGTGATAATGGTGGAAAACACATATATATAGATAGTGGAACACAAAGTTCCACTAAGAAATGTGGTTGTCCATTCAAAACCAGGTCAACTCCGTTGAAAGATGGTTCTGGATGAAAGTTTGATGTAAATGTGGACTTTATAACCATGGTTTACTTGATAGATTATAAGGTATCATTCGTTTTTTGGTAGGCTAAACATAGATGAGCATCAACATGTTATTGATTTGACAAAGCGACATGTTCCATCCAGACACATATTGTTTTCCTTGTAAGAGAGAGATTAGGAGAATGTCACTTGGATTACGTAAATATATAAAAATAAGAGTAAGTTACAAAAAGAGATAAGAGGTCCTAGAAGTGAGATACAACATTTGTTTTCTCTTTTTGAGGGGGCATGTTATGTTTACTGGAGTAGAAGAAGAGATAACTCGAAAGTTGTGAGAGATGATTTTTGGACCCACCCAGATTCAATTAAGTTGTTGAATAATTTTCCTATTGTATTAGTTATAGACAAAAGTTACAAGACAAAAAAATATAGACAGCTTCTGTTTGGTGTTAACGTCAACTGAGTTGACACTTAGTGTTGCATTTGCCTATATGGAATATGAGTAGACAAATAAATTCTCTTGGGTGTTAGATAAGCTGAAAAATTTATTTTTCAAGTTTATATGAGAAGTTATTTGAATATCAGCTATTTAGATACAAGTTATTTAATGACAAATCCCTATAATGTCGTTCTTTTCAATCTAGGAAATATGTGCATGACTTTCTTTACTATGTTCATCCCGAATGGGTAGTACCAACCGAGGATGTGAAACATGATAATACCACTTGAAGTATCCAACATCTATATCATATGGAATGGTAACCACCTATGTTGGACAGATCACAACAAGGATGTTGGAATGGTAACTAATGCAGTCAACATCAACATCATGCATCATATAATCTATAGGTGGGGTGGAACATACTATCAATAAAAATAAATAAATAAATAAATAACTACTTGTAGTAGAGTAGCATATTCGTCAAGCTGATTACGAGTAAAAATGAAAGCATTTTTGAGATATCTATAGAGGGTGACCAACACAACTTCTCCCTAACTATATCTCCCACTTCCATCCAAGTCCATAATGAAGGTGAGAAAATACTTAGAAGGGGGTTTGAATAAGTATGAAGATAAAAACTTAGAAGTAAAAACTCAAATATTTTTATCCTGGTTCGTTGAACTCAACTACTCCAGTCCACCCTATCTAGAGTGATTTGCCTTTCTCAAACAAGGACTTAATCCACTATTTAATCAACTGATTACAATAGTAAGCACTAAGAACAACTGTTCAAAGTCTTCTCAAGAACTACTGATCCTAACTGGATCTTCTTAAGGTTCTCTTACAATCAAATGTAATAATAAATACAAGTGTAAAAATGCTTCTAATAAAGCTTTATCACAACTGTGATTTTTCACTTAAGATTAAGAACAAAGAAATAATTCTAGCAAGAATATATGAGTTGTATCAGACCTTTTTAATGAATTCTTTTCAAGTGTTTCGTCAACTGAAGAAGATGAGTAGAGACTTGCTTTTATAGGCACAGTGATCCAAGAGCTTTTCACGTTGAGAAGAGTGTACCAAAAGGTCTGAGCCTTTTTGTCTTCACATCATGTGGCCTTTCCTAGAAGAAGAATGCACAGAGAAATCCTTTTTGTCTGTGTTCTTGTGTCTAGTATAAATAAGAAAAGAGTCGTTTGGATATTCCAACGGACATAATCTTTGAATTCTTCTTCAACAATTTTCAGCAAGAATCATCAGAGTCTAAGTCAGTTAGAGCCTTCTGATGTTCATCAGAGTTTTGTTGAATCAGAGTCTTTGCAGCAAGTGTGCTTTCAGCGTGTATAAGTTCAGAGCAGAGTTTTGGGTCAGATCCTCAGTACTGGCAGCGTTAGTACTATCAGAGTCTTCTGAAGTAACTGTGCTTGAAAACTCTTCATACAGACTTCTTCATTGCTTCAGATGCTTCTGGCTTGCTTCAGATTCTTCTGTAGCTTCTGCTTCAGATCCATCTAGAGGCAGCGCTCGTAATCTTCTGGTGGCAGCGTTCAGAATCTTCTAAGAGATGCTTCTGACGCTTCAGAGCCTTGCATATTTCTTATGTTCAGATCTAATTTGCTTCTGGAGTGATATTTACTTTAACATCTGCAGCAAACATTCTCAAGCAAATTTTAGAGTATATAATTCTTAAATACAAAATTTCATAATAGTTATCATCAAAACATAGAGATATTATTAAGAACCAATATGTGTTCTAACACATAAGTAGTAATAGATATCGCCTTTACAAGCGTAAAAGTCTTGTTGACAAAAAATGTGCAACCTTCTAACATTATCATATAGGCTCTAGTAGTAGATTCCCATCTAGAAGCAGGTTGGTGACATGTAAATAACTTGTGGGTTCAATCCAACTTATACCAAACACCCATGCAAGAACGATCCTATGTGCCTCACTAAATGTCACTCCTAAGTAATCAACAACAAGACTAACATCATCTACTTCAGTGACACCTCGAGGATTCCATAATTCACCCCTACTCAGAAGGTGAAGCAGACAAGAAACATCATTTAGTATAATGCTCATCTCACTAAATGGCATGTCAAATGACGATGTCTTAGGGATGGCATCTCTCTAAAAATGTTGATACTAAGTTTTTATCTATCCTCGACAAACTGGTTCTCTGGACTAAAGATAGATTAGAGTTAGTCAACCACCTCTGCATCTCAGGTGGTAGACAATGTGGAACCTATCCAATAAGCTTGCTCCCGAGTCTAACAAACTTCAGTTATTTCTTCAGACCTTTCTCCTAAAAATAATTTAAAGTATATATTATAAAATATAACATTAAAATAACAATTCATTCAAAATAAAGTGATTTCCATTTACTTACTTCGTCGGACCATATATGGCGAGCAACATGCTCATCCAAGTCATGCATCACCATATATCGTACAACCCTTATGAAAACCTTAATAACAATGTAGCACGTGTAGATACATCTACATGTCCATCCAACTCATGCATCGCCTCTCTAGCACCTTGTCCTACACCTACACGGATTAGGATACGACTGTCACATCCTCGGGTTTACGCCACTAAAAAACACATTAAAAAAAAGTCAAACCTAAATTCTTTTATCAGAGATATTTGGTGACTAAAAATTACATTCCCTCAAATTCACTATGCCAAAAAAGACCTATAGCAACGCTTTTTTTGGCCTTTAGCAGCGCTTTTTCTCCCTCTTTTAGCAACACTTTTTTTTCCCTTTAGCAGCACTTTTCGTCCCCCTTTTTAGCAGCGCTTTTAAAAGCGCTCTCTAAAGTCCATTTTCCTAAGACCTTTAGCAGCGCTTTTATTTGCCTTTAGCAGCGCTTTTCTCCCCTCTTTTAGCAGTGCTTTCAAAAATGCTCTCTTTACCACACCTATAGCAGCGCTTTTTTAAAGCCCTCTCTTTTCTCTACCTTTAGCAGCGCTTTTCCTTTAAAAGCGCTGCCTTTTCTCACATCGTTGATTTTTTCCCAAGATCACTTTTTTTGGTAAAACGCGTTGTCTTTTGTGCATATTTTTATGAAGTGTTTTTTGTTTTATACTGTTGCACAATTCTTTATAATTTATCACACAAACCTGCTTATAATAATTATATTTAACACAAACCTTTATTTCAACACTACTTAGGCCTTATACATAACCTTCTTACAATCATTGTAATTCAACACGATCCTTTATTTCAACACATAGGCCTTATATGTATATTATCATTCAACAGAAACCATCCATACTTATAAAATATATTCCAAAACCGATAATGTCACAATATTCACTATACATATAATAAAAAATTTCATAAGTACGGATCCTCACAACAAAACAATACGATTTCGATCTAGAAGTATATCAATAAATTCCAAAACTATATACGACTTCCAGAACTATAATTTATCCAATAGTATGTACAGAACATCACAACAACACAAATCTCCGATCAAAAGACATAAAGACAATATACCTTATACAATTCCCATCTCAAGAATGTATTGACATCATTCCTCCTTAATTTCTTCCAATTTTTCTTTCGAGTAAGTGTCACACTTGAATTCATCAAAGTAATACATAATATAACAAAACATGCATGATTTAGTTAAAATTAATTACTTAGATGAAATACCGGTTAAATATCAAAATAAGTCATATAACTTATAAATCCATACCATGTTTGAAATCTCTATTTGGCCCGAATGAATAATTTCCTTCATAAACCTCAATACAAAATAGTCGCAATCAATACCATTGCGCTGACAAGGACACTACACATGAAAAAAATATGAATACATATCAGGATATATAGTTTAACTAGTTTTAGCAAACAACATCACTATAATAATTAAAAATTGAAAATATACATGCACTCTTATCCAACTAATGTTGTTAGCCTTACCCTTTGGTACTCTTGCTTGTCTTTGTGATCGAAATATTTGTATAGCTCTAAACATAATATAAACGAATATTTATAGCAATCTCACATAATAAATAAAGATATACACGAATTATTCAGAATAATCTCATCACTTACGTATCAACCATCTTCTTCATATCAGGATATTTTGTTTAATCCCCATCTAATGAATCCAAATAATACACAATTTCTTTTATTAGATTAATCGCGACCAACAACCAGTGTCCACTATAAAATAAGACAAAATTTTAAATTAAAATTTTATAGAGAATGTTTAAAAATAATAACTATAATAAATGAAATTAGAATGAAATCTAACCCATGGCCAGTATTATATGACAAAAAATACAACTTTTTTGTGTCCGTGGCCATCAATGCTCGGACTACGTAATCTCTGATTGCATCTGGATTGTGTTCGATTAATCGTGCATTGATACAACTAGAAGATAAGAATGAGAACCTTTCTGTCAATTGATGCGGGACCAACAATCTTTCATGCAAGAACCTTAAATAAAAACATAAACAACATTAGGATTAATATTAATTATAATGAGCAAATGAATTGATCAATTATATATTTAATTAAAATTGATCGGAATACCTGATGTATGAATGAATAACACCGATTACTAATTCAGAATGTTGGAATACCTGATCCAAATCCTCTTTAGCAATTGTTTCATCATAAGCAAATCCGAAAATACCTTCCTCCATATGGATTTGACGAATGCCACCCTCCACCACATCTGTTGTTTCGACATATGTTTCAAGGCACAAACTGAATCGAGGAACAAATGTTTTTTTAGGCTCAACCTTTTTTTTGTTGGACACCTTGCTAGTTTCAGGCATCTTATCCTTGCTGACTTTTTGCATCTCTTGAGCTTGAACCTAAAAATCATATAAGTTAGGTAATCAAAAAATCGGAGGATATAATTCAGATTTTCTATTCATATATATCAATTAATGTACCTATTTTTTTTGATGCATATGACTCGGTTTCCCGCACAATAATCCCCTTATCTTTTGGTTTGGATTTTGTAGGAGTCTAACATTATCATGTAAATAAATGGTACGTAAATGTAAGAATAACTTACATGTAGTAAAACATTTGAATACTAAAAGGTTCGTAATGGTGTTCAACGTACCTCATCATCTATGAAAATGAAATTTGAGGGCCATGCAACATACGATCATATTGCGTCTCTCACCAATGTTGCATCTGAAACATCGTCTAGTATAGGCAATAACGCATCCCGCTCTAAAGCAATATCAATTGATACCTTCAAAAATCCAGCTGGGAGCGGTTTATGGTGAAGTAATTCTCCCAAAGTATTATGCACTTTTCCCTTGCCAACCATGCGATAAGTAGGTGCCGATAAATATAGCCGACAGGTGAAATGCCCTAAACCAATAACGAATACGATTAATGTGTATATATGTCAATTCAAAAAATTATGCTAAATTAATTTCAATGTTATATATATATATATATATATATATATATATATATATATATATATATATATATATATATATATATATATATATATATATATATATATATATATATATATATATATATATATATATATATATATATATATATATATATATATATATATATATATATATATATATATATATATATATATATATATATATATATATATATATATATATATATATATATATATATATATATATATATATATATATATATATATATATATATATATATAGTTACCTCGGGAAGTTTCTGCTGAAAATTACAATTGATACTATCTTTGTCACTAGTATCCTTAAACTCATGACCGCGCCTTTCTGACATGTATCTCTCTTTGTCCTTTTGCAATTCACAAACTTGAGCTCTCAATTCTTCCAACGACTCCATGACTTCTTTATTGGTCAGATTTTTTTTCTTTGGATTCTTATACAATTTTGTTGGAGTGACACCAAACCCCTTACCCCTCACACGACCAGTATACTCAGGAACATTTAATACTCGACTGAGTAGGCTCATGCAATCATGATCTTCAGATGCAGTTATAGTCTAGGATAGACTCTCCTGAAATGTAGAAAAATATCAGTGTGGATTAAAAAGCTTAAATATATTATATGTTACTACACTTTTGAGTTTATGACATAACTAAAGTTATACTTACACATTGCTCAAAAACTTGTTGAACATCTTCCTGAACAACTCCATCTCTACCCACATGAGAAGCCTTCCACAAAACATGTTCTGAAACAGATGTTGCATCACTTTTCTCCTCTTCTAACTGCACATTAAGACAGATAATAAGTTTCATTTTTCTCGTATTTTAATTTCATTCTAATAAAGCATTTATATATACTTACTATTTTCTGTTGTAAGCGTGCATATCCCAAACGCCCTTTTTTGTATGGATACGCGGGTTTTGATGCTCGTTGCCGATTTATGTCACTCACAACCTGAAAAAACAAGTTTAAGCCATATCAGAACTCATGTAAAATAACTATATATATTATACATTGTTCATGATAAGATAAAATTACATGGAATTCTTTGGTTCTTCTCTTGGCAACAAAAGTCTCCCATTCCTCAAGTGAAATCAAATTCGCATACTTCTTTGGTCGCCCTGACCCAACAAAGTTTCCATCAGAATCCTTAAGAAACTTGTTCGTTAAAAATGCTCGAAATCCTCTAAGTCTTTTTCTAGCTAATTGAAGACAATATTTTTTTCGGTTGTCATCAATATTAAAAGACCTCTGCAAATTAAACAAATTAACATACATATAGTGTGTTAGTATAAATAATTTAAGGACATAACCATCAACAAAAATAAATAATGTCAGATATGATACCTGTATCTCACTCCATATTTTTTCTTTAGCTGGTTTCAACGATGGAATTCTCCAATTATCAGAAGTGATTGGAATTTGCAAGCGAACAAGTGCACCAATGTAACTTGTTAACATCGCACTGTTAGGCACAATTAATTGGTCTGTTTCATTCCAATGCAGATCATATTTTATACCTTTATCTCTCGCACGAATGATTCCCTTCATAATCGTTATTCCTCTTGAAATATCTCTTTCCACATCATGTACTGGTTCGTTTCCACCCTCTGAAGGAGTATCATGTGAATTTTACTCGTTGTTAGCCATAATACCTGTAATTCAAAAAAGCACACTTATTAAATGAATGACAAGTACATATGAAATGAAAAACATAAATAACAAAAACATGCATCATTGTTTTTATAGTGTATGGTTTTTGTTGTTGAAAGTAAGGGTTAAATTGTTGTTGTGTGTTAAACATGTTTTTATAGTGAATGTTAATAAATAGTTGATGTATGTTTAAGAGATATAAAGTTGGAATCAATCTATACCATGCCATGTACTGACTAATTTGTTTACATTTTATCATCATGATATAGTTCTTTTTTAAAGGAAACATATTTCATTAGACTGAAGAAATATTACGCAAAGTAGATTCTGCCATTGGTGGAATACATCCAACCCAAGTTCTTGAATTTACAAGATTGCCCATCCTAACTAGATGATGAACATCCCCAATATGGTTCCTATTCAGATACATGATGTAAGCCTCCTAAAAAATACTCAATATCAATAATATCTAAAGGCACTGAGAATAACATGCAACAACATCATTTGTTTCCATTAACAACATCAACAAAAATATTAACATCAACACTAACAACAACAACTTTAACATCATTTGTTTCTATCAACAACATTTAAAAAAAAATTCAAATACCTTAAAAATGGTGGAAATGGCTGACAGAGGAGGTGGAGGACGAAGACAGACGGACAAAACGGACGGACGAAGGCGGAAATGCAGAACACGACGGACAGCTGCTGAGGACGACGACAGTTTGCGGCGGTCTGACGAACACAACTGACGGAAGTGGTCGACGGGGGGAGTAAGGCACTATCGCGAGTGGGAGCGAAGCTTTAAGAAAAGATTGTTCTGTTCTGAAAAATTCTGAGTTTTTTTTTTAATTTATGCTACTTAAACATAAGGCAGCACTTCTGCATGGCCTTTAACAGCGATTTTAAAAACACTCTCTAAGGTCTACCTTAGGTAGGCCCTATAGCAGCGCTTTTATAAAAGCGCTTTCTTTTGTACACCCTTTAGCAGTGCTTTTTTGAAAAGCGCTCTCGTAGGTACCCCCTTTACTGCCACCTTTAGCAGCGCTTTTAGAAAGCGCTTTCGTAGGTTACCCCTTTAGCAGCGCTTTCTAAAAGCGCTCTCGTAGTTACCTCATTTAGCAGCGCTTTTAGAAAGCGCTTTCATAGGTACCCCATTTAGCAGCGCTTTTTATAAAGCGCTTTCTATTGCTAGCCATAACTGCCACCTTTAGCAACGCTTTTCTAAAAGCGCTGTCTAAAGTTAACTCTTTTTTTTTCTGACTCTTTATTAGCGCTTTTACAGAAAACGCTGTCTTTTCTGCGTTGGCAAAAATCATTTTTGTAATAGTGATTACCATGCAGAAAGATATTAGGTAGCATTTTCTACTTCACTTAATAACTTATTTCTAAGTTCTACGAAGAGCATTTTCCAATAACAAAACCAAAGAGCTTACAACAAGACATTCAGTGTAAAAGTTAAATGGATCAAGTAACTTATTTTAAGACTTCCAGTGGCTTTTAAGGACTGGATAACTTACTTGATGATTTTCAATTCAATGTATGTGCACCAAATAACTTTGTTAGAGTTTCAGTTTGTAAACCTTTTTCTTTGGTTCGAAAAACTTACCAAAGATAACGAGGGGAAAAGTAAAAAAATTGAATAAAAAAATTATTTATACAAGGACATTTTAGTCAAAAGTGGTATAATATAAAGGTATAGGGATAAATACTGAGACACGGGGTAAACTTTTCTTAATAATATTATTGAAGTTTAAAACTACTTGCGGAACTTCAATTTCAACGATTTAATTGAATATTTACTCATTACAAAAAGTCTCTGAATGTTTTTAATAGGAGTGTTTGCGGTGCGGTTTGGATTGATTTTGAGGTAAAAATTTATTTGATTTTAAGATAAATTTATCCGTGGTTTGATTTAGTTTTGGATGATTAATAAAAAAAATCTAATTTGATCCCATCAAATTTCATGCGATTTAATTTGGTTGATTTTTAAATATCCAAATTTCAAATTACATTTTTTTAATTATAATTATAAAAATACTAATAAATAATATATTTGATATAATATATAATATGTTAAAAATTAATATTATAAAATAAGAATTATCGATTAGGGTTGAAACAAATGAAATAATAAAAGTAAATAGATTAAACTTAATTAATAAATTGTATTAAAAAAATATGTATCAACAAATAATAAATCAACACAGCATATCATATTAATAAAAAAAATAAGTATAAATATATATACACACGGTTGGGTTCAGATTATATCGATTTTAAAAAATCAATCTAAAATTTGATTCCAACCAATTTTTTTTACAAAATAACATTCATACACATTCAATATATTCAATATTTTATAATTTATAATTTTTTTCAAATCAATTTATAATTTTTATTTAAATGAATTTAAATTTGAACATTCATACTTCTTAGATATGTTTGTAAATAAGTAAAATAAATGATCCTCCACTTTCTATATTATGTTGACAAAAATGGTATTAAATTATACAATAAAAAACGGTTTTAATCAGCAGAAAGTTGATTAATTAAATTAAAGTAGTAAAAGATTATGCTTGAAGAATCCTGAAGTTGGATGTCACCTTCCCCTATAGGACCTCATCAAAGGGCCATGTTACGAACAACCTTTAATCATTAAACCAAAAGAGAAAAAAAAGACTATTAAAAATCCAGTTTAATTATACTTATACATAGAAACTTTTTAATGGTTTTTGAAAACCAAATAGGTCCTACACGTAACATGTGTCCTTATAGCCAATTTGATTCCGACTAATAATTTAATTAACCAACTATATAATCCTTTAACTTAATTTAATTTTTGTTGGTTCTAGTGTGCATATTTTGATACTTAATTGATTTCCTTTGGCAGCCAGAATAATAGAAGGGGTGGTTGATTTTACACATTCATTTGTGTGGTTGTGGCTCTTGTTTTGTGCGTGAGGAATCTCTAACTAATCATTCTTATGTATGTGTGCAAAGAGGACAATAGTATATGATTATTAGTTGAGCAATAGTAGTCATTAGTCATATTATGTTGAGATGATTATTAATACTAAGAGATTGCAATTATGAAATTTTGTGTTTCCTTTTCAAGCTTCGCTGTTTCTGTTTCTACTTGTTTAATTTTCAAATGAAATTACACATAATATAATGTTTGTTATGTAATGAATAATAAAAAAGGTAGTTTGAATAATAAAAAATTAGATTGACGAAATATAACTAAGTGAGGTGCAATGAGATATGACGAAGCGGAACGAAATATAGATTTTTTTCTATTAGTTGATTATTTTATGAAAAATATTTCATTTTATTACATACGACTTAAATTGGATGAAACAAAAAATAAAGATTTAGATGGAATGAATTGCATTATGTTCTATTTTATCTGTTGTTTACAAATCCAAACAATAGAATTTAATTAATTATCACTCTATTCCATTTCATTTCATCTCATATCATAAATTCAAACAATACCCTAAATGATGTATGTTATATTGTGCTTTATATAAGATTTGTCGTTAATACCATTTCAATTAGGGATGACAAAATGGGTCGCTCGATCCGCTCTATCCCATCTCGTCTTAAGCCCATAAAAAAGATGGAATATGCAAGTCCGTCAAGTGAAAATAGGTATAAAAATATAGTCCGTCCCACCAAAGTGACGAGTTGGCGGGCAGCGGATTTACCTGCCTATTTTATTTATTCATTTATTTTCATTTTTTCATAAATTAATAGGTTTGATTTTACATTTCAATTAGATTTTTTATAACAATTTCTATAAAACATCTTTTTAACAAATTTTACTTCAAAAATATTACATATATTCTCAAATAAATGTACAAAATAAAATCATCAAGAATTGAAATTACTAGAATTAACTAAAAATGACAGGTTTAAGGTGAGACAAACTGAACGAATAGATATGGAGGACTTTCGCAGACGGCAGATTTTGGTGAATGGCGGTATTTAGCGGGTCAGACTTTAGTAAGCGGCGGTCCCAAAGTTCCAACCTAATATGTTATTTTTTTACTGATGCGCGAACCGCTCTAATGAGTCACGATCCATTTTGTCATTCCTAATTTCAATGAGATCCAACGTTTTTATGCACGTGACCATTAAATTAAATTTAATGGTAAAAAGTGTATTGAAGGTCAGAATCGTGTGCCTTTAAGTTAGATGAGGTTGCAATTTTTTCCGCAATACTTCTGATCTCCCTGCAGCCAGAACAATATTATTTCAAGATTGAAGTTTGAATTTTGAAACATAAAAATGATCATTTCATCTATGCAGAAAGGAGATAGAATGTCTAGTAATTTACTTTGTCATCCGTTAGTCCGAATTCGAATATTTGTTGGTATGTATCAATTATTTAATTATTGTATTTTTTTATATTAAATTATTTTGAAATAAATTTAAGTTTTAAATTAATTTTATCCACCGCATATCAAAAGCATCTTCGCGTAATAAAAAAAAGTTTATATGAAAACTTTTATGAAAGTTGATTATTATTATTATTATTATTATTATTATTATTATTATTATTATTATTATTATTATTATTATTATTATTATTACTATTATTACTATTATTATTATTATTATTATTATTATTATTACTACTACTATTATTATTATTACTACTATTACTATTATTATTATTATTACTATTATTACTATTACTACTATTATTACTACTATTATTATTACTATTATTACTATTATTATTACTATTATTATTACTATTATTACTATTATTATTATTATTATTATTATTTTTATTTTTATTATTTTTATTTTTATTATTATTATTATTATCATTATTATCATTATTATTATTATTATTATTATTATGTTCCAACTTTCGGTTGGATCACATATCTTTGAATAAGTATGATAAAGATGTAGGAAGAATGAGAGTTAAATAGAGTAAAAGTGAAAACTTTTCTATTGAATCTGTTTGCAAAGTTAGTTACACTTAGTATTTATACAGTTGTTAAATCATCTAATTTAACAATCTTTTAACTGAATAACTAACTTCACATAGATATTGTGAGATGTTGGATCGAACTTTAATATGGTCGAAGTCTGTTCGCGAGTAATGCGTGTTGTAGTCGAAGTTTGTTCTAACATGCATTAGTCAATATTGCTAAGGTTGTTAGCATGTTGAATTGGGCCTTACTTGTAAGCTCAATTGTTTAAGTTAGCTTGTACCCTAAGTTAGCTTGTAATGGGTAATTGTTAAAAAGCCCATTAGGTTAGTTTGCTATTTTATTATAAATAGGATGCTAGTTTCTCAATCTTGGCATAAGGAAAAATAGGAAGATAAAATCCTAATTTCAAGGGAGAGAGGTTATTTTGTTATTCTTGTATACTTGTAATCTTGTTCGAAGAGAAAGCAAAGAATATCAGTTTAATAACCAATCCTTGTTGTTCCTTGTTGTTTTACCTTGTCTTCTTTGTTAACCCTAACCCTTGTGTGTTTCTTGATCATTAAGAAACCGTTTATACTTTGTTTGAAGGTATCCGATTCACAACAAATTGGTGCGGTGAGCGTGGAAAAGATGCCTTCAACAAAGTATGAGATTGAAAAGTTCACCGGAGTGAACGACTTCGGTCTGTGGCGCTTGACGATGAAAGCCATGTTGGTTCAGCAGGGTTGTTTGGAAGCGTTGAAGGGTGAGGCAGCTATGGACGCTGCGTTAACGGAAAAAGAAAAGACTTTACCCAGTTGGAAGTTTTTCCACTATATGCAGTTAATAAAGCTGCATGAAGAAAGCTAGTTTCTTGATGTTATAGAGTTAGATCCAAGGTGGAGATTTGTGAGATGTTGGATCGAACTCTAATATGGTCGAAGTCTGTTCGCGAGTAATGCGTGTTGTAGTCGAAGTTTGTTCTAACATGCATTAGTCAATATTGCTAAGGTTGTTAGCATGTTGAATTGAGCCTTGCTTGTAAGCTCAATTGTTTAAGTTAGCTTGTACCCTAAGTTAGCTTGTAATGGGTAATTGTTAAAAAGCCCATTAGGTTAGTTTGCTATTTTATTATAAATAGGATGCTAGTTTCTCAATCTTGGCATAAGGAAAAATAGGAAGATAAAATCCTAATTTCAAGGGAGAGAGGTTATTTTGTTATTCTTGTATACTTGTAATCTTGTTCGAAGAGAAAGGAAAGAATAGCAGTTTAATAACCAATCCTTGTTGTTCCTTGTTGTTTTACCTTGTCTTCTTTGTTAACCCTAACCCTTGTGTGTTTCTTGATCATTAAGAAACCGTTTATACTTTGTTTGAAGGTATCCGATTCACAACAGATATGTTACTATATACGTGGTACATCTCAATAATAGTATAACTATGATGAATTCTCATTCAAGCTATTGCTTACTAATAGTTTGAACACCCTCCTTCAAGCCTAACATGATATAAATCATTCATGTCGAGTTTGGAAATAAAATTAACACTCTTTGGTGGCAAAGGTTTAGTGAAGAAATTAACAACTTGGGTTTGTGACTTGACTGGAAGCAACTTAAAGATGTGTTGCGTGATTTTTTCTCATACAAAGTGACAATCAACTTCAACGTGCTTTGTCCGTTTGTAGAAAACTGAATTAGCTACAATGTGAATGACATTCTGGTTGTTACAATAGATCACGGGTGGTTTATTGCATTAAGCTCCCAAGTCTTAAGTTAGTAGATTAACAATTGGAAATCATAACTAGTAAATGGTAACACCCAATATCTTACTTCTGATGAGCTCAAAGAAACTGTTATTTATTTATATGCTCTCCAAGAAACCAATGGTGATCCAACAAAAAAGCAATAACCTGAAGTTGACCTTCGAGTTACAATTTACCCTGTCCAATCCGCATTTGTGAATCCAAGCAATTGAAGATTGGAATCCATTGAAACTGTTGATTTTGATTGTGATAAAGCAAAACATGATCTTAATGTATTCCATGTCTTGATAGAAAAATGGTTTTGATATTTAAATCCAACAAACAACTTCATTAACATTTGGCTTGTAACCCAAGAAAACCCATTTCCTTGTTCTAGGATCAAGTTTTCTTCTATGGCTTTGTATAGAGGATGCATAAAACAATGATCCAAATAGCTTTAATTCATTCAAGTCAGGACTAACTCCAAATATAATGTAAAATTGTTATTTGTTTTGAATGGTAGGACTTCAATTCTAGTTTATGAGATATGTAGCATGTGTAACAACATAGGACAAAAAATGTTTAGCAAATTTTGACTAAAACAATAAGGCTCAACCTAAATTCAATATATGTTGGTGCTTCCTCTCAACCCTCCCATTTTGTTGGGGAGTTTCAATACAACTTGTTTGGTGTTTTATGCCTTTGGAAACATATAATTCAGACATGAGGAACTCGAGTTCATTATCTATCCTAACTATTTTAACCTTGCAATCATGCTGCTTTGTGGAGTTTAATGTATTTGGAGCCTTAGTGTTGTCAAAGTGAACTATTTGAATTTTTTGCTGTTTAATTAATTTATTTTTATGAGGAATAAAGATATGAAGTGACTTGATACTTCATGAGATTTTACGTGATGTGGTATCCTACGTGTGTAACTCTGATTTTTTCGCAAATTATTTTCTTATTTTCATTTATTAATTGAATGAGAAGAGTAGGGTGTTACAACCATATATATCACTAACCCAATCTACCTTGCAAATTTCTTTCAACATATCATCTGTGTTGTAAGAGTAATGCATACCAAAATCTCTTGTTCCAATGATGCAATTCAAGATCTTCTTCTCTTGTACAATATGACTCATCCTTGATTCAGGTTTGAAGACAAGACATGAGTTAGATATTACCTTTGTAGATTCAGTGATGTCCCCTTCATTAGGGTGTCTTCCAATGATTTCCTTGGATTGTTCTGTATAAACACTAACAGAGAGACCTGTAGTAACTTGAGAGTTATCTGACACAATGCCAGTGAAATTATAGATTTCCTCTTTTCCTGCCTCACTAGTCTGCATAGAGGATGTTCCAACATTGCTCTCAACATCCATCCTTTATTCTGTAACTGAATCATCAATCACCACGCTGATAGATTCCATTGCCATTCCAGTTTTGAAGTTAAAGACTCTATAAGCTTTGCTTCTTGATGAGTAACCCAGAAATATTCTTTCATCACTATGGGATCCATCTCACTCTTTTGATCTTTGTTAGCCAAGACATAGAATTTACTTCCAAAAATATGAAATTATTTGACTATAGGTCTTTTTCCTTTCCATAGCTCATAGAGAGTAACTGAAAAGTCTGCCCTCAAAGTGACCCTATTATGAATATAACATGCAGTATTCATAGCTTCATCCCAAACGTTATATGGCAGTTGCTTAGCATGAAGCATGACTCTAGCTAATTCTTGTGTAACCCTTGTCTTTTGCTCAATTGTTCCATCTTTCTAAGAAGAGATGGAAGAAGAAAATTCATAACTGATGCTTTTAGAACCACAAAATTCAGAGAATTTTGCATTCTTAAACTCCTTGTCAGGATAGCTTCTAACCTTGACAATCATACTATTTTTCTCCTTTTGAACATTTTGACATAAAATTTTAAAGACTTAAACAATGTTATATTTTTCTTTAAGAAATTTCACCCATGTAAACCCTGAAAAATCATCAATAATTATATAGACAATTCCTTCTATCCAAGCTGTCTACCTGTGTTGATCCCATTAAGTCCATGTGAAGAAGTTCCACTACCTTGAAAGTAGTCTGATGTTGTAACATTAAAGATGACAGCATGCATTGCTTCCTACATGTTGCACCTCGAAAAATCACGGAGACATTTCGGAGAAACGACCCTCGCGCGAAAGGCGCGGAAATGCGGTTCGACAGAGTCGCCACCGAACTTTATTTTTCCCGAATAAACGGGAGAGGAAAATATCGAGAAAACCTATTAAAACGAAAGGATAGCAACAAGGCTATCGCAACCAAGTCCCAGGCTCGGGAGTCGATTACGCGAGGGGAAGGTATTAGCACCCCTCACGTCCGTTGTACTCAACGGGAACCTCTTAGGGTATTTTGTGGTGAGTGTTGTTTAGGTTTACTTGTTTTTATTCTCGATGATAAAGGTGAATTGGTAGGGTAAAAGGTTAAATATGCAAAGGAGAGATGGGTGGTTAGTGAATAGGGTGCTCGCCAAGGATTGGGGCCCTTGTGTCTACGTAAGCTCATTCGGACGGGAATGAGAAATCAGAGCTTCGTAGATCGACTACGGGAAAGAATGGGAAAGTTGACGGAATAATGGAAGAAGATAGAAGTGTGCTCGCCAAGATCATCGCAATCTTGTGCCTACGTATCTTACATTCAAAAATGAATGAAGAATCAGAGCAGTCGTAGTTCGTGGTAACAACCACGAAGAGAAACGGGATTGAAATGGGTTAAGGATAAAGAGTTGGATGTGTTAAAATCGAAAGAATGAACTAATAACAACTCAAGGGCGCGCCTCGAGAGTTACTCATTCGAATATTCAAAGAATGCTAGATTCTAAGAATATCCCTCTTTCGTAAGTTTTAAAAAAACGTTTGTAGAAAGAGTGAATCGAAAATGGAATGCGAGGCAAAACGAAGTTAGTTTGAAAATGTCTCGACGACGTGTCGAGGATTTGATTGAAGATGGAACCGACTTGATGACGTGTCCAGGGTTGGATCGTGAGAAATGATATTGGTCCCTAAGTGTGCCTCCAATATCGAAACTACGATGAATTGTGAAGTGCGTGCAATATGTCAACGGTTGCGAATGCGTACGAGCACTCGACCTAGGAAAAAGTTTGAAAAAGATTTGGTTTGAAAAAGTAGACAAGCTGAATAAATAATAAATCAAGGGCATGCCTCGAGAATTATTTACTCGGAGATTTAAGGAATGCTAGATTTCAAGAACCTCCTTCTTTCGAAGTTTGAATCGAGGAGATGTTTTGAAAATAATTTGGATTGAAATGAGGTATGAAAAGTGAGAATACGAGATAGGATTTTGAAAAGTATAGAAGAAATGACGATTATTTAGTAAATGAGACGTCGGCCTCACAACTAATTAATCGGGATATCATTTGGATGCTAGATCCTAACAACACCTTTTTCATTCGGAAAATGTTTGGATGAACAACGGAAATATCACACAGAATGCTAGATTCCTATGATATTTCTTTGTCCAAAATAGCGTACTAAAAGATGAAAAAACCCAAGAAGACAAGTTGGACCTCCCAAAGGCTGGAGAAAAGTAGTCACCAAGAAGAGGAAGGCTGAATCTGGTACTGAATCAAAGACTGAGTCTGATGTTGCTGAGGATGTCACTAACATCCAACCTAAGAAGAAACCCTCAAAGAGCAAACTGGATGAAAAGGTCCCTGTGGTGCCCATTGACAACATCTCCTTTCACTATCCCTCAGGTGTTATCAGGTGGAAGTATGTCTACCAAAAGAGGTTGGCCCTGGAGAGAGAGAGCTTGCACAAAATGCTCTTGAAAACAAGGGGATTATGACCCTCATCTGTGATGCTGGCTTGATAAAAGCTGTAACCCAGTTCTCCCAATGCTATGAAATTTCGGTCAAAGAATTTATAGTTAATTTATCTGATAAATGTGTTGATAGAAAGACTACTGAGTTTGGGAAAGTCTTTGTTAGAGGAAATTGTGTCATCTTCACTCCCACTACCATTAACAAATTCCTTGAAAGAACAAATGAAGCTCAACCTGAGTTAACCATCCCTGACAACAAAATATGCCAAGTGATTACTAGGAATCAAGTCAGAAAGTGGCCATCAAAAGGGAAGCTTGTTGCCAGCAAGCTAAGTATGAAATATGCCTTGCTACACAAGATTGGTGTTACAAACTGGGTGCCAACTAATCACAAATCATCAGTGGCCACCATCCTGGGGAGGGTTATCTATACTGTAGGGACCAAGACCAAAATGGACTATGGCACCTACATCTTTGATCAAACCATGAAGCATGCTGGCAGTTATAGCATAAAAGGACCCATGGCATTTCCTTCACTCATTTGCGGAATTATGTTAGCACAATTTCCAAATATCCTCAAGAGCAGTGATGTAGCAAGCAAAAGAGAAACTCCATTAGCCTTATATCATAAGTTGTTTCAAGGAACTCATGTTCCATATATTGCCATGACATCCTCTGAGACATCCAAAAGGGCCCTCAAAACCAGCAAAGCTGAAGTGATAGCAATAATAAGAGAAACCTGCAGAGAACTGGATGCAAAAAAGCAAACTCTTGAGAAGCTGCTAACAGCTCTAGAGCAAAATGAGGATGCTGAACTAGCTGAGGATGCAAGGGAAGATGATGGTCAGGAAGTTGGCTCAGAAGATGCTGCTGACAGCTCAGAAGAAGGCACTGATGATGAAAAAGAAGGCACTGTAGAAACTGAGGAGGACAGGTCCAGCTCAGCTGAAGAAGAAGATTGATGTCTCAAAATGAGGTGTTTCCGCTGTTGGTTCTTTCTAGGTTGATTTTTTGTATAACCTGAATTTGTGATGCATTTCAAAGAGCAGTTTTGTTGTAATGTAACCCCTAACAATTGTAATGTTACAATGTATGATTTATGCTAAGTATTTAGCAGGATCCTAATTTGTGGCTAAAAAGGGGGAGAGGGAAAGAGATAATAGAAAACAACAGGTATGGCACAGCAGGTGGAAGATCAAGTGAAAAAGCTGGCAGAACAGTGCTTGGGCATATGTGCCATTGTGTATACAATATTAGACTTGCATATTTGCAGGTGTAACTACAGGTGATGTTGAAGATGCATGTGTGATAACAACTGCTAGTGCTGTTGCTATGTGTGTAGATTCCTAGCTTGTGCTTGTGTAAGAATGCCTATTAGTACTAGGAATTTCTTAGTTTGTGCTGAAGCTGCTATATTGTGTGATTCTAGAAGGTGTCTAGGAGTGTATGAGTGTGTCTGCAAGTTGTGAGCAGAATGAGAGTAGTGTGCATCCTTTCAGAGGGAGTAGCACTGGTATGTATGACTTCAGATGACTTCAGAATGTGTGTATATGTGACAGCAGGGTGTGCAGGAGAAGTGTTTAACTGATAAGATGTATCAGCTGAGGGGGAGTAACTCTATGTGTTACTCACTCAGCAAAGAATGACATTTGTAGTGGTATTCTACGGATAGTTAACAAGGGTATAGGTTGAGTCTTCTGCTGTGTAAATCTCTTATATGATGACAGAGTGTTTTAGCCAAAAATTTGTCAAAGGGGGAGTTTGTAAGTGCTCTTGATTGGCTGCATTTTGTGGCAAAACACTACATCATGTATGTATGTCATGACTGATGTTAGTGCATACATAATATGGTCTGTTCAGAGTAAGTTGACTTAGCTAAAAGCAAGTTAAGCTGAATGTCATACCCAATGTTATGACTTGGGTCGTATGACATCAAGCGCAGGTTTGTTTTTCTGGTAGCTAGAAACCAGGAAACATAATAGGAGCTCAAGTTGGATATCAGTAGACTTTCTAGAAGCCCTAGGCGAACTAAAATATCCCTGAATTAAGTGGCAAGCGTGTAGATTATTGAAAACAGGTTTGTTATGAATAAAACCTAATTTATGCACCAAGGCCCAAAAGGACTGACAGCTGCTATAAATATCAGAAGAAGCCATCCTGAACATCAGCTCATGACAGAAGAATAAAGAGTGCTAATTAAGAGTCCTTGTGAGTGAAGAAGGTTAGTCTTCACGTGTGAATTGAGTCTTAGGAATACTTGTACTCGAAGCAATTGTCTGTTGGATGATTGCATTGGTTAGGTAGATTCTAAGCTGTGTCTCACTCAAAGCTGTGAAGCAAAAGTGTGTATACCTTGATCAAAGCTGTGAAGCAAGATCAAGGTGTGTATGAAGTGTCTCTTCATATTATTTTTGTAATTGTGAGTTATATAGCACTGTGGTGTGATTGAGGGGGAGTGAGTGGGAATACTCAGGTCTAGAGTGTCTCTAGGCTGAAGTGTCATTGGGTAGGTTTTAAGTGAGGAGTGAAAACTGTGTTGTTTGACTTTGAATTAATTATGCTAATAGTGAAGTTCCTCCCTGCCTTGGTAGCCCCCAGATGTAGGTGTTGTTGACACTGAACTGGGTGAACAATTGCTGTGTTGTTTACTGCGTTTACTTACAGTGTTATTAGTTAGTACAGTAATCAATGTCACAGTGGATGTTATAACTTTGGTAATAACATCCATCGTGTGCTTGCCAGAATTTTCACTTGGGAATGACATCAAAAGAGATATATATCAGTCGAGATTATGCTTATCTCAAGAGGCATTCATACCTGAAGAAGATTCTCGACATGTTTGGTATGTCAAATTCAAAGCATATTCTAACACTAATTAATCTTCAGTTCAAGATGAGTTCGACTCAAAGTCCTAGTATTAAAGTTGAAAGAACCTATATGAATAATATTTCATATGCTAGTATAATAGGTTCTTTGATGTATGTTATGGTCTATACGAGGCCAGACATAGCGTACAGAGTGAGCCTTGTAAGCAAGTATATGACCAATCCTAGGAAGGTGCACTGACAAATATTAAAGTGGATTCTTAGGTAAATCAATGAGTCTCTGAGCATAATCCTGATTTATAGTGGAGCCTGAGGTGATGATATTGAAGTCGAAATTGAAGGATTTAATGACTCTGATTATGCCAGTTCTATGGATTCCAAAAAACTTATTTATGGATATGTGTTCACTATGTTCGGCACATCAGTCAGTTGGAAAACAACACTTTAGAAGGTTGTTTCCTTATCAACCACTAAAGCGGAGTATATCACCCTTACTGAAGCTATGAAAGAAGCATTGTGGCTTGAAAATTTTGTTAAGGAGCTGAAACTTCAAGGTTGAGTTATCATTGTTAAATGTCATAGTCAAAGTGCAATACACTTGTCGAAGAATTCAACCTATCATGAGCGAACCAAGCACGTCGATGTGAGTCTGCACTTCGTAAAAGAGATAATCGAGCGTGGAGAAGTCCAAGTGTTGAACGTTTCGACTGATGACAATGGTGCTGATACGATCACTAAGACATTACCAAGTAACAAGTTTTTTCACTGTATGCAGTTGATAAGGTTGCATGATGAAAGTTAGTTTATTTCCTTATTAGTGTAGAGTTTGTTCTAAAGTGGAGATTTGTGGTATTTGGATCGAACTTTAGTGTCGTCAAGGATAGCTTCATAGTTCGACAGGATTATGCATGTTGTAGTTAAAGTCTGTTCAAGCATGCAGTCGAAATATGTTAGTTTTGTATTTAAGGTTAACATGTCGAATTGTGTCTTGCTCGTAAGCCTAATTGTTTAAGTTTGCTTGTTGCTGAAGTTAGTTTAATAGTCTATAAATATACTAGTTCTCTCAGGTTGTTAAGAGAGATTAATTGTTAGTATTGACTTGTAATCTTTGAATTTTTATTGAGTAAGTGAATAGTAAAACAGTTTTAACCAATTCTTATTCTTCTTCTTCCTTCTTCACTATCTTTTGTAAAACCTAATAGAATTTCTTGTGTTTGTTCAAGAAATTCAATCTTATTCTCACAATTTTATTCTGTTATTAACGACATCTTTATTTAACATGATATTCAATTAACAAACATTTCATACATAAATTAGAAAAGATAAATAAAAAGATCAAAATTAATTTTACTCTCTTATAATAGTAACCTTCTCTTATAATAGTAACCTTAGCATGAACTTGTGTTGGGTGACATATGATGGTGAACTAAACTATTACATATTTATATGTGAATTTACCACTTTGTTTCTCTTTTACCCTAAAATTTATATTGATTCTATATGAACCTATCCACTCCATATACTAGGGAACTACTTTGTAGCAATTTATCAAAAAAAAAAAATGGGGTTGTTAAAAATACAGGTATCTTGGTCAAGAAAAATGAAAAGTGTTTGAAGAAAAGAAGAATGGTAACCATATGTTAGGATTCAAAGTAATTCATTTTAGAATATTGATTATGATAAAAATATTATTATCTAATGTTACATGTAACTAAATGACTCATGTCAGATTCTACACCAAACAACATCAATATATAGTTCAAATAGTAAATGTTTAGGGTTTTGAATTAGAAATTTAATTGAATAATATAACACACACTGCAAGTAAATAAATCATATAACACACTGCAAAACTATAGCATCAGTTTAATGTCTTGCGCAAGAGAGTAGTAGCCCTCACAATTTCATCACATCATAGTTTCTGGAAGTTCAAAGTAGGAACTGATAGAATCATCTTCGTTATTATTTTCACGAACTACTCTTCCTTGTGCATTAATGTCAAAGGTTTCAAAAGAAAATGAAAATGTACTAGACATCACATTCACGGAACAATCCACTTTGGTTTCACTTTTTCTTGCTTTAACTGGTTTTACTTTACCAAAACCTGGAATGCACATTCCAAATGCACAGCATTTCAATGAATCACCACCACCCTTCATTTTCTTGCTACCCTTTTGAACTTGTTTGACAATAGCTTCGTGTTTACGGAAGCTTTGTTGTTTCTTGTTTTCATTTTCGCTCGGTCTTAGATCAAATTCATCCGGGGTGGCGTGTGTTTTTCCTTTGCCGTTTGATAGGGACATGCTCTTCCATTGCTTATGATGATTCTTGTGTGTTAAGTTATTTACCTTACTTGGTAAATCTACACTATGAGATGATGATGAGGATTTGTGATTTGAAAGCTGAATGTTTTCTTTTTGATACCTCATTTTGAAAACAAATATATGCTTCGAGTTTATGTGTTATACTATGGTGAGAATCATGGTGAATTATGATTGACCTATTTATAAAGAAAAAAAAGAAGAAAAAAGGATTTAAGTGTTGTTTCTGTCTCAACATCAATTAAGATTTCTCTCTACTTTGGTATCCATATTTACATCAATTAACACATGAAATTGGCTCTTAGAAAATATTCAATATCTTTCCGGCATTATGAATGGTTGATTGACTTTAGAGAAATCAACAAGGGACCTAGAAATCTCATTATTTGCTAGTGTATATTTGTATTGGTTGAATGAGTTAATTGCACTTTTTTTAATTAAGTATACAAATTGTAACGTGCTGACATCAAAAGGAAGGTACTGAAAGTAGTCATAGTAGGAAGCAGCCAAATCATAGAATCTAGGGACAATTATACCAAACATGTTATGGCATAATGGATTTGGGGGTGAGAGGGTAGATCCAGAGACTTATACAAGTTGAATTAAGAGTTAAAAGAGGTTGAAAATCTATAGCTGTGGTTTTACATACAATTCCTTAATAAGTTGTTTTAACAAAAATTCCCTATGATTTAAAATAATTATTAAATCATGTACCTAAATATATGATAAGAAAACAGCAGAAGCAAAAAGAAAATAAAAGGAAAATGATATTAATTCAATTGTAAATTACGATCTTAGTATTTATTTGATTAAGTTTATGTTCAATGACTTTTATATATTTAAAAATGTATAAATTGATTTCAAGCTGAAATTGGTTATTAAATTTAATTTTTGAAATTCAATCTAATTTATCTGTTTAATTAATAATTACTTCAAACATATTAAATTATTTGTTTGTGATATGGAATTAAAGTTTAATAAATTCTCTTTGGATTGCAAATTCACCTAAGACACTAGAGAATTTTAAGGAAGAAATTGATCATAACGATTATTTTAACTCATCATGATGTTCCACTCCATTAAATATTGGAAGAAATTCATCATAACAAATTTACCTCATTTTTTATTGCATTCTATCTTAAAATATTTAAATAATAATGAAATGAGATAATGAAATTGATCATAACGACTATTTTAACCCACCATTATTGTAAATCCGTAAATATTTAAAACTTTGTTATGTCGTGTCTATGTTTAACCGACCTATCAATGAGATAATGAAATTGATCATAAGAGATGTTTAACCGACCTATCAAACATTAAATAAAAAAAAGTAATTTACATTAAATTTCTTAAGTCGGTTCTTTTACTATTGCACGACCTAAGAGATTCCTACTTAATACATTCTAGTGAAATAAAACACTTGATATGAGGAATCGAACAGAGAAATAAAACAGAAATAAAACACTTGATATGAGGAATCGAACAGATGACCTCAGCTTCCCAAAAATGTAAATTTACCACCAAGCTAGCTAACAATTATGATATATTTATCGAAAATATATTATATATAATTAAAATAAATTTTAGTTAATGAATTTATTTTTTTGACAAATACCACTGAGTGAATTTCTTAGGTTCTGCAGTGTCTTTCTGCCTTTGCAGTGTCTTTCTGCCCTAACTGCAATGTCTTTCTGTCTTTCTTATGTATTGATATAAGTTTCTTCACTCTCTCATCACCGCTATACATTTTCAGATTTAGGTTTCATCATTCTCTCAATCTTTCACCACAACTTTCGTTTTCTCTCCAATCGCTGCTACAACATTTCACTTTCTTAGCTGCTGCTACCACTGTCACCATACTCACTCTTTTTTCTCCAGGTTCTCTCTTCTCTCTGCGTTTTGAAATGTTAGATTTTGAAATTTCAATGAATACATTGTAAAGAGTATTTCGTGTTTTCAAATTTGAAGCAGGTACTTGTGGAAAATTTGTTGGAGGTTTTGGTGATACTAGCAAAGGCTTTGAACTCTGCAAATTAGGTATGCTTTCATGATTATTCATGTATGGTGGTTCAGTTTCTTTGAATGTTTGATGGAGTATTGATGAAATGTTGTTGTGAAATTGAAGATGGAATTGATTTGAATTTTAGATTTATTATTATATTTAAGAAGAGAACCGGTTTCCAGTTACTACTGCAGTGATGCTTTTCTGCAATCTCATGATCTATAGCTTTCATTAACTGAAACAGAACTTGTCACTATGCCAAAAAAGACCTTTAGCAGCGCTTTTTTTGGCCTTTAGCAGCGCTTTAAAGCGCTGCCAAAAGTGGCGCTGCTAAAGGTAAAGGCAGCACTTTTTTTCAATGAAAAAGCGCTGCTAAAAGCTCCCTTCAGCAGCACCTTTAGCAGCGCTTTTTTAGCCCTTTAGCAGCGCTTTTGTAAGCGCTGCATAATTCCCCCAACCATCCCCCCTTTAGCAGCGCTTTCAAAAAGCGCTGTCTTAGACCCCTCATTTAGCAGCGCTTTTGCAAAAGCGCTGCCATAGCCCACCCTTTAGCAGCGCTTTTTACAAGCGCTGTCTTAGACCCCCCCCTTCCAAACCAATAGCAGCGCTTTTGTAGCGTAATATTTATGACCTTTAGCAGCGCTTTTATGTAAAAGCGCTGTCTAATGTCCCAGATTTTAAAATTTTTTTTAAAAAAATATTCACCCTGTTTTGTATATTTTACCAACAACCTGCTTATATTACACAAACCTGCTTATAATTCAGGCCTTTATTTCAACACTTTGGCCTTATAAATAAAATTCAAACTTTGGCCTTAAATATACAATTCAAACTTTGGCCTTATATGTACAATTCAAAACTTTGGATACATTGTAACTCATGACTTTGTTCATAAACATTTTAATATACACATAAACCTGTTTAAATATGTTACAACAAAATTCGATCCTCAGAATTACAACAACACAAATACATTCAATTCACATATAATTACAAGTGTTCCAAACCGATAACTCTATACAATTCTCAACCCAAGAATAAATTGACACCATTCCTCTTTAATTTCTTCCAATTTTGCTTTCGTGTAAGTAGCGCACTTGAATTCATCATAATACTACATAATATAACAGATCGAATAAGATTTAAGTTTAAAACTAATTACTCAGATGAAGTATCAGATAATTATCAAAATGAATCATATAACTTATATAATAAATTGATCCATACCAGGACTGGAATCTCAAGTTGACTAGAAAGAATAATTTCCCTCATAAAGCGCAATACAAAATATCCACAGTCAATACCATTGCGCTGCCGAGGACACTGTAAATGGAAAAAACAAACGAACATTTATCCGGATATATAGTTTAAATAGTTTTATCAAGTAGAAACATGCGAGAATATACCTCCACTCTGATCCAGTTGATGTTGTTAGCCTTACTTTTTGGCACCGTTGCATCTCTTTGTGCTCTGAATATTTGTATAACTCTAACATAATATAAACGCATATTTAGAACAATGTCACATAATAAATAAAGATATATAATTAAAGACAACAGTATATCTCATCACTTACGTATCAACAAAGTTCCTCAGATTTTCATATTTTGTTGTATCGCCATCCAACGAATCTATATAATACACTATTTCTTTCGTCGGATTAATTGCGATCAACAACCAATGTCCACTATAAAATAAGACAACAGTTTAGACGGAAATGTTATATATATAGAAAGGGAAAAATCGAACAATTATAATAAATGAATTTAGAATAAAATCTAACCCATGGCCAGTGTTATATGGCAACAAGAATAACTTCTCCGTAGTCGCGCGCATAAATCTCTACACTGTGTACTCTTTGAGTGTATCTGGTGACTGGTCTATTATACGTGAGTTGACACAACTAGCAGATAAGAATGCGAATGCTGAAGTCAATTCATTCGGGACCAATAACTTGTCATACAAGAACCTAAAAAAAACATAATCAACATTAGAATATTAAGTTAAACGAGCAAATTTTAAAATGTTCAATTATTTAATTAAAATGGATCGAAGTACCTGATGTATGAATGCATAACACCGACGCCCAGTTCAGAATGGTTGAAAACCTGATCAAAATCCTCCTTAGCAATTGTTTCGGGATATTCAAAACCGAAAATACCTGCCTCCATGTGTATTTGACGGACGCCACCCTCAGGCACATCTGATGTTCCGACATATGTTTCAAGGCACATCCTAAATCGAGGAACAATTGCTTTTCTGGAAACCTTGGAAGTTTCAGGCATCTTACCCTTGCTGACTTGTTGCGACTGCTGATCATGAACCTAAAAGTCATATATAAGTTCAGTAATTAATATTATATAACAAGATAGTCATGTAACTGTAGTAGTACCTGTTTCTTTGATGCAGCTGAATCGGTATCCCGCACAATAATTCTATCATCTTTTGATTTGGATTTTGTAGGAGTCTAAGATCATCATGTAAATAAGAAAATGTAGATGTAAGAATAACTTTCATGTATGAATCATAAAACATTTGAGTATTAAAAGGTTCAACCTACCTCATCATCTATGCAAATCAGATTTGCCGGCCATGCCACATACGATCCTACTGCGTCTCCCACCACTGTTGCGCCTGAAATATCATCTGGTATAGGCAACAACGCACTCCCCTCTAATGCAATATCAATAGATACTTTCAAAAATCCAGAAGGGAGCGGTTTGTGGTGAAGTAAGTCTCCCAGAAAGTTATGCACCTTTCCCTTGCCAACCATTTGATGAGTAGGTGACGATAAATATAGCCGACAAAGTGAAATGCCCTAAATAAATAATGATCAGTTAATGTGTCAATTAAGTAAAGTGTGCTAAATTAATTTCAATGTAATATATACAATTACCTATGGAAGCTTCTGCGGACAACCGGTACTATCTTTGTCACTAGTAGCTCTACCCTCTGGAGCGCGTCTTTCCGCCATGTATCTCTCCTTATCCTTCTGTAATTCACGGATTTGCGCTTTCAAATCCTCCAAAGTCTCCATCACTTCTTTATTGGTTGGATTTTTTTTCTTTGGCTGCTTATACAGTTTGGATGGAGTGACACCAAATCCCTTACCCCTCACACGCCCATAATACTCAGGAATATTCAGCACCCGGCTCAGTAAGCTCCTGCAATCATTGTCCTCGGCGGGAGTTATGGTCTGGGACAGAGTCTCCTGAAATATAGATAAAAATATATATAAATATATTACACACTTTTGATCAGTTACTGACAAAGATAACGTTGTACTTACACATTGTTCAAAGACTTGTTGAACTTCTTCCTGAACGACTCCATCTCGTCCCACACGGGCAGCCTTCCATACAACATGGTCCGGAAGAGATGTCGCATCACTCTTCTCCTCTTCCAACTATGCATTAAGACGGATAATAAAGCATTGTATCCTATTATATATACTTACTATTTTTTGTAAATATATCATATTAAAGCATTTATATGTACTTACTATTTTTTGTTCTAATCGTGCATATTCCAACCGGCCCTTTCTGTATGGATATGCGGGATTTGATGCCCGTTGACGATTTACGCCACTAACAACCTGAAAAAAGAAGTTTATCAGAACTCCTGTACATGGAAGAAGTATATATACTATACATAGTTCATGATAAGTTGTACTTACTTCAAATTCTTTTGATCTTCGCTTTGCAACAAACGTCTCCCATTCTTCCTCCGAAATCAAATCCGCGTACTTCATCGGACGCTCTGAGTCAACAAAGTTTCCTTCAGAATCTTTTAGAAACTTGTTTGTTAAAAACGCTCTAAATCCCCTCAAGCGTTTTCCGGCCAATTGAATACAATATTTTCTCCTACGATCTTCAATATTGAAAGATCTCTGCAAACAAACACACATACATATAACATGTTAGTATATTTAATTTAAAGACGTAAATGTCAACAATAATTAAACAATTCCAATATTATACCTGAATCTCGGTCCAAATCTTATCTTTAGCCGGTTGTAATGAAACAATTCTCCAATTATCGCAAGTAATCGGAACTTGCGAACGTACAAGTGCTCCGATGTAACTTGTTAGCAACGCACCGTTAGGCTCAACTAACTGATCTCTTTCATTCCAATGGACATCATACTTTACTCCTTTATCTCTCGCACGGATGATTTTTTTCATAATTGTTATGCCTCTTTTAATATCGCCTTCCACGTCTTTTGTTGTTTGTTTTCCATCATGTGATGTTTCCTCGTTGCTGGCCATAATATATATACCTGTAATTGAGAAAAACCAAAGTATCAAATGAATGACATGCAAATATGTAAATAACAAATATATACATAAGAAATGTGTAAATAAGAAAAATATGGTATAAATAAGAAATAAGAAAAACATGGTATAAATAAGACATGTGTAAATAAGAAAAACATGTTACAAGTACCTTTAACATCTCTTTCTTTTTTTCGTTGTAACGGGGTTTACTTGTCTCTTAACAACACGGACAGATGGATTGATTCAAATTCCCTCGTTATGATCATTTCTAATATATGATTCGTCCGCTCTAATATTCTCATCTGGATCATCTATAATATAAGATTCATTCTCAACATAAACATCCCCTTTTTCTCCAATGTTATCATCGATTACTTTGTTGGAAAAAAGAACTATAAACCATTTCGTACTTGTCAGATCAGTGACATAGAACACTTGTTTAGCTTGCGTGGCTAGAATAAAAGGCTCATCTTTGTACCCCACCTTATTAAGATCCACTTTCAAAAAACCTGATTTATCCATTTGTATGCCACTATTATTTTCAACCCACTTGCATCCAAAGATAGGAATCTGAAACTTCTCATAATCAAACACCCAAATGCGCTCGATAACCCCATAATACGAGGAAATGTGCATTGCTTCAGCAAGCATGGTGACACCACTATTTTGCATTGTACTTTTATCATCTTGTTCCTTGGTATAAAATGTGTATCCATTAATTGCGTATGCGCTATAAGAAAACACATGCAAACTTGGACCATATGCTAAACATCTCAACCTTTCTGTTATTGAAGCGGGATCAGAATAAAACTTTGAACAAATATGCTCCTTGAACCATGTTATAAAACTTCGATTGTGCTCACGTACTATCCAATTTTCATTTCTATTCAGATTTAAACCTCGGAGAACGTCCTTGTGCATTTCAACATACGGCTCAACCTCAATGTCATTGTGCAGAACATACAAATGCACTTGCTCCCATTCATCCCTTGAAACTGTCACAACTTTATTTCCAATTAACGCTTTACCATCTATTTTTTCAACAACATGAGATTTTGGGAGGCCAGTGGATTGAACGTTGGAAAAATATTCAGTACAAAACTCAATAGCTTCTTCAACAATGTATTGTTCAGCAATACATCCCTCTGGTCTACTTCGGTTTTTCACATACCCTTTCAATATTTTCATATAACATTCAATAGGGTACATCCATCTCATATAGGCTGGTCCATACAGTTGTGTCTCTTTCACAAGATGAACAACTAGATGTACCATTATGTCAAAAAATGATGGAGGAAAATACATTTCAAGCTCGCACAAAGTAATAACTATTTCTCTTTGCAATGTTGGTAAGATAGCAGGATCTATCACCTTACTACAGATTGACCTAAAGAAAAAACACAATTTAGTTATTGCGCCTCTCACTTTTTCTGGAAAAATAGAACGTATACCTATTGGTAGAAAGTGTTCCATTATAACATGGCAGTCATGTGTCTTTAAACTTTTTAACTTGAGGTCTTTCATAGAAACAAGTCTTCTAATATCTGAAGAGTATCCTTCTGGAACTTTAACTTCACTCAGAAACTTACACAGTATCTTTTTCTCCTTTCTAGATAGAGTATAAGCAGCAGGTGGTAGATATGTGCAATTTCCTTTCTTCAAGGGTCCTAATTCATTCCTTATTCCCATTGCTACCAAGTCCTTTCTTGCTTTAAGGCCATCCTTAGACTTTCCTTGTATATTGAGTAACGTACCAATAACACTTTTAAATACATTTTTTTCAATATGCATAACATCAAGAAAATGTCTTACATACAACGACTTCCAATACGGCAACTCAAACAAAATTGACCTCTTCTTCCACCCACGCGTGACAAGCGTATGAGCAAAAGGCTTGCCAAATTTAGTACTCACATCTTTCACCTTTTCAAAAATTTGTTCGCCGGTTAATGTAGGTGGAGCTTTACGTTGTTCTGAATCTCCATTGAATGCTTTTCTCCACCCACGGTAGTGATGACTAGAATTTAAGAATCTACGATGACCAAGAAAGACATTCTTCTGACCAAATTCCAACCGCGTCCAATCTGCGTTTTCTTCACAGATAGGACACGCACATTGACCTTTAATGCTATACCCCGATAGATTTCCGTATGCTGGGAAATCATTAATTATGCCAAACAACATCGCCCTCAAATTGAAACTTTCTTTCCTATATCCATCATAAACCTCCACACCGTTCTTCCACAAACTCTTTAAGTCTTCGATTAGAGGTGTCAGGTATACGTCTATGTCATTCCCTGGTTATTTAGGGCCAGAAATTAACATAGATAACATCATGTACTTACGCTTCATACATAGCCATGGAGGTAGGTTATAAATCATCATAATTACAGGCCAGGTAGAATGTGAGATACTCTGCAGACCATGCAGATTCATTCCATCAGTCGATAATGCCAAGAGAAGGTTTCTAGCTTCTTCTCCAAAATCAGGATAATCATTATCAATTTTCATCCACTGTGGTGAATCTGCCGGATGTCGATACTTCCCATCTACAATTCTATCATCTGCATGCCAAGTCAGGTGTTTTGCATCTGTTTCACTACGAAACATGCGTCTGAATCTCGGAATTATAGGAAAATACCATAATACTTTTGTTGGTGACAATTTTTTATTATACCGAGATACACCGCATTTAGGACACTCGTTTAATGATGCATATTCATTTCGAAACAAAATGCAATCATTTGGACAAGCATGTATCTTATCATAGCTCATGCCAATAAAGCATAAAAATTTTTTAGCTTCATAGGTTCGATTGGGAAGAACATTATCCTCCGGAAGCATCTCTTGAAGTAGGGCTAACAACTCTGTGAAACTTTTATCCGACCATCCATTACCCGCCTTTAAATTGTACAACTTTAATACCGCGGACAATCTTGTGAAAGTAGTGCAACCTTTATACAACGGTTTCTCTGCATCGCTTACCAGCCTCTCAAACATCTTGGGACAATCTTGAAGATGTTCTTCAAGTGCTTCTGCAATCTCTTCGACTCGATCACAATCATATGTATCTCTGCCATTGTCCTTTGAAGCACATGTCGTATTATTCCGGGGTTCAACATTCTCGTTACTTATCTCACCATGTAATGTCCAACATGTGTAACTTCGATCAATTCCATGTCTCATTAAATGAGATTCCAACTGAACAACGTCAACTCGACGCCCATAACAGCATCCTAAGCAAGGACATGTGATCCTACTGGGGTATTTGGCGTGCTCAACAGCAAACTTAACGAACTTCGATACTCCATTCTCGTACTCTTTTGACAATCGATTACCAGACATCCATTTTTTATCCATACTAATTGAGTAATCTACACTAAACTATAAAAGTTAAACAAAACAGAGAATACCTGTAAGGAAATCACTAACTTCTAAGAATGCTACGCAATAGGATGCTTGGAAACGATCACAACTTTGCTCTTCACAGGTAACCCCTATAGCAGACAAAATATAAATTTTATTAAAATCATATTAATAATTAACCAAGACAAATCATATTAAAAATACTAGATAATCCACCAAAACAAATCATATTAAAATTACTAGATAACCCTTAAACCAAAATGACACCCTTACTAAACATTGAGAAATCCTAACTAAACATATAAAACCATAATAACATATATATCATATAAACATTGAGAAATCCATCATAATAACATAATAACATATCAACATATAAAACCTTCACTAAACCTTCAATAAGTCATTTCTACACAACAACAACACTAAAATTTACTTGCATGTCCTCAAACCTTCAATACAAAACAACAATATACGTATGATACTTGAACGCAACAACAAAAACAATTACTCAACAACAGTATACGTTATCAACACTAAAATTTACTTGCATGTCCTCAAACGTAACATATCTACACAACAACAAAAACAATAGTATACCAACAATGGTGAAAAGAAAAACCATCAATATTTAGATAACAAATATTTAGATAACAAAAACAATAGTATACCAACAACAAAAACAATAGTATACCAACAATGGTGAAAACAAATATTTAGAAAAACCATCAAATACCAACAATGGTGAAAAGAAAAACCATCAATATTTAGATAACAATATTAACAAAAACCTTCAAAACCTTTAATGTCTTCAAATACCAACAATGGTGAAAAGAAAAAAAAACAAGAAAACCATATTAAAACTTCAGATACCTTAACAATGGTGGAAATGCAATGTAGACGGACGGATGCACTCGAAAACGGACGGTGAACGGACGGAGGGCGACGGTCGGACGTCGGATGACGGCAACAGAAAGTTTGAATAGGGCAAGTTCGTTCGCCAGAGGAGAAAGACAGAAGAAAAGAAATGTACGCGACTGTTCTGTTTCTCTTAAAATTCTGGAGGGTATTTTAAAATTATAATACTAATACCTATAGCAGCGCTTTTAAATGCCTTTAGCAGCGCTTTTAAAAGCGCTTTCTTAGGGTGCCTTAGCAATGCCATATAGCAGCGCTTTATAGAAAAAGCGCTGCTAAAGGGCCCCCTTTAGCAGCGCTTTTTAAAAGCGCTTTCTTATGTCCCCCTTTAGCAGCGCTTTTAAAAGCGCTTTCTTAGGGTGCCTTAGCAATGCCATATAGCAGCGCTTTATAGAATAAGCGCTGCTAAAGAGGACCCCTTTAGCAGCGCTTTTTAAAAGCGCTTTCTTAGGTCCCCCTTTAGCAGCGCTTTTTAAAAGCGCTTTGTTAGGCCACCCCTTTAGCAGCGCTTTTTAAAAAGCGCTTTCTTAGGGCCCCCCTTTAGCAGCGCTTTTTCAAAAGCGCTGTCTTAGGTAGGAAATTTTTTTTCTTTTTTTTTACCCACCCTTTAGCAGCGCTTTTTTAAGAAGCGCTGCTAAAGGGTGCGCTGCTAAAACTCATTTCTGGCGTAGTGTGTTCTGCTGAATCTGATTCCTTCTTCTTCTTGTTCTTCTGCTTCTACGGTTGTTGATTATCATTATTCTATCTTTCACCTTCGGTCTCCTCAAACTTTATACGCTCTCTACTTTCTCTCTCTCAACTTATTTTATTTCCGTCTTTCAAAGTTCCGGCGGCGTTTGGCTTCCGCTTTTTTAAGTACTTTTATGGAAAAGTTCATTATGACGTTCTTGTTGTCCTTTCTCAAAATTTGTGTATCTGCATTAATCTTGATGCTGAATGACATAATTTAAGAACTCCTAAATTGTATGTTTAATGCTGATTTGTCTAATAACTAGTATAATATGTAGAAAAAACAATGGACTTTTTAGAGGAGTCTCAACATACATAGGTGTAGCAAGGTACATAGTATTTTCAGTGCAATGATTATTACTTTGTTGAGAAGTCTGGGGTACATTTTTCAACAACGTAACTATGCATATACCGCATATGTGAAATGAACAAATAATATCTTGCATAGTTAGTCTCTTGTTTTGGTCTATAAGACAATGATGTATTTATTATGTGTCTATGTAATTTATTGCCAACCAAATAATATAAACCTTTTAGTTCTTTGGCACACAACATGCATTGTTGCACTCTCTTTGATAAACTACATACAATTATCTCTTTCATAATCTCTTCTATAATGGAAAGTATGATATGTTTGAATACATAGAGTGTATCATAAATGGCTTTGAGTTACTAAACGTGTGTGTAAGTATGTGAATACTAAATGTGTATACTGACTGTAGTTACTTTTTGTTTTGCTGCCTGATGATCGTGTTGTCGTTGCTTTTTCTGTTCTTGCTATGATGTTCCTTCAAATTCTATATTCTTGATGACATGTGTGTGGCCTAAAGCTATATTTAAACCTATAGTTTTGTAGTTGTTGTTCTGCTGCACGTAGTTGCTTTTCCTCTATTCTGCTGCCTGAGTTGTGCATGAATAATTTCTTTCTTCATGAGTTCATGGTTACTTTTTGCTGCATGTTCTTGCCTTTTTATTAAATGCTACTTTTTCCTGAGTTTTGATGCCTAAGTTGTGCAGAATATTATGTTGATAGCAATTATGTGTTTATCATATGTAGTTTCTTTTTGTTCTGCTGCTTGATGATCGTGTTGTCGTTGCTTTTTCTATTCTTGCTATGATGTTCCTTCAAATTCTATATTCTTGATGACACGTGTGTGGCCTGAAGCTATATTTAATTCTATAGTTTTGTAGTTATTGTTCTGCTGCACGTAGTTGCTTTTCCTCTATTCTGCTGCCTGAGTTGTGCATGAATAATTTCTTTCTTCATGAGTTCATGGTTACTTTCTGCTGCATGTTCTTGCCTTTTTATCAAATGCTACTTTTTCCTGAGTTTTGATGACTGAGTTCTGCAGAATATGATGTTGATAACAATTATGTGTGTATCGTATGTAGTTGCTTTTTGTTCTGCTACCTGATGATCGTGTTGTCGTTTCTTTTTCTGTTCTTACTATGATGTTCCTTCAAATTCTATATTCTTGATGACATGTGTGTGGCCTGAAGCTATATTTAAACCTATAGTTTTGTGGTTGTTGCTCTGCTACATGTAGTTGCTTTTCCTCTATTCTGCTGCCTGAGTTGTGCATGAATAATTTCTTTCTTCATGAGTTCATGGTTACTTTATGCTGCTTGTTCTTGCCTTTTTATCAAATGCTATTTTTTCTTGAGTTTTGATGCCTGAGTTGTGCAGAATATGATGTTGATAACAATTATGTGTGTATTGTATGTAGTTGCTTTTTGTTCTGCTGCCTGATGATCGTGTTGTCGTTGCTTTTTCTGTTCTTGCTATGATGTTCCTTCAAATTCTATATTCTTGATGACATGTGTGTGGCCTGAAGCTATATTTAAACCTATAGTTTTGTAGTTGTTGTTCTGCTGTACGTAGTTGCTTTTCCTCTATTCTACTGCCTAAGTTGTGCATGAATAATTTCTTTCTTCATGAGTTCATGGTTACTTTCTGCTGCCTGTTCTTGCCTTTTTACCAAATGCTACTTTTTCCTGTGTTTTGATGCCTGAGTTGTGCAGAATATGATGTTGATAACAATTATGTGTGTATCGTATGAAGAGTAATAAATGAATAATTTTTATGTGGGGTGTAGTGTTTGTATTATATGTGATTTGATGCAAGGTTCATTGCTTGAGATTTCTAATAACTGAAACAATTGCTACTAAATATATATTGAGTTATGCTTCCGACTTTTTCTTCTGTTTCAACAATACTAAACAATTGCTACTAATTTTTATGTAGGAAACATGTATTTTTCTTCTGTTTCAACAATACTAACAAGTTATAGAACAAAATGTTAGGAAACATGTGTTTTTCTTCTGTTTCAACAGCATGTCTATACGACTTGACTTGGCACATGTAGTAATCATAGTTCTCATTATTTTTAATATTGATACCACACAATGATTTAATTGAGGCATCCGATTTCTCATTGTTTTCCCAATAATCATTGTTTTTCTAAGAAATGATTATTTTTTTTCAGAAATAGTTATGGATCGTAGTTGGATGAAAGCTAATCGTTTAGGTGCAGAATACGATAAAGGAATGCAATCATTTTTTCAATATGCTCGTGAAAAACTTCCTAATAATAATAAGTTTTATTGTCCATGTGTTAATTGTTTGAATAGAGAGCCGCCACTTTAAATAGATGAAATACGAAATCATCTTGTTTGTGAGGGCATTTGCTAAAGTTATACCAATTGGATATGGCACGGTGAACCGTCAAACAATACGTCAAGTGTGTCAGAAAGGGAGGTAGTTGATATAGATATGGACAATTGGCTAGAGGACATGATCAATGATATTGAACCTGAGTCTTTTCAGCATGCTCATATGTACGATACTTTATGCAGTGACAATGAAGAGTCATTGTATCTGGGATGCACTAACTTCACACGGTTATATGCGGTGTTGAGATTGTTCAACTTCAAGGCAAGAAATGGATGGACGGATAAACGTTTTACCGAACTACTTGAGTTGTTGTGTGAAATGCTTCCTAAAGGAAATAGATTGCCAAATCGTAGTTACGAGGCAAAAAAGATATTGTGTCCGATGGGTATGGAGTACAAGAAAATACACGCATGTCCTAATGATTGCATATTATACCGAAATGAGTATGAAGAGTTGAAGGAGTGTCCCACATGCGGGCAATCACGTTTCAAAGTGAAAGATGTTGATTTGAATAGTGATGAAAACACAAAGCGTCTTCCTGCAAAGGTGTTGTGGTATCTTCCAATAATTCCAAGGTTCAAAAGATTATTCGCTAATTCAAAAGATGCAAAGAATATTATATGGCATGTGATTGAGAGAGAACGTGATGGACAACTTCGTCATCCAGTTGATTCTTTGCAATGGAAGAAAGTTGATGATTTGTATCCGGATTTCGGTAATGAGGCAAGAAACCTTAGGCTTGCACTTGCTACTGATGGAATGAATCCATATGGAAACTTAAGTAGTAATCATAGTTCATGGTCTGTTCTGTTAATCATCTATAATTTGCCTCCTTCAATTTGTATGAAATGAAAATATATTATGTTATCCATGATGATTTCGGGCCCAAGGCAGCTAGGAAATGATATAGATGTTTATATAAGTCCTTTAATTGAGGATTTGAGAATGCTCTGGGAGGAAGGTGTTGATGTGTTTGATGGCTATTCCCATGAGAATTTCAGGATGCGTGCAATGTTATTTTGCACTATCAATGATTTTCCCGCATATGGGAACTTGTGCGGTTATAGTGTTAAAGGACATAAGGCGTGACATATATGTGAAGATAACACATGCTTCCAACAATTAAAACATGGAAAGAAGACAGTGTACCTTGGGCATCAGAGATTTCTTAAACCTAATCACCTATATCGTAGGTTGAGAAAAGCGTTTAATGGAGACCAGGAGAATGGAATTGCTCCAAGAGCATTAAATGGAAAGGAAGTTTATGGACGGGTGAAGGATCTCAATGTTCTATTTGGAAAGAACAAAAAACAAACCACTCATACAAATATATGGAAGAAGAGGTCGGTGTTCTTTGATCTACCTTACTGGTGCAATTTAGATGTTATACATTGTATTGATGTGATGTATGTGGAGAAAAATGTGTATGATAGTGTAATCGGAACACTTCTCAACATTCATGGGAAAACAAAGGATAATGCAATTGCTCGTTTAAATATGGTTGAGATGGGTATACGACAACAATTAGCTCCAGAATCAGCTGGTAAGCAGACATATTTGCCTCCAGCTTGTCATACTTTGTCAAAAAATGAGAAGATAAGCTTTTGTATGTGTCTACGTAGCATAAAAGTGCCTCATGGTTACTCTTATAATATAAAGAGTCTTGTCTCAATGAAAGATTTGAAATTGGTTGACCTAAAGTCTCATGATTGTCATGTATTGATGCAACAATTACTACCAGTTGCTATTCGTGGCATATTGCCTAAAAAGGTTAGAGTTGTCTTAACTAGGCTTTGCTTATTCTTCAATGCTATTTGTAGCAAAGTCATTGATCCTAAAAAATTAGATGAGTTAGAAAATTAAGCTGTTGTTATCTTATGCCAACTGGAGATGTATTTCCCCCCTTCTTTTTTTTGATATCATGGTGCACCTAATTATTCATCTAGTGAGGGAGATTAGATTGTGCGGTCCTGTTTATTTGAGGTGGATGTATCCAGTTGAGCGATACATGAAGATCTTAAAAGGGTACGTAAAGAATCAATATCGTCCTGAAGCATCTATTGTTGAGAGATACATCACAAAAGAAGCTATTGAGTTTTGCTCCGAATACATGTCTGAAGCAGATGCTATAGGAATTCCTAAGTCTCGTCATGGTGGAAGATGTGGAGGTATTCGAGGTTTAAAACTTAAGAGCATAGGCCGAGTGGAAGTACTTCAAGCATAAATGTATATATTGAATAATACTGATGAAGTCCAACCTTACATTTCTACTCACAAAAACATTGTCAAGGAAACATTTCCTCGAATGAATGAAAAATGGGTGTTGAATGAGCATAACAAGACTTTTTTAAAGTGGTTTAAAAAAACCATTTTAGCTGATAATACATGTTCTGAAACATTGAAATGTCTAGCAAGGGCGCCTAAATTTGATGTCATAACTTGGACTGGCTATGATATAAATAATTTTACATTTTATACAAAGACCCAAGATGACACTAGTAGTGTGCAAAATAGTGGGATTATGGTTGTAGCTGAGTCCATGCACTTCTCTAGCTGAGTCCATGCACTTGGACTGGCTATGATATAAATAATTTTACATTTTATACAAAGACCCAAGATGACACTAGTAGTGTGCAAAATAGTGGGGTTATGGCATCAATAGCTTACTATGGGGTCATAGAAGAGATTTGGGATATCAATTTCATTACATTTAAAGTACCTCTATTTAAATGTAAATGGGTTGACACAAAAAATAGTGTTAAGACTGATGAATTTGGTTTTACATTGGTGGACCTTGAAAAAGTAGCCTATATGGATGAACCTTTTATTATGGCATCTCATGCAAAACAAGTGTTTTATGTTAGGGACCCTTCTAACAAAAAATGGTCAGTGGTTCTCCAAGGTAAAAGCAACCACAGACCTAATGATAGTGAGCATGCAACACTAGATATTTATGAGACTCCTTCTTTTTCTCAACGGGTGCCAACTTTAGTTGAAGATACTATTGGTGACGAGGTGTATGCCACTCGTGAAGATCATCAAGAATGGATATGGGAAAATATTCAAACAATACACAATTAGTTAAGAAATGGTGAATTTTTATCTAAATATGTAGATTTTAAGTATTTTTTTTATTGTCTCATGTACAATAGTTTTGTCATATAATTTCATATATTTCATATTATTGAGCTTGAATTGTTACTAACCATTATTATGTTTTTTTCTCTAAACAGACATATGGGTGATGCATCAGCTCCTTCGCAAAGTGGGTTGAATACTCTATCAACCAAAACAAAAGGAAGAGGTTGCACCAGGATGAAAAAGTTGCAACTTTTGACTGCACGGGATGAGAGAATACCAATTGATTTCAATTCAGATGGACATCCTATAGGGGAACTTGCAAAAGATTTCAAGTATCATGTTGCTTGTCTCGCTCGAGAGAAAATCAGTATTCTGATTGATGAATGGGATAAGGTTGGTAGTGAAGACAGGAAAGAAATTTGGAAAAGACTTGAGGTAATTTTAATTGCATTTGTCACAATTATACATAACTTTAATATTTTGATAGGTACTAACTCTTTTATTTGTTGTGTAACATAGCAAATATGAGACATTTCTAAAAATGATGTTGTTGATAAGAAAACAATGATATATGCGGGTGAGCGTTGGAGGTCCTTTAAAAACAGCTTAACAAGTAGATATTTAAATAATGGAATTAAGAGTGGAATGTCTTCTACTGATGATTACCCTTATATTGATGAAGAAACGTGGAAGGATTTTGTTAAATCGCGAGAGGACCCTTCCTTTCTGGTTAGTTGGCTTTATTATTTAGTTCATAAATCAACTAATTTTTAGTACAATTTAATGAATCAATGTGCAATATAATAGGAGAAAAGAAATAAGGGACAAGAGACTCAGTCTTATAATAAATATCCCTATAGGTTGTCCCAAGGGGGATATGTTTTGCTTGAGAAAAATATGATGGCAAATAAGTTAAAAGAAAGACAAGCAGCAGATGGAAGGTCAGAGGTTCCACCTCCATCTCCACCACAACGACATGAGAAGTGGAAGAGAGCCTGACTAAAACCATCAGAAGAGTATACATCAGAAGACACACGTCTTGTTGCAGAAAAAATTGTAAGCAGTGTTACTTTGTTTTGGTATGCATCATTTCAATTCAACATATGCATATATTTACTTTTACAACTCTTCCATGGTGACAAAGTGTGGGTACTATGACGGTGAGAGAGAGAGAGAGAGAGAGAGAGAGAGAGAGAGAGAGAGAGAGAGAGAGAGAGAGAGAGAGAGAGAGAGAGAGAGAGAGAGAGAGAGAGAGAGAGAGAGAGAGAGAGAGAGAGAGAGAGAGAGAGAGAGAGAGAGAGAGAGAGAGAGAGAGTGTCTGTGGGGAATATGAGAGAGAGAGAGAGGGAGAGAGAGTCTGTGGAGAGTGAAGGGTATGTTTGCACCTCCATGTGTGAATTCTAGTATTGGAGGAGTGGATTTTTTGAATTGGCTTTGGAGCAGAGTAGATGTCATATTAGTAATGGAACTATTATTTGTAACAGTTGATCAAGGTGTGCATAATGTATGCTTTCCAATCCATTTACTTACAGAAAACATGTAACAACATTAGGCATTCGAACATGAAGAAATTATTCAGAAAATAGGATTCTTCATTCATAGTTTCTTTACGGAGTAAAATACACTTACGGCTATATAATTTGCCACAGTTTTAGCCAGAGGAAAAATCACATATCGTTTTGCAACTCAGACAAATTGATTAAGAAACTCATCTACAGTGGTGTATTTAACATCAGGATAGAGAGTTGTAGGTTCCTTGTTAAAAACAACTGTAAATAATTAACCAATCAAAAGTCATTAGTTAGGACATAGAGATATTTAGTGAAATTTAATGTAAACGTGTCTCTAGTTTTCTTTCAGCTTTGGTATTTCCATCTCCTAGGATAACAACTTTATCTCTTGGTGGAGCTGTGGCAGCATTATACTTTCATTTAAAATATCACAATTTAAAATTTGTTCATTTGTTCAAATTCCTTTTCATTTAAAATTTGAACAACATTATAATTTGAACAGCATTTAAAATATCAACAGCTTTGATTGTATAAGCAACAATTCCCTTTCATTTGTTCATTTAAAATTTTCCAATATTGGATTCATCTAAATAATAGCATTATACTTTATCATCACATAATATCACAATTTGTTACATTATTGAAAAATGTCATTATCTATCAAGATGCTGTCAAACTGAAAATTGTTAAAGTTTATTACGGTGGAAAAAAGATGCAGTATCATAATAGTGTGCTGTTCTATGCGGTGGAAAAAAGAATTAATGCACCGACATATCAGTTTTTACTATTTTTTGAAGTTGAATTGATGATATTTGTAGGATACTCTGGTGTTGGAAGGGACCTTTATCCCACAAGGACGACAAGATATTATGACAGAAGCCACAGGGCGAGGTGTGCACCCTGGTCGTGTTCGTGCTGTTGGTTGAGGTGTGGGGATTCGACAATTCTTTGGATCCCGTTCTCGTAAACATTTTAGTACCCCGAATATTTTGAGTAACGACCAAATAGAGACCATAAAGGCCGAGCTTACTAAGGAGATTAGAGAGCAAGTGATGCGGGATATATCATCTTTGCCATCTTTTTCTCAAAAATACCCAAATGACCATGTTTGTTCTCCTAATACCAATGTTCAAGGGTGTCGCATATGCCAAATGATGATCAAGAGGATATTTCTGAAGAATGTGAATCGTATGTTGATGGAAACACTCATTTAGTGGCATATGCTAATGTGTATAAGCTGGGGCCTAATATACACAATCAGGTGCTGAATAATGATATGGTGAGAGTGGTTATTACCAATATGATATATGAAAATGCTAAAGTACCAGTGCCCACAGATGAGGTTACAACGGTTGGTGAGGCCTCCAATACTTTCATTCAATGTCCGAAAAGACTTTTGCAACTTACTTCTAATAAGGTATTCATTATATTTATTATTCTCGTTTTACACAATTGAGACCTTTTTAATATGTTGTCTAATATTTTATTATATTTCATAGGTTCGGTCTAAGAAATATGATGCTCCACCAAAAAAGTCAGAACGTATCTGTCAAATGCTGGTAGTAAAGGCAATGTATATGGATCAAACTTTGAAGTTTAACGGTGAATTCGATGGGACATATGCCTCTATTGAGCTTCTAAGGGAAGATACTGTAGACTTGTGTATGGGTACAAAAGAATTAGGCATCACTATCTTACAAGTGTGGCTCATGTAAGTATATTTTATTTGTAAATTTAATAATTTATCATTTACTTAATTTCATTTATAATGCAAATAACTTTCAATATGTTATAGATATCTACACCGCCTCTGTATGGAATTGGGCAACAATAATATTTATGGATTTATTGATCCGGGTTTCACTCATAGTCAAAATGAGCGCGGTAGTGTTCAGTCCTACATACAAAAGAAGATGTGTGATGATATAAAAGAATGTTACCTTACTCCTTATTTAACAAGTAAGAATTTTCTCTTGTTATAGTCAAAACGACTGTATGTCAATCACTTATTGTATTTTGTTCTTGTAGTCATCATTGGCAGTTGTTCATCATTAATCCTAAGAAGTTTGAAGTAGCCTTTCTATGTTCTTTGGGTAAGAAGCCAGATAAAAAAATTTATGACATTATTGAATTGTAAGTCTATACTACATTTGTCAATTGATTCAACTTGTAAGTAAATAGTATAAAAGTGAAGTAGTAATATTACTATACTATGATTTTTAGTTTCTTGTTTCTGTTGCAAATTTATCAAATGATTTATGGTTCTAAAACAAATGTAAGTATATTATTTATTTTGTTAACTATAAATAATTGCAGAGCTTTGGGAGCTTATAATAAGTTACAACGTGTGAGAAAGCAGAAGAAGGTAGAATGGTTTTATCCCCCTGTAAGTTGTTTACTTTACATACAAATGAATAATTCCATATATATATTCTATAACAATTTTTGAGTAATATCTATTGACTATACGTTCCCATTTGATAATAAATTTTAGAGTCAAAAGCAACAAGTTAGTTATGAGTGCGACTATTACATCATGGCTCACATGTTGAACATTATATCTGCTACTGTTGTTGGTTCATGGACACATGTAAGTAATAGAATATTTTTAGCAAGTTGTATCAATTAATTAAAAAAAATTATGTTGATATATTAATTTAATTTTATGTCAACGTTTATTTATTTAGATATTTCAGGATTCAAATCCATTAAAAAAGAAGAAGTTAAAAATGTTCAAGAACTTTGTGCAAACATGATATTGGAACATATTGAAGTAAGTGCAGAATATGATATAAATTAGGTGCAATTCTGTGTTGGATGTTGGTTGTTGGCTGTTTAGAAGATGATATGACTTTTTTAGGCCAATCTTTAAGGTTTCTTATTTTGATGATGTTTTGATAAGTACGCACTTGGTGCTTTAGAATTAACATGCACGTGTTTGTTTGTGTATTAGTATTAATATACGTAATTGTGTTTATAAGTTGCTGGTTTATTTTATTTGATAATTAGGGGTTTTACTGTGATCTGTGTTGTGTGATTTTTTTTGGTGTAATTTGTTGATTGAGTTGGATAGTCTTATTTGGGGGTAAATTGTTAAATGGGAAAGCTGCATCTGATTTGTGTGATTATAAAAAAAAAACAACAATTTCTTAGGTCGGTTAATTATACCCGATTTAAGAAAGTAAGTTCTTAGGTCGGGTATAAATGACCCGAGAGGTTTCTTCAGGCAAGACTTATTAAGTCGGGTTCTGTCTAACCGACCTAATAATAGTTTGTTAAGTCAGGTCCACAACCGACTTAAGAAGTCAAAACTTCTTATGTCGGTAAGTTTTAGATCGGGCTCGGACCCGACTTAAAAAATCATTTTTAACCGACTTAAAAAAGCTTTTTTTTCCACTAGTGCACTCCGTTTGTTTTGAAATATCTAAACACAATTATAAAACAATGAAAAATATAGGACTAAAAAAGGTTGGATCGTTTTTAATAAATAATAATTTCAATCTATTCTACTTTTTTCTCTGTTAAATAAACTTGTAGTGTTATATTTGTAAAAATCCTAACAAGGTCGGGAGCCTTATAGCCTCACTAGGGGCGACGACCATATGTCTCCTTTCAAGAAGTTTCGCCTCACCCCAAGTACCTACCCATTGCCCAGTTATGGGAGACGTGGGACAAGACATTTATTAGACAGAGAGAAGTCAAGGTCAAGGTATTGCCTCGCCCCAAGTATTTGCTCATCGGTCAGTCATGGGAGACGTGGGACAAGACATTCCTTGGGCAGAGAAAATTCATGGTCAATAGTTGCTCCATGTTTCCATAGAAAATAAGAATTCAACAGTTCAGCATTGATTGAATGAACGATGATCCTTCCCAAGAAAACCCTAAGCCTAAAGACCTCTATAAATACTTTTACCCCTAACAGGAGAGAGACATCTCATAACTTACACATTCATACCCTAAGCACACATTTATACACAGAGCCTCTCTCCTTACGTGAGCTGGCGTCTCAAATAACCGTAAACACAATAACACCACCATACGGGATTTCTCGTCGCAGTAGGCAAGTTTCTATCAACCTAATATGTTATAAACCTACTAAGATCTCTCATTACCCCCTGTTGTTGTAAGGATATCATGCACACCTATAATTTTCACCAGTATAGTAGCGTTCACCGTAGGGCTCCAGTAAAACTAACGTGGGTCATGTTAGATGCCCAATTGTGCTTATTGGAGCTATCAAATATGGACATCTTTCACTTCTTTTTATGCCGAAAACGTATTTATTAAGCCTTGCTTTTGTTAGTGTGCATCATTGTGTCAAATGCTTTTGGTCCTTTTGATTTGTGTGTTATTGTGCAGGATTTAAGTGTGAAAGAGCATATTTGAAGGCACAAGAAAGATGGCAAAGGAATCAAGCAAAGAGAAAAACAAAAGTTGGTTCGCTCAGCGAGCACTTGGCGAGTGAGTAGCGAGTGTTCGCTACAGCCTCGCCTAGCGAGCACGTAGCGAACAGCTCCAGACTTGGGCAGAATGGTTTTCAACATCAATCTTGGTAAGCGAGCAAGTGGCGAAAAGGCTCGCTAGGCGAGCTCCCAGCGAGCACCTAGCGAAGCAAAGCAGAATGTCCCAGGCACCCTTCGCTGGCTCATTCGCTGCATCGAGAACCTAGCGAAGCAAAACAGAATGGATCTTGCAGACCTCGCTGGCAGGTTCGCTAGGCGAGGCTGTAGCGAGAGTTCGCCAGCAGCTCGCCTAGCGAGTGAGTAGCGAGCGTGCCTAGATTTGTCACTTACTATAAGTAGCTTGGGCCACTTTTTGGAGAATATCTTCTTTTTCACTCTTACATTGTTTTGCTGCAAGAAAGGGTTTTGTGACCTAAAAACCTATTTTGGCTTATTTTCCTTCATCTCTTAACATAATCAAACAACAACAAGGTGGATCATCATCAAAGTTGGATCATTCGACTTGGATGTTCATCAACCGACTTTAAAACTTCTTTTGCAAGCTACCATGAGAATGTGTAGCTAAGTTCATCTTGTTGTCAAAGATAGATGTAGGTAATCATTGAACTTTGTATTTGTATGGATGATTTTCATTTGTAAACTATTGAATGATTAATGTATGGTGAAAACTTTGTTTTATTCATAATCTTTTGTGTTGGTTAATGATTGAGAAATATTTACCAACTCTTGACCTAGGTTTTCACCCATCTCTTTTCTTGAGCTAGAAATAGTCTTGAATGATATTGTTCACTTAAAATGTTGAACTTTAAAGTTGTCATTTTGATAGATTGTGTGAGAGATCAACAATGGATTAAAATGATAAACTTCACAATATGAGTTAGAGATAATCATATTGAGAGGATATTGTGAATGCATTGATCATTTGAAAGAGTTTATTAAATGTTGATCAGAAGTATACATGCAAAGTGATTACCGAAACCTAACTTTGACAATCTTTATTCAAACCGTTAAAACCTAACTTTTATCGCATTTATTCCTTTCATGCAAAACACTTTTTACCTTAAACACAAACTCTTGGATACCATTAAACTATAAATTTAACAACTGTTGAACGGCGGCAAAAATCTTATTATTCCCTGTGGAGACGATAATACAAACCCGACACTTAACCACTGTTCTAACAGGTCACACCTCTTTCATTCTCATTGCTTTCATCTTCCTCTTGAAGATGACTGATAACTCTACGTTTTAATACAAATACCATAGTTGGGGCTTCGCTAGTGGAGGATGTTTTAGACCCTCCCAAAGGAAGTATGAAAGACATGTGTTTGTTGCAAATGTAATATCTCCTAGGTTCTATAGGGGTCAACAAGGGGAAACATGGGTTGACATCAACTTCTCAAAAAGTGATGTCATTGGAAAAAAAACCTCATGATAATGACCCCGTGGTAATCATTGTAAAACATGGAAAATAGGACATCAAGTGAGTCTTTATAGATCCACGATGTTCTAATGACGTCTTGTTATGGGATGCTTTTTAAAAGCTTCGGCTCAATCCTAAGGAGGTCAAAGTATTTAGAGGCTTTTTAATAGGATTGTCAGGAGAACAAGTACATGTTAGGGGCCACGTGACCCTAAAGACCACATGCGGCGAGGGAGGAGACTATAAGGAGATTGATGTAAGCTACCTTATCGTAGACACTATTTTTCCCCACAACATCATTTTATAATGATCTTACATCAATGCATTATGGGCAGTTATCTTCACCTGGTACATGGTACTTAAATACCCTCTACCTAGCAGGCTAGTTGGGACAGTATAAGGCAAGCAGCGAATAGCTTAAGGGTCTGTTTGGTTGGGGGTAAACGGAAAGGAGGGGAGGGGAGGGGAGAGAATATTTAATAATTTATGTGTTTGGTTAATATTTTAAGAGGGGGAGGGGAGGTAGATGGAGGGGACCAAAATCTCTCCTGAACCACTTTTTGTTTCCCCTCGATTTGGAGGGATTTGGAGGGGAGGGGAGGTGCTTGATTTTATTATAATTATGTTTACACATTTACCCTTATTATTTATTTAAATATAAATTTAACTTATAACAATGTTAAAAGTTTTATTTTGAACAAATTTAATCTTTCTTTTTTTATATTTTTTGTATTTTTATATCTTCATCTTACTATCATTATATTTGTTTAAATTTTTTATTTTATTTTTCATATTTTAATGTTTATTTTAGTTATCGTAATGTTTTTATTTATAATATTAGGGAGACCAAAATTATAATTTAGCCAATTATATATTATAATCGTTTCATTTTTATAAAATATTTCATGATGATCTCTTATTGAATATTTATATTTCGTCAATAAATTTGTATTTGAATTATAAACGGCAAATATCACAAGTCTTATGGTAAAATTAGAAGGATAAAAAAGTAAATTAGTTTTAAAATACCTCCCCTCCCCTTGTGAACGAAACATATTTGTAAATAAAATGCCTCCCCTCCCCTCCCCTTTCATATTTTGAACCAAACATATATGTAATTAAAATCCCTCCCCTCCCCTTGATAAAAAATCTCTCCCCTCTCCTCCCCTCGATTGAACCAAACAGACCCTAAGAGTATAATCATAATAGCTTGGCGATAGAAATGGAAAAGTTATCCCTTGTGGGAACCGTCTCCCTAAAACTCAAATGTTGATGTTGATTACTGGGACCCTAAGTTAGGCCCAGACAATGAAAGACTCACACCTACGGAAAAGCTGAAGAAATTTAGAATAAGACTTTCACCGCATAAAGTGAAGAAGATAAATACTTCACTTACCGAGGAATAAGAGCACAGACAAGTAGACCAACTCACTAGAAATGTTAACTTTTTCACTTGGGCTCACTCTGGCATGCCCGAGATAGATACAAGGGTGGTGAGCCACCACCTCGCCATCGACCCTTCTGCCAAGCCAGTGGCATAGAGGAAACTGAAAGTTGTGAAGAGAAAAGATTCGCCATTGATGAGGTAGGCAAGCTATCCAGTGTCGAGTTCATTACAAAATCAAAATATCCTACCTGGTTAGCTAATGTGGTGTTGGTGGGGAAAACAACAAACAAATAGTGCATGTGCGTATACTTTATTGATTTAAATGACGTCTGTCCCAAAGACCCATATCCACTGTGAGATATTGATTGTCTTATCGATGGTATATCTATTTTTATGGATGGATCCCATAGGCGCTCCAAAACAACTTTCATGTCGAATGATGACAACTACTACAATATCACGCTCTTCGGCCTCAAGAATGTTGGCATCACCTACCAGCGACTCACAGTCGATATGTTCTCCCAATAGATAAGGCGGAACCTAGAGATCTATATTAACGATATAATAGTAAAAACTACTAAAGGGTTCAGCCATATTGAAGATTTGTATTGTTGTAATATATATAAATAAATAAGTATTAATGAATTAGTCTGTTTTCTTTGCGTGTGTATCCATGAAATAAAATATTCACAAGATGATGTTTGGTGTGAGTTTGTTTACCCTTAATTTTGGTAAACAACCACTAATCTTTTTTGAAAATTTTACTTTAAGGATAGACTAAAGAATTCTAGGACATATATACATAAATTATTTAAAAGGTGTTTAACTGTTTGTTGTAAATATAACATAAGTTCTAATTTTGCAAGAAAGTAAAGACAACTTGTGAAGAAAACAAAGGAATTTTGTCAGGATCAAAATTCTTATACAATTGAAAGTAAAAGAAACATAAATTTATGTGTAAGAGTATAAAAAGCAAGAACATACATGAGATTTGTGGAGTATTTTTATAAAAAGCAAAATCATACATTTAATTTTTTCACCGACTCGTTTCTCGCTATCGTTTGGATACTTTGAGATTTGTGGAGTATTTTTATAATGGTTTTTTCCATCATTAAAATCCTAACACTAGAATTCCTATATATAGTAATACATAAATAACTCTCTATAACACTATCTAATTGCATGACTTCCATCTTTCTGACTTGTTTCCACATGTGTTTGTTGAATGGATAAGACTAACCGACAATTACATGATCGGATCACAACGCTTCGTTTTAAACTAACACTGTCGACCTTGCCGTCTTCGTCGAATTTCTGAGAGTATAGACAAATTTTTGAGAACATATTTTGAGAAAAATATTCTAAGTCCTCAACTTCAGTTTTCACATAGATATTTCGACGCCCTTGGTCAGAGATCCTATTTCTCAAAATGCTATCAACCATCGTAATTTTCTCAAGTATTTTCTAAATCCTTTTTCTTCATGCTAAGTCTACGATGTCAAAATTTCATCCCGACAAAGTTCACAGTGAATCAAATTGTTGCATCAGCTGTGATAATTGTTAACAAAGAACACATGTTGTTGTGTAACCTAAACATCACCATATGTCTTGGCTTTAACTTGAGATTACAAAACTTAGATAATAAGATTACACTTTTAATTACATATTATGAATGGGGGATTAATTGTATCACAAACAACAATACCCTCTAGCTAATTTCCCTTTAAACCTCATTATTTTAACATTTAAGCTAGGTCTTACAAAAATGATCATGCAAATTGAAGACATAAGCTACATAATCAAGTAATAATAAAGATAACCAAGCCTCTACAGATAAAAAATTGGCTTAATCGCCAACTTTCTCATGCAGTTTGTGCTGCCAAGAATGCATTAAAATCTTCTCTAGCTTTTTTCAAACGAGGACTGATACAAAATGCTGGAGATGCAGGGTATGATGGAGAAGAAGACGATAAAGAAAACCGAACATGTCGCGGAGACGTGTCGGGTTTTCTACCACTCCCTCTAACAGAACTATTTTTCAAAACTCCTTTAAGATCTTTTTCACAAACAATAGAAGAAGCAGTAACATATGAATGAGAATCTACTTCATTAGCACCACCATATTTCATCAACTCCATAGGAAGATCATAATAAGAGTTATTAGATTCTCCATCAATCTCATGAGACATAGCTGCAGAAGCCCAAGAGCCACATTCAAAATTCTCCAAAGAAACATTCCTTGACAACATTGTAGGAACAACTTTTTCAGAAACTTCTTTTCTTGTTTTAATTGGCTTTATTTTACCAACAAAGCTAGGAAGAAAAATACAAAGAGCATTGCATTTGAATCCATCATGTGATGATGTTATTGTTTTCATTTCCTTAACAACACTCTTAGGACTTTCCTTAATATTTTCATTTTTTGTGAAAGTACCATTATGCCACTCCCATTTTTCTAGCTCTTTTGTACTGAGTTTAGTCAACCATTGATCAAAATCAAATCCTTCTAAAGAAGCACTCTCTCTTGCATCACCACATGATTTGCTCTTCCCAAAATGAGCCTCTTGAAGAAGCTCTTGAAGTGTGCTGGTCATCATCATATTACTAGCTTCTTGACATTGAGGTTCCGGGCTCCCGTGTTTCGGTTTTTTAATCGAACCAAACCGGGGCGACGAGTTTACCGAATTCGGTAGACTCAAGCTTAGAAACCTTAGCTTTGGAGGTTGGAGTGTTGGAGGGTGCAAAAGGGTAGGAGTTGTTGTGATTATAGTTGGCAACTTTTGTTTGATAGATGAATTTTTCAATGAAAGTGGATCTACCCTAATTTGTTTTTCCTTTTGGAAACTCTCCATGATTGAGATTTTTAGGGTGGAAAATGGAAAGGGATATTTCTGTATTAGAAAGTGAATTTGGATTTGTGGAAGGCCAAAGAGTTTGTAACTACTTATAAAGAAGATACATGAAATGTAAAAAATTGTGTATTGCTTGCATGATCATTCATATCTTAGTCGTGAGGGCCATGTTCTATGTTTAGTATAGTTAAATATATATTTTTCTCTTTGATATAAGATAAACAAAAATGGAAAACACCTGTGATAATAATGGTCAATGAAACATTTTATGATAAAATAAAGAGTGAAGGAAAGTCTCGAATGAGATCAAATATGTCTACCAATGTAAGGGTATAATTGGTTTGTTGTATGCAAATATTTCGATGAACATTTAAATACATATATTTATCAAACTCTGGATGAGTATGTGAGAACTAATTCACCTAAATTTTTTACCTGAAATAAAATTTGAGCGCATAAATAACTAACTTGATGAATTAAGTATTGGAGTGGGTCACAAGTTGACCTTATACGTGCTAGGATCAATTAGGAATAAAATAATTATGTCAAATTAAGCATTAAAAAATATAGTCGGCCAAGTTAGTATAATGAATAATTGATAAAAAGTTGAAGACATGAGTCTCCTAACATTTAGTATGTATTTCTAGCGGGAAATGACACTGCTGCATAAAGGCTCTTTTATTAGGGTTGGAAAAGAAATACTATTATGATTGACCAACTTTAATAAGATATGAGTGAGAGTAAGTATGTTTTTTTCTACCACAAGTGTCTGATCGTAATGCTAAATTAGATAACTCGCTACTTATCATAACGTTCATCTTAATCAACTCTGGAGTTAAGTTATGTTATCCATCGTTTAGGGATGGTTCATCTTTTAAACTCTAGAGTGACCCGTAGATTTTCGAAGATACTTTGAAGGTTCGCTATTCGGATTTTTTTTGCTAGTGCGAATAAGAATTTTTCTGTTTTTGATATGAGATTTTGGGTTGCTGGAGGTTGGTTATGGGGGGATTTGGGTCTCCTTGTTCTGTTACCTGATGTTTTGAATGACAACCTGCAGGAGCTTAGGAAGGAGTTATATATCAATATATCCTAGCTGCAGGTGTCCCTGATACGGCTGTTTGGAGATTGGACCCAACCACAGGTTACTCAGTAAAAGCTGGAACATGCTTATTAGAAAATAGAAGAGGAGGGTTTGAGATCGACGTTGAACTTAGTAAAGCTTTCTGCAACTTTTGGCATTCAAACTCTCCGTTTAGAGTTTGCATTTTTATATGGAGGTGTTTTTTAAAGTACTATAAAAGTGCTTTGAGGTCCACTCACAATGTTGTTTGTACTATTTGTTTTCAGGACGATTAAAACTTGAATCACCTTTTCATTTTTTGTAGAGTTTCGAAACTCATTTGGAAGAAGGTGGTTCAATGGTTCAGTTAGAGTGGGGAAGAGAGGAGGTTATGTGGAAAAGTTATTCGAGTTGGAGGAGAGTCGAGAGAAGTGGAGGGATGAAGAACCGATACCTCGGGATTGTTTGGATGTTGGTGGTCTAGAATATTTGGTTGTTGAGGAATTTTATTATGTTCAAAGGGACTTGGTGTAATATTTCAGACTTAATTTGCGATATCAAATTTACTTCCAGAAAGTGGCCTTTCATGGGGAAAAATCTTATTCCAACGACAACTTTTACAGTTTTAGTCGGATGCAATTGTCGTGTTTTTTGTAGTTTCTGTTGGTTCGAATTTTCCTTTGTTTTCCGATTTGATTGTGTGAGAGTCTCTTTGTATCAAGGGTTAGAGTACCCCTAGTACTCTTATTATCAATATACCTTCCTTACAAAAAAAAAACTCTGTTGAAATATTTTTTTATATATGCCCCTTTTTATTATTTCATTTATAATTTCATATATGTCCATTTTTTCATACACGTATTTTATATGATATTTTTTACCACAACATATCAAACCTGCAAATAGACGTCTTTGTAATTAAAATATGGTTATACTCTATGTACATTAAACCCAAAAATATAGCAAACATATAATTACAAAATATGGCTATACCAAAATGTAATCAACCTAAATATTATTTACATAAAAACCAAAAATATAACAAACATATATTACAAAATCACATGAGATCAACCTGACCTATAAAGCGCAATGAAGCAAAATGTCTAACGTGTACGAACATCTTTAAAGTCTTCTTGTGAGAATGATGTAGTGTCGTTAAACATCTATATAAAAAAGTGAAGAAAGTTAAAGATCACATAATTTAAAATAATAGCAAACTTAAACATTAATATGTTATTGTAAATTATCTAATCACAAGAACCAACAATGCCTACAGAGGCAAAGTTTAACATGTGTTTCATGACAAAAAACCACACTTGTATCCCCTTTTTTGTTGTCTCATCTACAAATTTAAACATTTCATGAATATATTGTTAGAACACGATTGATGTTCAATATATCTCATTGTTTTGATGATAACATTAATGAAATTTTGTATAGAGAATTTATATACACTAATTTTTTGTTTAAGTGTTTATTTGTTTTAGATATCAAAATTAACATTATTCTGGAAGCAAGAACGCCTTTGAACATTAAAGAAAGAGAAAGTTCTGAGTGTCAGAAGCAAGTCATCAAAAGACTGTGATCTGCTACAATGATTCTGAACAAAGCTAAGAAGAACTTGAGTAAAGAACATACGCAAAGTTTCAGAAGACTCTGAAAGTACTCAATGCTGCAAGTAAAAAAGTTTTGATAAGCAAGTATGCTCTGATAAGGATTTCACGCTTATTGCACTTTGCTGCAAACTCTGATAGAGAAACTCTGAGTGAGTTAAACTCTGACCTGAACAACTAAGAACATCATCAGAAGTTTTGATGCAAGGCGTTCCAAAGTTGTTGAAGAAGATGTTGTTCAAATAAAGATCCGTTGGCATATTCTTTCGCATTATCCTAAACGGCTCTTTCCCCATTCGTGCATGACATAGGATTTCAGACAAAAAGGATTTGTCAGAACATTCCTCATCTGAGAAAGGAAAAGTTAAGTGAAGACAAAAAGAACAGAATGCACAGATTGCACAGTCTTTGAGAAAGGTTTTCAAAGTACTATAAAAGTAAGTCCAAGCATCACTTCAACGGTTAACGAACTACCAACGAATTACTGTCAAATTATTCTACAAGCTTTCATATAATATTCTTCAAGCTAAAATAATTTTATTCTTTGTTCTTTAACTTGTGTAAAAATCCCCCCCCCCTTCTAAGTGTTTTTCTCACCTTCAGTTGGCATCAGAGCTCCGGTTCTGTAAGTGCTCTCACTTAACCGTGACAGAAAAAGATCCAGTTGAGAAAACTCTTAATCTCTTATTCTTTATTCATCATGGCTGCTGAAGCTTCAACTTCAACTTCATACAACAACAGATACAATGATAGAGACAGAATCAACACCAAACCTCCCATGTTTGATGGTGAGAAGTTTGATTACTGGAAAGATAGAATAGAAAGTTTCTTTCTACGCTATGACGCTGATTTGTGGGATTTGGTAACTGATGGTTACATTCATCCTACCAATGATGAAGGGAAAAAGGTTGACAGAAAATCTATGTCTGATCAATAGAAGAAGGAGTTTAGAAACCACCACAAAGCAAGAACCATCCTGTTAAATGCAATATCTCATACTGAGTATGAGAAAATAACAAACAGAGATACTGCATTTGATATGTTTGAGTCTCTCAAAATGACGCATGAAGGAAACTCCCAAGTAAAGGAGACAAAGGCTCTGGCCCTCATCCAGAAGTACGAAGCCTTCAAAATGGGGGAGTCTGAATCTGTGGAACCTATGTTCTCAAGATTTCAGATCCTAACTGCTGGGTTGAAGGTTCTGGATAAAGGCTACTCTACTTCTGACCATGTCAAGAAGATCATCAGAAGCTTGCCAATAAGGTGGAGACCAATGGTGACGACTCTGAAGCTTGCGAAGGATCTGAATAAGATCACTCTTGAGGAATTGATCAGTTCCTTAAGGAGTCACAAGATTGAGCTGGAGGAAGACGAGCCTCAGAAGAAAGGTAAGTTAGTTGCTTTAAAATCTAACAAATCTGCTAAAGCGTTGCAGGTTATTGAAGAAAGTTCTGAAGAATCTTCAGAAGAAGAAGATGAATTGTCTTTGCTGTCCAAGAGGATTAATCAATTCTGGAAGCACAAGCAAAAGAAGTTCAGAAACTTCCAAAAATCTGATCAGCGTGGCGACTCTTCTGGACGTAAGAAATCTGGAAAGAAAGACATAGTGTGCTATGAGTGCAAGGAGCCTAGCCACTATAAAAATGAATGTCCCAAACTTCTGAAGGAGAAACCCAGAAGGAAGTCTGAAAAGAAGAAGAAAGTCTTAATGGCCACATGGGACGATTCAATTGCTTCTGAATCTTCATCAGAATCAGAAGATGAGTGTGCAAATGTAGCACTGATGGCTGACGTGGAGGACCACAAAGAAACTGATGAATATGGATCATAATTAGATTCTGAAGAGGTATTTTCTGAACTCACTAGAGCAAAACTTTTTGAAAGTTTATCAGAAACTCTGGAAAGCTACAGCAAAATCAAACTCAAATACAAGAAGCTTCAAAGCTGTTTTGCATCTGAGAATGATCAGCTGAGGTCTGAAGTTGCTGAGCTTAAATCAAACAATCTTAAAATAAAAAATGATTTAGAAAAAGCTCAGAAATCTAACTCAGAACCTATATCATTCTCTAAAAACATTTTAGAAGAGTGTGACTATAGCTTTCAGAAGTTTCTGGCCAGAGGCCTAGATAGAAGCAAGATGGCTTCAATGATCTATGGCATAAGTAGAAACAACAAAAAGGGAATTGGATATGAATCACCTTCTGGGAAGGATTTAAATCCAAAACCTGTTGATAAACTGACCATTAAGTATTCTCCTCTATATACTCATTTCAAATTTGGTCATTTAAATGATATTAAACACACACGTTCTGATCAGAACAAACCTGTGTTTAATAAACCAAAATTCCATTAGAAAAAGGATGCTTATAAGGGAAAGAAATTCAGAAAGAATTTCAAACCTACTAACCCCAGAGGACCCAAGAAAATATGGGTACCTAAGGACAAAATGATTTTTGTTGCAGACATCCTTAGCAGCAAAGTTGAAACACCAATCTTGGTACCTGGACTCTGGCTGCCCGCGTCACATGACGGGAAGAAGGTCTATGTTCCAAAGCCTAGAACTTAGATCTGGAGGTGATGTGAAGTTTTGAGGGAACCAGAAGGGCAAAATCATAGGCTCTGGAACTATAGGTAATGGTAACCTCCCTTCCATTACTAATGTTTTACTTGTTGAAGGATTAACACATAATCTATTGTCCATAAGTCAATTAAGTGACAATGGTTATGACATAATCTTCAATCAAAAATGTTGTAAAGCTGTCAGTCAAAAAGATGGCTCAATCCTCTTTAGTGGAAAAAGGAAGAAAAACTTTTACAAAATCAATCTTTCAGAACTTAAGGTTCAGAATGTAAAATGCCTTCTGTCTATTAACAATGAGCAATGGGTCTGGTACAGAATATTGGGTCATATTAGTATGAGACGTATATCTCAGATTAATAAAATCAATCTGGTCATAGGACTTCCTCAGTTGAAGTTCAACTTATATGCTTTTTGTGAAGCATGTCAGAAAGGAAAACTTTCAAAATCTTCTTTCAAAACAAAAAATGTTGTTTCAACCTCTAGACCGTTAGAGTTGCTTCATATTAATCTGCTTCAAAAAATGTTGTTTCATGCTTGGATATTCTGAATGCTCTAAAGGCTACAAAGTATACAATACTGAGACACAGATTGTAGAGGAATCAATTCATGTTACATTTGATGATAAGCTTGGCAATCAAAAGCCAAAGCATCTTGAAATTTTTACAGATAGAGAAGTCCTTCTCACAGACTCTGAAGAATCAGAGTCAGACAAAGCTCAAGCAAAAGCACCATAAGCAACGTCAGATGCTACTCCCTTGATTGCTCAGATAAATAGCTTGACAATTTCTGAAGAACCAAATGTTAAAGGATCGTCCAGAATCAAAGCCTCTCACCCAGAGGAAATGATAATTGGAAAGAAGGATGACCCTATCAGAACAAGGTCATTTCTCAGATCTTCTGGAACGTCACTATTTGGTTTGGTGTCCATCATTGAACCAACTTCTGTGGATGAGGCTCTGAACGATAATGATTGGATACTTACTATGCAAGAAGAGCTCAATCAATTCACCAGAAATGACGTTTGGGATCTGGTTCCAAGACCAAATGGTTTCAACATCATTGGAACTAAATGGGTCTTCAGAAACAAGCTGAACGAGCAAGGAGAAGTAATCAGAAACAAAGCTAGGCTGGTTGCTCAAGGATACAGTCAGCAAGAAGGTATAGATTACATAGAGACTTATGCTCCTGTGGCAAGGTTAGAATCTATTCGCTTGCTTATTTCTTTTGCTGCACAGGATAACATCACTCTGTATCAGATGGATGTTAAAAGTGCCTTCTTAAATGGTTTTATAGAAGAGGAAGTATATGTTCATCAACCTCTTGGTTTTGAAAATGAAAAATTTCCAAAACATGTTTTCAAACTTAAGAAATCACTCTATGGCTTTAAACAAGCTCCCAGAGCTTGGTATGAGAGGCTGAGTAATTTCCTTCTGGAAAGTAAATTTATCAGAGGAAAAGTGGACACTACTCTCTTTCATAAATCCATTAAGAAAGACATTTTAGTCTGTCAGATTTATGTTGATGATATTATATTTGGAACTACCAATATTACGCTTGGAAAAGAGTTTTCTCAGTCTATGCAGGCAGAATTCGAGAGGAGCATGATGGGTGAACTCAGATTCTTTATGGGAATTCAAGTAAATAAGACTCTAGAAGGTATCTACATACATCAAAAAAAGTATGTAAAGGAACTTCTGAAGAAATTCAACATGTCAGAAAGCAAGGTAGCAAAGACTCCAATGCATCCTACAAGCACACTAGGAAAAGAAGAGGTAAGTAAAAAGGTAGATCAGAAGCTCTACAGAGGTATGATTCGTTCTCTTCTGTACTTGACTGCTTCTAGACCTGATATTCTCTTTAGTGTCGGTCTTCGTGCTAGATTCCAATCAGATCCTAGAGAATCCCACTTAACGGCTGTTAAGAGGATTCTAAGTTATCTGAAAGGTACTACTAATGTGGGTTTGTGTTACAGAAAATCTGATGATTATAAATTAGTTGGATTCTGTGATGCTGACAATGCTGGACACAGAGTAGAGCGTAAGAGTACTTCTGGAAGGTTTCCGTTTCTGGGAAGTCATATGATCTCTTGGTTCAGCAAGAAGAAACCCACAATAACACTTTCAACAACAGAAGCAGAATACATTGCTGCTGCTGGTTGTAGCACTCAGATGCTCTGGATGAAGAGTCAACTAGAAGACTATTAGATTCATGAGAGTAACATTTCTATTTTCTGTGATAATACTTCTGCCATTTGCATTTCTAAGAATCAAATTTTGCATTCTAAGGCAAAGCACATAGAAATTAAGCATCATTTTATCAGAGACTATGTTCAGAAGGGAATTATCAACACTACTAGAAAAAAGACTTTTGAGAAAATGTTTTTACATCGGGTATTCACTCGAAGCGATGTAAAATGTGAAATTATAAACACGGTGGCAGTATCGTAAATAATATAAAAAAAATTATTAGATCTTTTACATCGGGCCAATTAATCCACCGATTTAAAAATTTGAAAAAAAATTATTTAAAGGGTTTTTAAATCGGGTATAACTCCAACCGATTTAAAAAACAATATAAAAAAATTGAAAAAAAATATTTAAAGGGTTTTTACATCGGTTATATTACCAACCGATTTAAAAAACAAGGTTTTTAAATCGGTTAAAACCCCAACTGATTTAAAAAACAATAATAAAAATTTTTGAAAAAAAATTATTTAAAGGGTTTTACATCGGTTTTACTATCCAACCGATTTAAAAAGTTATTTAAACCATGGATTTTAAATCGGTTTTGTTTCCCCCGATGTAAAATGTTATTTAAACCATGGATTTTAAATCGGTTAGAATTTCCACCTATTTAAAAAATACTGTAAAAACTCAATAAATATTTTTGACGAAAATCTGCACATTTCAAACCCATTTCTCTCTTCCACGTCGAATCTTCATTTATCCCTTCCGCCCCACCCACGACCGTTCCTCCCTCCACCGTTCTCGCGCTCGCGCCGTCCTGCTTCCTCCCTCACCGCCGTGCTCTATTGTTACATCTGCTAACCATCTTCAAAAATTGACTCTCTGTTCGCCATAATCTCACACCCTTGCTTCTTCTCCGAACAACCTTTCACACTCTCTCGTCCACAAAATCCCAATTAACACCCTTAAAACCACAAAATCACTACTCAAAATCCAGATCCACTATTAACTTCTTGTTCACCGCCGTCAACGTAACTACAAAGATCCTTGCTCGTTTTCGATTCGACTCAATAGGAGTTGGAATTCACAGAGCAACGACAACAACAACTTTCACAATCCGGGAACGTCACGAACACCAACAACCTTGCAACAACAACTATACCTTGTTGCAGCCTACGTTTCTGACAATAACCACGACTGGACGTTATGGTAATCACGTGCTTTGAACCTTCTGTTTCATCTCATTATGTTTAGTTTGCGCATTTGATTTTTGATGTGGTTTTATTTTGTTGTTGCTGTTTGTGTAAATTTTTTGAGTTATGCTACTACTATCATGACTGGCTGATTGTAGAATACCATTTCATTCTCTATATTTGAGACCTGATTTTGTTACTTAGTTGCTTTGAGTTCTTCTCCTCTATTTTAACTAAATCCATGTGATTCTTGTTTTGAATCTCTATTATATGTTCATGAATTGTGATTTAATCACTTTGGATTTGAGTTGAGGTTGTTAATTATGTGATCATATATGCTTGCGATTCAATATTGTTAGTTCTTTGGGCAAATTGTATTGGTCTAGTGGCGTGTGTGAGGTGAAATTTTGGTTCTAAAGTTTAAGTTGGATTTGGAATTAGCTGTTACCGTCATTGTTTTCTATTATGAAATTTCAATACATGTTTGTGTTACTATCATGCAATAGTTAAGATTGAGGGCTAGTAGTGAATTAATCAATTCTTGATTATGAGGTTTGTAAAAAGTTAGTGATCTTGTCTTAAGGTGTTGTGATTGAAGTGAGATTTCTACTCTAAAGTTGTGATTATTTGTTCAATATAAATGCTTGGGATAACTTGAAACTCATGAGATAGAAAAATAATGAAGTTATAGTTATAATTTAGAAATATGTAGGAAACCTTGGTATTAATTCATTTTAGTTTTATGGTTTGATTTTAGCTTTTGATTTAAAACTTTTGTTTTTTTCAATTGAAACTTATTTGTGGGTTTTCACTGTATGTTGTTTCCATGTTAACGTAGAGAACTATTTGGGGAAGAGCTATCTTATTTGTGGCTTTTCCATTTTTGTTTTGATTTCGGAGCATATAAATTGTTGTTTATTTTATATAGTTTCGTCCGTTTTTGTTTTTTCTCTAATTATATTTGTTACTTACGTGTTGTAGGTATTTACGTGTTGTAAGTATTTGATGACCCAACGAACCTATCACCCGATGATTTGTATGATTTGCGACTCCGTTGGGCAACATGTTTCTTTGAATTATATAAAGGTTAACCTTTTTATTGTTGTAGTACATTTGTGTATACCTTTTTGTTATTAGCACATTTGTGTATAAAGGTTAACCTTTTTATATAAAGGTAACCTTTTTGTTGTTAGTACATTTGTGTATATCCTTTATGCTGACACTTTTGTAATTTCATTATGTGTATATTAGACATTTGGTGCAATGAAATTAGATTTGTGAGAAAAATATGAAAATAACGAGCTAAATATGGTCTATGTGATGTTGCAAAACTATGAAAATAGCGACCTAAATGTGGTCTATATGATGTGCACTATGGAAAATAGCGACCTAATTATGGTCTGTGTAATGTTGGAAAAATATGAAAAATTAGGTACCAAAAATGTTACAGGGAATGGCTAAAAAATAGGCAAATAATTTATACTCGTAACAGTACATTTTACATCGGGCGAATGAAATAACCGATGTAAAAAACAACCTTTTACATCGGTTTAACCCCAGAACCGATGTAAAAAGTGTCAGCAATTTTTTTTCCTACAGTACTTTTTACATCGGGTGAACCAAACAACCGATGTAAAAGGTCTACCTTTTACATCGGTTTTACCAGAGAACCGATGTAAAAAGTGTCAGCATGAATTTTTTTTTTCTACAATACTTTTTACATCGGTTTTTGCACGCAACTTGATGTAAAATATCCACCTTTTACATCGGTTTTGCCACACAACCGATGTAAAAACACCCTTTTATAATTAAAATTTACAATAATAAATTCTTTTTCATATCAAACTTAAAAATTTAACCGATGTGATTGGTGTATTTCTTACATCGGGCCACAAAACCGATGTAAAATGTCTTTGATTTACTACATCGCCTGGCTTTACATCGGACTAAGACCCGATGTAAAAAGTCAGTTTCGCCCGATGTAAAAAGTCATTTCTGCCCTAGTGCAATTTGAACTTTATTGATACAGACCATCAATGGGCTGATATCTTCACAAAACCCCTTGCTGAAGATAAGTTTAAATTTATTCTAAAGAATATTAGTATGGATTTCTATCCAGAATAAAACTATTATTCAGAAGAAAATTAATTCTGATGAAATATAAATAATGTCTATGTTCTGAAGTATTTCTTCTGATTATTTCTTTTAGTACATTATTTATTTCTTTTGTGAAACTCTGATCTAACAAGTCTCAGAAGATCTGAGCGTTGTTTAACGTTTCTTATTCTTAAGAGATTCAGAGGCATATCTATATCAAACACGTGTCACATGAGATCTGAAAAGGCGGAGTGTAATACAATGAGACGCCGTTTTGAGGTACTGTTTGAATTCTCAATTCTCGGTTTTCTCCCCACGCTTGTCAGAATCAATAAATGCTTTTAATTATTATTCTTTTTGATGTAACCTTTTGATTTAATTAAATGCATTAATTGCTGAATGTGTGCCCTAATTGTTGCCCTATAAATGCCACAACACAATACCATTTCACACTTTACACACACACTCTCTCTCTCTCTCTCACGTTTATTCATTTTTGCTTGCTCCATTGTTTTCTCTTCTCTTCCAAACCCAAAACCCTAAGAAGCATTCATTATCTCAAGTATTCAACAATGAAAACCTCTTCATCAACCTCTCAACAACTTCAATCAACTTTGGCTGTTGTTTCTTCGTCTACAATGGGTCCTACTCCATTCAAAGAACCAGTTAGAACGCTCCTCACACCCATTGAACAACTGGAAGTTTTAAGTGAATTCTTGATGGATTTTGAAAGCATCACTGAGAATGGGTTTGATTTACGTCCAACAGTATCAGCTCAAGGATGGAAAAAATACTTTGAAAGATTGGTTGGTCCAATTTACCCTCGTTTGGTCAAAAAAATTTGGATTCATGCAAGTGTTTTCCCAAAGTTCATCATGTCTTCTGTTCTGGGCAAGGAAATCATCATCACTGAAGATCTGATTTGCAGACTGATAAGGTATCAGGAATCAGACGATGTTACTCATTTACCAGCTAATCGTGTGGATATGGATGAGGTTTACAGTGAGGTGTTTACTTCTGGAGAAGCTTCCAGCAAGATAAAGGATCTGAAAGTTCAGTACAAGATCTGGGCTAAGATCTTTCTGGGTTGCATTCATCACAGAAAGTCTACAAACTCTCCTGATTACATCAACTCTGATCAGATGTACTTCATGTATTGTCTGGGCAAAATTATTAAGGTGGATCTGCCTTACTTGCTATTCAATCATCTGTGGACTCATGTGAAACAATCTAGAGAAGAAATCAGAACCAAGCACCAGAAGATGAGAAACTGGATACCTATGGGACGACTCATCTCAGATATTCTGACTGAGAATGGCTTGGTTGGACATCTGACAGAAGCTGGAATGAAAGAAGAATTAGCTTCAGTGGTTGGCAAACCTCTGAATGGGAAAAGTCTTCAGAGGATGAGGATTGTAGAAGAACTTTCTTCTGTACCTGATCAGATCAACTCTGAAGAGGTCAGCAAGAGAAGGATACCAGTAGATGATTTTCCTCTATTTTATGCTAATGAACCATGGGAAATTATTCTGACTTATATAGCAGAATGCTTAGCAGATGGAACTCCTATACTAGAACATCTGATTCAGAGAGCAGGCGAACCTGAACCAGATTTTTATGGAGACAGACAAAGGAAGAAAAGGAAAGTCTCAGAAGAAGGATCTTCTAAACCAAAGAGAAAAGCTTCTGGCAAGGCAGCTTCTGCAAAGCCAAAGCGTATCAAGAAACAAAAAGGTAATCCTACTTCTGCTAGTTTAGATTCTATTTTAGAAACAGTTAAAGAAGTACTAGCATCTGACCCCCCTCTTTATGAACCTATTCCCTCACCTCCTCCTCCTCATGACTCTGAACCTATTCCTTCTGAACCAGAAACACCTCAACCTATCCCTTCTACACCTAAACCAAAACAAACTTCTGAACCTCAACCTTCTGAACCACAATCTTATGTACCATCTACACCCTCTTTCAACATACATCAGAATTCCACTTCTGATAAAACACCAACCTCTGCTCCACATACTTCTGAACCACACCCAGCTGAAAATCAAACTTCTGAAATTCCCCCACCTAAAACACAAACTTCTGAACAACAACAAAAATAAACCATCCCCTCTGATCCTGAACCAACGGTTCTTGATCTTCAACCTCTAATGACTGTCTATCTAGCTCCCTCTGGATCTTCTGAATCTTCTGATTCCACAGACTCTGATAGCTCAGGTTTCATTGCGTCTATTATCAAACCCCTTGTTTCCATCCCTTTTGACCCTAATCATGAAACTTTACCCTCTGAACCTCAGTTTGCAAAACATTCATCTGTCCATACTCCTTCTGCATACCCACCTGTTATTATTATTCCCTCTTTTTCCATACCCTCCACATCTGAAACCACCAAAACACCCTCACTAGAAAACTATCTGAAACCTAAACCTAGGTTGGATGTTAGTACTTTATTTGCTGGTTTTAAAAAGGAATTAAGCATGTGGTTATCTACTGTCAAGAAGGAGTGCATGTGATGTATGAATCTTGATGATTCTGAGACCATCTGGAAAAGATTTAGATCAAGATTTGATGTTGTAGCTTCTAATCTTCAAGAGATCTGCACTGATGATGCCAAAGTCAGGTTTGCTGAGGATGTGAGACAAAATCTTCTAAGAGTCAGCAGAAACCCAGTCTTGCTTCTGGAAAACACACCTGTAAAGGATGTGTGTACTCCTTCTGAAGCATTGGTTGCTTCTGAGACTGCTGCAGTGGTTAGCTCTGAAGTAATAGCTTCAGAAGTTTCTGCTCATGCTTTTGAGAATCTAGACTCTGCTCAACCTGCTGACATGATCATTCAGAATGCTTCTGCTTCCTTGGTTGTTCATGATGCTTCTGCTTCTGTATCTTTTCCAGAATCATCTGAAGTGAAGAAAGAAGACGAAGATCTGCAGGCTCAGATTGCTGAACTCAAGGCTAGCAACACAGAGATGAAGTCTTGGATGGTGAAACAAGAGAAGACAACTGATGAAATTAATACATGGATGGCAAGACAGGAAGAATCCACATTTGAGATAACGGATATTCTGAGGATGCTGGCTTCTCGTCCTCCTTAGTTATTCTGTGTTTTGTTTGTGCACCTGTTTTATCTGACTGTTATGTTTGTCTTGGATATTGCTTTTCTGAATGATTGAATGTTATGTTCTTCTGATTGAATTTATTTGTTGCTTTATTGTTTTTCTTCTGTTATTTTTTTTCTGTCTCAAAGTTTTCTTAAAAGATTTTCTTTTTGATATGACAAAAAGGGGGAGAAAATGGCTATTTTGATAATTCACATAAACAGTTACCAAAGGTAACTCATACATGATAAAATTCAACTAATCATATTTCTTGAGTGTTTCAGAGCTGATAATTCTCATCTGATAAATTCTAAGAATTAACTTTGAACCGAAAGTCTGAGAATCTACAAGTTTCCTCTGAAGCTAAAAAAAAAACAGAAGCTGAAAGGGAAGTATTTTATCTTTTCAGAAGTATTCATTTCAGGGGAGTATTATTTCTTTTCTATTTTAAACAAAATTTCTCATAAATTTTGTCATCATCAAAAAGGGGGAGATTGTTAGAACACAGATTGATGTTCAATATATCTCATTGTTTTGATGATAACATTAATGAAATTTTGTATAGAGAATTTATATACACTAATTTTTTGTTCAAGTGTTTATTGGTTTCAGATATCAAAATTAACATTATTCTGGAAGCAAGAACGCCTCTGAACATTAAAGAACGAGAAAGCTCTGAGCGTCAGAAGCAAGTCATCAGAAGACTCTGATCTGCTACAATGACTCTGAGCAAAGTTAAGAAGAACTTGAGCAAAGAACATACGCAAAGCTTCAGAAGACACTGAAAGTACTCAACGCTGCAAGTACAGAAGTTCTGATAAGCAAGTATGCTCTAATAAGGATTTCATGCTTATTGCACTTTGCTGCAAACTCTGATAGAGAAACTCTGAGTGAGTTAAACTCTGACCTGAACAACTAAGAACATCATTAGAAGTTCTGATGCAAGGTGTTCCAAAGTTGTTGAAGAAGATGTTGTTCAAATAAAGATCCGTTGGCATATTCTTTGGCATTATCCTAAACGGCTCTTTCCCCATTCGTGCATGAAACAGGATTTCAGACAAAAAGGATTTGTCAGAACATTCCTCATCTGAGAAAGGAAAAGTCAAGTGAAGACAAAAAGAACAGAATGCACAGATTGCACAGTCTTTGAGAAAGGTTTTCAAAGTACTATAAAAGCAAGTCCAAGCATCACTTCAATGGTTAACGAACTACCAACGAATTACTGTCAAATTATTCTACAAGCTTTCATACAATATTCTTCAAGCTAGAATAGTTTTATTCTTTGTTCTTTAACTTGTGTAAAAATCACTGTTGTGATATTGCTTTTTAGAAGCACATCTTAAACACAAATTATTAGTTTATCTTTGTAAAAGATTTCCTTAAGAAGACTAAGTTGTGGTCAAAATTTCTTGAGAAGACTAAGACAGTTGTCTTAGTGGTTTACACTGTAATCAAGTTTGATATAGTGGATTAAGTCCTTGTTGAGAAAGGCAAATCACCTGGGTAGGGTGGACTGGATTAGTTTGAGTTCAAACGAACCAGGATAAAAATACTGTGTTATTTTTCTATCAACTAAATTGTTTTAAAACCCTTATTCAACCCCCCCCCCCCCCTTCTAAGTGTTTTTCTCACCTTCAGGTGGCATCAGAGCTCCGGTTCTGTAAGTGCTCTCACTTAACCGTGACAGAAAAAGATCCAGTTGAGAAAAACTCTTAATCTCTTATTCTTTATTCATCATGGCTGCTGAAGCTTCAATTTCAAACAATAACAAATACAATGATAGAGACAGAATCATCACCAAACCTCCCATGTTTGATGGTGAGAAGTTTGATTACTGGAAAGATAGAATAGAAAGTTTCTTTTTAGGCTATGACACTGATTTGTGGGATTTGGTAACTGATGGTTACATTCATCCTACCAATGATGAAGGGAAAAAGGTTGACAGAAAATCTATGTCTGATCAATAGAAGAAGGGGTTTAGAAACCACCATAAAGCAAGAACCATCCTGTTAAATACAATATCTCATACAGAGTATGAGAAAATAACAAACAGAGATACTGCATTTGATATGTTTGAGTCTCTCAAAATGACGCATGAAGGAAACTCCCAAGTAAAGGAGACAAAGGCTCTGGCCCTCATCCAAAGGTTTGTGAGAAAATAACAAACAGAGATACTGCATTTGGTTTGTTGTATGCAAATATTTCGATGAACATTTAAATATATATTTATCAAACTCTGGATGAGTTTGTGAGAACTAATTCACCTAAATTTTTTACCTGAAATAAAATCTGAGCGCATAAGTAACTAACTTGATGAATTAAGTATTGGAGTGGTTCACAAGTTGACCTTATACGTGCTAGGATCAATTAGGAATAAAATAATTATGTCAAATTAAGCATTAAAAAATATAGTCGGCCAAGTTAGTATAATGAATAATTGATAAAAAGTTGAAGACATGAGTCTCCTAACATTTAGTATGTATTTCTAGCGGGTAAATGATACTGCTGCAAAAAGGCTCTTTTATTTCAGTTGGAAAAGAAATACTATTATGATTGACCAACTTTAATAAGATATGAGTGAGAGTAAGTATGTTGTTTTCTACCACAAGTGTCTGATCGTAATGCTAAATTAGATAACTCGCTACTTATCATAACATTCATCTTAATCAACTCCGGAGTTAAGTTATGTTATCCATCGTTTAGGGATGGTTCATCTTTTAAATTCTAGAGTGACCCGTAGATTTTTGAAGGTTCGCTTTTCGGATTTTTTTGGCTAGTGCGAATAAGAATTTTTCTGTTTTTGATATGAGATTCTGGGTTGCTGGAGGTTGGTTCTGGGGGGATTTGGGTCTCCTTGTTCTGTTACCTGATGTTTTGAATGGCAACCTGCAGGAGCTTAGGAAGGAATTAGATCAATATATCCTAGCTGCAGGTGTCCCTGATACGACTGTTTGGAGATTGGACCCAACCACAGGTTACTCAGTAAAAGCTGGAACATGCTTATTAGAGAATAGAAGAGGAGGGTTTGAGATTGACGCTAAACTTAGTAAAGCTTTCTGCAACTTTTGGCATTCAAACTCTCCGTTTAGAGTTTGCATTTTTATATGGAGGTGTTTTTTAAATAGGATTCAGACCAAAGATCGGCTAATCCGTATGGGTGTTTTGAGGTACACTCACAATGTTGTTTGTACTCTTTGTTTTCAGGATGATTAAAACTTGAATCACCTTTTCATTTTTTGTAGAGTTTCGAAACTCATTTGGGAGAAGGTGGTTCAATGGTTCAGTTAGAGTGGGAAAGAGAGGAGGTTATGTGGAAAAGTTAATCGAGTTGGAGGAGAGTCGAGAGAAGTGGAGGGATGAAGAACCGATACCTCGGGATTGTTTGGATGTCGGTGGTCTAGAATATTTGGTTGTTGAGGAATTCTATTATGTTCAAAGGGACTTGGTGTAATATTTCGGACTTAATTTGCGATATCAAATTTACTTCCAGAAAGTGGTCTTTCATAGGGGAAAAATCTTATTCCAACGACAACTTTTACAGTTCTAGTCAGGTGCCCTTGTCGTGTTTTTTGTAGTTTCTGTTGGTTCGGATTTTCCTTTGTTTTCCGATTTGTTTGTGTGGGAGTCTCTTTGTATCAAGGGTTATAGTACCCCTAGTACTCTTATTATCAATATACCTTGCTTACAAAAAAAAACTCTGGTGAAATATTTTTTTATATATGCCCCTTTTTATTATTTCATTTATAATTTCATATATGTCCATTTTTTCATACACGTATTTCATATGATATTTTTTACCACAACATATCAAACCGGCAAATAGACATCTTTGTAATTAAAATATGGTTATACTCTATGTACATTAAACCCAAAAATATAGCAAACATATAATTACAAAATATGGCTATACCAAAATGTAATCAACCTAAATATTATTTACATCAAAACTAAAAATATAACAAACATATATTACAAAATCACATGAGATCAACCTGACCTATAAAGTGCATTGAAGCAAAATGTCTAACGTGTACAAACATCTTTAAAGTCTTCTTGTGAGAATGATGTAGTGTCGTTAAACATCTATATAAAAAAGTGAAAAAAATTAAAGATCACATAATTTGAAATAATAGCAAACTTAAACATTACTATGTTATTGTAAATATATCTAATCACAAGAATCATCAATGCCTAGAGAGGCAAAGTTTAACATGTGTTTCATGACAAAAAACAACACTTGTATCCTCCTTTTTGTTGTCTCATCTACAAATTTAAACATTTCATGAATATATTGTTAGAACACAAATTGATGTTCAATATATCTCATTGTTTTGATGATAACATTAATGAAATTTTGTATAGAGAATTTATATACACTAATTTTTTGTTCAAGTGTTTATTTGTTTTAGATATCAAAATTAACATTATTCTGGAAGCAAGAACACCTTTGAACATTAAAGAACGGGAAAGCTCTGAGCGTCAGAAGCAAGTCATCAGAAGACTTTGATCTGCTACAATGATTCTGAGCAAAGCTAAGAAGAACTTGGGCAAAGAACATACGCAAAGCTTCAGAAGACTCTGAAAGTACTCAACGCTGCAAGTACAGAAGTTCTGATAAGCAAGTATGCTCTGATAAGGATTTCACGCTTATTGCACTTTGCTGCAAACTCTGATAGAGAAACTCTGAGTGAGTTAAACTCTGACCTGAACAACAAAGAACTGTTAGAACACAAATTGGTGTTTCTTATATCTCTATGTTTTGATGATAACTCTTATGGAATTTTGTATTAAGAAAATATATACTCTAAAATTTGTTCAAGTATTATTGTTTCAGGTATTAAATAGAATAATCTGAAAGAAGCAAAATACATTAGTACAAGCAACTACGCAAGGCTCTGAAGCATCAGATGCAAGACAATCAGAAGACTCTGAAGAGATGCCAGAAGAATCTGAAGCAGAAGCTGCAGAATGATCTGAAGCGTTTTTGAAAGAATTATATAAAGAGTTGAAAGCTTTGATCAAATCAGACTCTGAAGTTCATTTTACTGCAAGAACAGAGGCTCTGATAGTCAGACTCTAATCAAATAATATACACGCTCAAGCACATACTGCTGCATACTCTGATGAAGACTCTGATCAAGATTGAGACTCTGATATATCAAGTTCTGACCATTTATCTTAGCTCTTATCATCTCAAATATTTAGCTCTGAACATTTAGCTCTGATCATCTCAAGTATTTGATTCCTTTTAAGCTTGTTACAAGTTTTGAAGTGCAGATTATGAAGACTTTATCATGAAGAAAGCTTGTTGAAAAAGCTGTAAACTTGATTGGACGTGGTGCTACTTCCAAAGTAACCAACGACTATTTTGTCCAATGAAGAGACGTGGTGCAAATCCCAAAGCTTCTACAACCATACTTTTCCTGCAGAAAGCATGTTTCAGCCCATACCTTTTGGTGATGAAAAGTATTATACTTTAATATAATACTCAACTGTACATTATTCAAAGTACTTGAAAAAGCTATAAAAGGAGATCTTCTATAACATTTAGAAGTCGCTTGCCTGCTAGCTCAATCAGAAAGAAATATTGATACACACGCTTGAAGCATCAAAGGAAAAATCTCTCAAAGCTCATATACATTTGTTCTTTCATAAAACTGTATAGTTTTATTTGTACTTAATCTTAAGTGTAAATATCACAGTTGTGATACAGCTTATTAGAAGCATTTAAACACTTGTTTAGTTTACATTAATTTGTAAGAAGTTCCTTGAGAAGACCAAGGTGTGGTCAGTAGTTCTTGAGAAGACTAAGACAGTTGTTCTTAGTGCTTGCTATTGTAATTAGTTGATTAATAGTGGATTAAGTCCTTGTGGAGAAAGGCAAATCATCTTTGATAAGGTGGACTGGAGTAGTTGAGTTCAACGAACTAGGATAAAAATCTTGAGTTGTTTTTATTGCCATATTATTTAAAACTCTTATTCAACCCCCCCCCCCCCCCTTCTAAGTGTTTTTCTCACCTTCAGTTGGCATTAGAGCTCCGGTTCTGTTTGTGCTATCACTTAACTGTGACCACAAAAGATCTAGTGGGAAAAACTCTTGATATTCTTGGTTGATATACATTATGGCTGCTGAAACTTCAACATCCAGCAACAACAAATATGAAGAAAGAGTCAGCACAAAACCTCCCATGTTTGATGGAGAGAAATTTGACTATTGGAAAGATAGACTAGAAAGTTTCTTTCTAGGATTTGATGCTGATCTTTGGGACTTAGTTATTGATGGATATGTTCATCCCACTGATGGGAATGGCAAGAAAATTGACAGAAAATCAATGACTGAGGCGCAAAAGAAGGAATTCAGAAATCACCACAAGGCTAGAACTATCTTGCTAAATGTTATATCTCATATTGAGTATGAGAAAATAACCAACAGAGAAACTGCCTTTGATATATTTAAATCCCTGAAGATGACTCATGAAGGGAACTCTCAAGTTAAAGAAACCAAGGCTCTGGCGTTGATCCAGAAGTATGAAGCTTTCAAAATGGAAGAATCTGAATCTATTGAAGCCATGTTTTCCAGATTCCATATTCTCACTGCTGGCTTAAAGGTTCTGGACAAGGGTTATTCTACAGAAGATCATGTCAAGAAAATAATCAGAAGCTTTCCAATCAGATGGAGACCCATGGTCACTGCTCTGAAGCTTGAAAAGGATCTGAACAAGATTACGCTGGAGGAACTAATCAGTTCTCTGAGGAGTCATGAGATTGAAATAGAGGAAGATGAGCCTCTAAAGAAAGGTAAGTCAATTGCTTTAAAATCTAATAAACCTGTTAAAATATTGCAGGTAATAGAAGAAAGCTCTAAAGAGTCTTCTTATAAAGATGAAGAAGAATTATCCTTGATGTCTAGAAGAATCAACAAACTCTGGAAGAATAAGCAAAGGAAGTTCAAGAACTTCAGGAAACCAGATCAACACAAAGAATCTTCTGGACACAGAAGATCTGGAGAACCCTCTGGATACAAAAGATCTGGAGAATCCTCTGGACACAGACGATCTGGAAAAAGAGAGGTTGTTTGCTACGAATGCAAAGAACCTGGGCACTACAAGAGTGAATTCCCAAAGCTTCAGAAGGAGAAGCCAAAGAGAAAGTCAAATCACAAAAAGAAAGTTTTGATGGCTACCTGGGATGACTCAGATGCATCTGATTCGTCATCAGTGTCAGAAGAAGAATGTGCTAATGTAGCATTCATGGCTGACATAGAAGACAGTGCTGAATCATCTGGATCATAATCAGAATCTGATTCTGAGGAGGTATTTGCTGAACTTTCTAGACAAGAACTTGTTGAAAGTCTATCTGATATTCTTGAAAACTATAGAAAAGTTAAACTCAAATACAAAAAGCTTCTAAAGCATGTTGAATTTGAGAGTAACAAGTTTGAATCAGAAATAGCTGAGCTAAAAGATGAAAATCTTCAATTGAAAAATAATTTAGAATCTGCTCAACTAAACTCTGATCCAAAGTCTGAACCATGCTCTAAAAATATTTTACAAGAGTATGACTATAGCTTTAGGAAGTTTCTAACTAAAAGCCTAGATAGAAGCAAGATGGCTTCAATGATCTATGGTATTAGCAGAAACTATAGAAAAGGTGTTGGATATAAATCTTTTTCTTATGAGGATTAAAATCCAAAACTTATAGATAAACTGGATATCAAGTATCCTCCTTTATATTCTCAGTTTACATTTGGTCATTTAAATGATATTAAACACAAGTTCTAATCAGAACAAACCTGTGTTTAATAAATCTAAAGCTAATCAGAACAAGTCTTATGTTGAAAGACAGAAGTTCAGAAAAAGCTTTAAGGCAACTAACCAAAAAGGACCCAAGAAAATCTGGGTACCTAAGGATAAGATAATCTATGTTGTAGACATCCTTAGCAGCGAAGTCAAGACTCCAGTCATGGTACCTGGACTCTGGATGCTCACGATATATGACGGGGAAAAGGTCTATGTTCCAAAGTCTGGAGCTTAGATCTGGAGGAGACGTCAAGTTTGGAGGGAATCAGAAGGGCAAGATAATTGGCTCTGGAACCATTGGCAATGGTAAACTTCCTTCCATAACTAATGTCTTGCTTGTTGAACGATTAACTCATAATCTATTGTCCATAAGTAAATTGAGTGACAATGGTTATGACATAATCTTTAATCAAAAGTGTTGCAAAGCTGTTAGTCAAAAGGATGGATCAATCCTCTTTAATGGTAAAAGGAAAAACAACATTTATAAAATCAGTCTTTCAGAACTTAAGGTTCAGAATGTTAAATGCCTTATGTCTGTTAATGAGGAGAAATGGGTCTGGCACAGAAGATTGGGTCATATTAATATGAGACGTATATCTCAGATTAATAAACTTAATCTGGTCAGAGGACTTCCTAATTTGAAGTTCAACTCAGATGCTCTTAGTGAAGCATGTCAGAAAGGAAAAATTTTCAAAATCATCTTTCAAATCCAAAAATGTTATTTCAACTTCAAAACCATTAGAGTTACTTCACATTGATCTGTTTGGACCAGTGAAAACTGCATCCATTAGAGGCAAGAAGTATGGATTGGTCATTGTTGATGACTACAATCGTTGGACATGGGTAAAATTCCTAAAGCACAAGGATGAGTCACATTCTGTGTTCTTTGACTTCTGCAAACAAGTCCAAACAAAAAAAGATTTCAAAATTGTTAAAGTCAGAAGTGATCATGGTGGTGAATTTGAAAACAAACTTTTTGAAAAATATTTTATTGAAAATGGAATTGCTCATGATTTCTCCTGTCCTAGAACTCCACAACAGAATGGAGTTGTAGAGAGGAAAAACAGAACATTGCAAGAGATGGCCAGAACCATGATCAATGAAACTAACATGGCAAAACACTTTTGGGCAGAAGCAATTAACACAACATGTTACATTCAGAACATAGTGCCTGTTAGACCTCTTCTGGAAAAGACTCCTTATGAATTGTGGAGGAATAGAAAGCCAAACATTTCTTATTTCCATCCTTTTGTATGTATATGTTTTATGCTGAACACTAAAGAGAATCTTAATAAGTTTGATTCTAAAGCACAAAAGTGTTTCATGCTTGGATATTCTGAACGCTCTAAAGGCTACAGAGTATACAACACTGAGACACAGATTATGGAGGAATCTATACATATTAGATTTGATGATAAGCTTGGCAATCAAAAGCCAAAGCAACTTGAAACCTCTGCAGATTGAGAAGTTATTCTCACAAAATCTGAGAAACCAGAGGTAGAGAAAGCTCAAGAAGAAGCTACGCCAGATGCAACTCCATTGGCTGCTCAGATGAATAACATGAATATTTCTGAAGAACCAACAGTTAAAGGATCATCCAGAATCAAAGCTTCTCACCAAGAAGAAATGATTATTAGAAAGAAAGATGACCCTATAAGAACAAGGTTGTTTATCAGATCATCTGGAACATCACTTTTTGGGTTGGTGTATACTATTGAACTAACATCTGTGGATGAGGCTCTGAGTGATAATGATTGGATACTTGCAATGCAAGATGAGGTGAATCAATTTACAAGAAATGATGTTTGGGACCTGGTTCCAAGACCAAAAGGTTTCAACATTATTGGAACAAAGTGGGTATTCAGAAATAAACTAAATGAGCAAGGAGAAGTTGTTAGGAACAAAGCAAGGCTAGTAGCTCAAGGATACAGTCAACAAGAAGGAATTGATTACACTAAGACTTATGCTCCAATGGCAAGGTTAGAATCTATACGCCTTCTTATTTCATTTGCTGCACAGCATAACATCACTCTATATCAGATGGATGTTAAGAGTGCCTTCTTAAATTGTATTATAGAAGAAGAAGTTTATGTCCATCAACCTCCTGGTTTTGAAAGTGATAAATTTCCAGATCATGTTTTTAAACTCAAAAAATCACTTTATGGTTTGAAACAAGCTCCCAGAGCTTGGTATGAAAGATTAATTATTTTTCTTCTGGAAAAGAACTTTATTAGAGGCAAAGTGGACACAACTCTTTTCTGTAAAACAGTTAAGAAAGATCTTCTAATTTGTCAAACTTATGTGGATGATATTATTTTTGGATCTACCAATACTATGCTGGGAAAGGAGTTTGCTTTGTCTGTGCAGGCTGAATTTGAAATGAGCATGATGGGAGAACTTAGATTCTTTCTAGGAATCCAAGTAAATCAGACTCCAGAATGCACATATATTCACCAGACTAAATATGTCAAAGAGCTTCCGAAGAAGTTCAATCTGAATGAAAGCAAATTGGCAAAGACTCCAACGCATCCTACAAGCACACTTGGTAAGGAAGAGGTAAGCAAGAAAGTTGATCAAAAACATTACAGAGGTATGATTGGATCTCTCTTATATTTGACTGCTACAAGACCTGATATTCTATTCAGTGTTTATATGTGTGCTAGATTCCAATCAGATCCTAGAGAATCTCACTTAACAGCTGTTAAGAGGATTCTAAGGTATCTGAAAGGTACTACTAACGTAGGTCTGTGTTACAGAAGATCTGATGATTATAAATTAGTTGGATTCTGTGATGCTGACTATGCTGGAGACAGAGTAGAACGTAAAAGTACTTCTGGAAGCTGTCAGTTTCTTGGAAGTCATCTGATCTCATGGTTCAGAAAGAAGCAACCCACAATTGCACTTTCAACAATAGAGGCTGAATACATTGCTGCTACTAGTTGTAGCACCCAGATGCTCTGGATGAAAAGTCAGCTGGAAGATTATCAGATTTTTGAGAGTAACATTTCTATCTTCTGTGATAATACTTCTACTATATGCTTATCTAAAAACCGTATTTTACACTCTAAAGCTAAGCATATAGAGATTAATCATCATTTCATCAGAGACTATGTTCAGAAGGGAATTATTAATTTAAACTTTGTGGATACAGATCATCAGTGGGCTGATATCTTTACAAAACCCCTTGCTGAAGATAGATTTAAATTTATTCTGAAAAATATAAGTATGGACTTCTGTCCAGAATAAAATATTCATTAGATGAAATTTTTACTCAGATGATAAATGTCTAAACTCTGAAGTATTTCTTCATTTCAATTCTGTGTTTATTTATTTGTGTGTAAATCTGAACTAACAAGGCTCAGAGGATCTGAACATTGTCTAACGTTTCATTTCTCAAGAAGTTTCAGAGGCACATGCAAGCAAACACATGTATCTCAGAATCTGGAAAGATAGAGTGCACCATACTGAATTGACGTTTGAGGTATTGCTTTGAAAATCTAAAATCACTTGATTTTCCCCCCATCTGTCAGAATCATAAATGCTTGAAATGATTTTATTCTTTGCATTAATTGCTTGATATGATTATTTTTTTCACTTCATTAATTGCTTAAGTGTACGCGTGAGATTCTGTGTGTCTTTTGCTTGCCCCAAATTTTTCTATATATATTCTCACAACACTTCACATTTCACACTTTACACCATCTATCACATTTTCTCATATGCATTTCTGTCTTCTTCATTGCTTCCATCTCATTTCAAAACCCAAAACCTCACGTAAACCCAGACGTATCTCAAGAACATCAATGGCATCATCATCTTCAACATCTGCTCAGATGCAAACCTCTACTGCTGCTGTGTCATCTCCAAATGCTACTGTGTACAAGGAACCAGTGAGAACTGTTCTCACTCCAACGAAGGATCTTGAGGTTTTGTGTGAAAACTTTGTGGATTTTGCTTCCATTAAATAAAATGGTTTTGATCTCAAACCAACCATTAAAACTCAAAACTGGGCAAAGTACTTTGACAGGTTGATGGGTCCTGTTTATCCAGCATTGGTGAAAGAGTTCTGGATTCATGCCCAATTTTTCCCTAAGTTCATTCACTCTTCTGTTCTTGGAAAGGAGATTGTTATTACTGAGAAGTTAATCAGACAGCTGATTGAATACAAAGAAACTGATGGAATCACAAGTATGGCAACTGCTCGTGTGGACTTGGCTGATGTTTTTCAAGAGGTCTGTGTTTCTGGGGAACCATCCAACAAAGTCAGAGATCTGAAGCCTGTTTACAGAATCTGGTCTAAGATTTTCATGAGCTCTATTTTTCATAGAAAATATTCAAACTCTCCAGATTATGTCAACACCGAACAACTGTATTTCATGTTCTGTATGAGTAAAGGCAAGAAGGTGGATCTGCCTTATCTTCTGTTCAGTCATCTTCTGAATCACATAAAGGAAACAAGAGAAGAAGTAAGAGCTAAGGCTGGAAATATCAGAAATTGGATCCCTATGGGAAGGCTGGTATCAGACATTCTGACAGAGAATGGTCTTGTAAAGCATCTGACTGATGCTGGGTTTACAGATGATCTATCTTACATTGTAGGATCTGTCATTAATTGGAATACTCTGAAAAGGATGAAGGTCATCTCAGAGCTTGCTGGAAAACCTAAGAAGATTGACTCTGAAGAAGTCAGCAGAAGGAGGATTCCTATAGCAGATTTTCCCATGTTCAGTGCAGATGAACCTAGGGAAATCATTTTGTCATTCATTGCTAAATGTTTGAGAGATGGTATTCCTCTGCCTGCCAACATAGTATAGAAGGAAGGAGAAGTGCTACCAAATCTTCTGCGAGAAAGGCGCAAGAAGAGGAAAGCTGAGGAAGGATCTGTTGCACAGCCTAAGAGGAAAGCCTCTGATGCTGCTGACAAGCATGAGAAGGACAAGAAGCTGAAGGAAAATCCTCTAGAAGCTAGGTTGGAGGAAATAAGAGAAACAATTAAACAGGTATTAACATCTGATCCACAACCATCTGTCCCTTCACCCTCACCTTCACCTCCACCATCTCTTCCTCAACCATCTGGACCTCATACATCTGAACCCATTTCATCTCCTCATACACATTCTCAACCATCTTCTGTTCATCAACCATCTGAACCCCCTCAACAAAAATCATCTGAACAACAACCCCCTCAACAAACATCATCTGAACCACAACAACAAACACAATCTGAACCACCCTCTTCTACTCAACCACCAGAAGAACCAACCATCCCTAATCTTGAACCCTCTATCCCATAACCATCTGAAGACATTCTGGATGTGCAACCCCTTGCAACCATGATTGTCTTATCTTCCACTTCATGTCATTCAACTGAATCATCTGATTCTGATGAATCTGAAGTTCCCTCACCATCTTGTTTATAAGTTCCTGATCCTTATAAACCACTACCATCTGACCTACCTGCTTCTGAACAACACCATCATCAGCCTGCTCTTCACTCCAAATTTAACTTCACAGACTTTCTACCATCTTCATCTGATGTTGTTACATCAACACCATCTGTTGTTGATACCTCAATACCCACTGCACCTCATCTCACCATACCACAACCATCTGAACAACAACTATCTGAACAACCACCATATGATCATACACCTCCTGAACAAACTCAAACAAACCCTGAACCTTCACAAAAAGTCTTCCTAGAAGACTATCTGTACCCCAAACCCAGATCAGATGTTTCTACTTTGTTTAAGAATTTCAAGAAGGAAATGCGTATGGGGATTGCTTTTGTAGAAAAAGAGTGTCTGTCTAGTATGGATCCTGCTGAATCTGAAGCTTCTTGGAACAGATTCATCTCAAGGTTCAACACTGCTGCCTTTAATCTCAGAGCAGTTTGCGCTGATGATACAAAGGCAAAGTTTGCTGAAATGGTCAGACAGACTCTGCTGAGCATTCTCACAACACCAGTGCTACTTCTGGAAGATGCTCCTGCTGAAGACTCTTCATCTGAAGATACTGCTCCAATGATAGAAGATACTCCTGATCCTCAGACTGCATCTAACATGGAGATTTATCATCCTAAGGCAACTGCATCTGCTTCTGCACCTTCTGCATCTGAATTGAAGACTGAAACTCTAGATGTTGTCCAAGAAGTTAAGGAAATCAGATCATGGATGGTAAAACAAGAACAGACTACTGAAGAGATCAAAACTTGGATGGCTAAGCAAGAATAGTCCACTGCAAAGATTACTGATCTTCTGACCCTGATTGCATCTCGCCATCCCTAGTTTTCTTTTCTATGTTTTTGCATTTATGTTTGCACTTGTTTTCTGTTGTTTGATTTTTGTTGTCTGTTCTGAACATCTTACTTTGAATGAATCTGGCTGTTTTGTTTTTCTTTTATGTGTTTTATTTTCTTTTCTTCTGTTATCTTTTCCGTCTTTTAAAATCTTTTTGATTATGACAAAAAGGGGGAGAAAAAGAATATGATTGTTCAATCCATTAGCAATACTAAAATGAAATTCAGACATAGTATTAACTAACATTGATTTTTAAGACTTTCAAATTTTATTATTTCATCTGACAAAAATTATTTGAAGTTACCCTGAGAATTACCCAACCAGGCTCTGATCCTTGAAGCAAATTTGACTCTGATTCTGGAAGATAAACCAGACTCTTTATTTGAAAGAATTCATCAGGCTCTGATTCTGGAAAGCATCCAAGCTCTAATTCTTTATCTTAACAAGGATTCCTACCAGGTTCTGAAATATACTCAAGCAAAAAGGGAAGTGTTCTCTTCTATTAGAGTATTCATTTCAGGGGGAGATTCTTAATCTCAGAGGGAGTTATATATTTTATTCTCTGAATTGAACAAAATTTCCTATGTTTTGTCATCATAAGAAAGGGGGAGATTGTTAGAACACAGATTGGTGTTTCTTATATCTCTATGTTTTGATGATAACTCTTATGGAATTTTGTATTAAGAAAATATATACTCTAAAATTTGTTTAAGTATTATTGTTTCAGGTATTAAATTGAACACTCTTAAAGAAGCAAAATACATTAGTACAAGCAACTACGCAAGGCTCTGAAGCATTAGATGCAAGACAATCAGAAGACTCTGAAGCGCTGCCAGAAGAATCTGAAGCAGAAGCTGCAGAATGATCTAAAGCGTTTTTGAAAGAATTGTATAAAGAGTTGAAAGCTTTGATCAAATCAGACTCTGAAGTTCATTTCACTGCAAGAATAGAGGCTCTGATAATCAGACTCTAATCAAATAATATTCACGCTCAAGCACATACTGCTGCATACTCTGATGAAGACTCTGATCAAGATTGAGACTCTGATATATCAAGTTCTGACCATTTATCTTAGCTCTGATCATCTCAAATATTTAGCTCTGAACATTTAGCTCTGATCATCTCAAGTATTTGATTCCTTTTAAGCTTGTTACAAGTTTTGAAGTGCAGATTATGAAGACTTTATCATGAAGAAAGCTTGTTGAAGAAGCTGTAAACTTGATTGGACGTGGTGCTACTTCCAATGAAGAGACGTGGTGCAAATCCCAAAGCTTCTACAACCATACCTTTCCTGCAGAAAGCATGTCTCTGCCCATACCTTTTGGTGATGAAAAGTCTTATACTTTAATATAATACTCAGCTGCACATTATTCAAAGTACTTGAAAAAGATATAAAAGGAGAAATTCTATAACTTTAGAAGTCGCTTGACTGCTAGCTCAATTAGAAAGAAATATTCATACACACGCTTGAAGCATCAAAGGAAAAATCTCTCAAAGCTCATATACATTTGTTCTTTCATAAAACTGTATAGTTTTATTTGTACTTAATCTTAAGCATAAATATCACAGTTGTGATACAACTTATTAGAAGCATTTAAACACTTGTTTAGTTTACATTAATTTGTAAGAAGTTCCTTGAGAAGACCAAGGTGTGGTCAGTAGTTCTTGGGAAGACTAAGACAGTTGTTCTTAGTGCTTGCTATTGTAATCAGTTGATTAATAGTGGATTAAGTCCTTGTGAAGAAAGGAAAATCATCTTTGATAAGGTGGGCTGGAGTAGTTGAGTTCAACGAACCAGGATAAAAATCTTGAGTTGTTTTTATTGCCATATTATTTAAAACTCTTATTCAACCCCCCTTCTAAGTGTTTTTCTCACCTTCAAGAACATCATCAGAAGTTCTGATATAAGGCGTTCCAAAGTTGTTGAAGAAGATGTTGTTCAAATAAAGATTTGTTGGCATATTCTTTGGCATTATCCTAAACGGCTCTTTTCCCATTCGTGCATGTCACAGGATTTCAGACAAAAAGTATTTCTCAGAACATTCCTCATCTGAGAAAGGAAAAGTCAAGTGAAGACAAAAAGAACAGAATGCACAGATTGCACAGTCTTTAAGAAAGGTTTTCAAAGTACTATAAAAGCAAGTCCAAGCATCACTTCAATGGTTAACGAACTACCAACGAATTACTGTCAAATTATTCTACAAGCTTTCATACAATATTCTTCAAGCTAGAATAGTTTTATTCTTCATTCTTTAACTTGTGTAAAAATCACTATTGTGATATTGCTTTTTAGAAGCACATCTTAAACACAAATTGTTAGTTTATCTTTGTAAAAGATTTCCTTAAGAAGACCAAGTTGTGGTCAGAATTTCGTGTGAAGACTAAGACAGTTGTCAAGTTTGATATAGTGGATTAAGTCCTTGTTGAGAAAGGCAAATCACCTGGGTAGGGTGGACTGGATTAGTTTGAGTTCAAAGGAACCAGGATGAAAATACTGTGTTATTTTTCTATCAACTATATTGTTTTAAAACCCTTATCCACCCCCCCCCCTTCTAAGTCTTTTTCTCACCTTCAGTTGGCATCATAGCTCCGGTTATGTAAGTGCTCTCACTTAACCGTGACAGGAAAATATCCATTTGAGAAAAACTCTTAATCTCTTGTTCTTTATTCATCATGGCTGCTGAAGCTTCAACTTCAACTTCATACAACAACAGATACAATGATAGAGACAGAACCAACACCAAACCTCCCATGTTTGATGGTGAGATGTTTGATTACTAGAAAGATAGAATAGAAAGTTTCTTTCTAGGCTATGAAGTTGATTTGTGGGATTTGGTAATTGATGGTTACATTCATCCTACCAATGATGAAGGGAAAAAGTTTGACAGAAAATCTATGTCTGATCAACAGAAGAAGGAGTTTAGAAACCACCACAAAGCAAGAACCATCCTATTAAATGCAATATCTCATACTGAGTATGAGAAAATAACAAACAGGGATATTGCATTTGATATGTTTGAGTCTCTCAAAATGACGCATGAAGAAAACTCCCAAGTAAAGGAGACACAGGCTCTGGCCCTCATCCAGAAGTACAAAGCCTTCAAAATGGAGGAGTCTGAATCTGTGGAACCTATGTTCTCAAGATTTCAGATCCTAATTGCTGGGTTGAAGGTTCTGGATAAAGGCTACTCTACTTCTGACCATGTCAAGAAGATCATCAGAAGCTTGCCAATAAGGTGGAGACAAATGGTGACGACTCTGAAGCTTGCGAAGGATCTGAATAAGATCACTCTGGAGGAATTGATCAGTTCCTTAAGGAGTCACGAGATTGAGCTGGAGGAAGACGAGCCTCAGAAGAAAGGTAAGTCAGTTGCTTTAAAATCTAACAAATTTGCTAAAGCGTTGCAGGTTATTGAAGAAAGTTCTGAAGAATCTTCAGATGAAGAAGATGAACTTTCTTTGTTGTCCAAGAGGATTAATCAACTCTAGATGCCTAAACAAAAGAAGTTCAGAAACTTCAAAAAATCTGATCAGCGTGGCGACTCTTCTGGACGTAAGAAATCTGGAAAGAAAGACATAGTGTGCTATGAGTGCAAGGAGCCTAGCCACTATAAAAATGAATGTCCCAAACTTCTGAAGGAGAAACTCAGAAGGAAGTTTGAAAAGAAGAAGAAAGTCTTAATGGCCACATGAGACAATTCAGATGCTTCTGAATCTTCATCAGAATCAGAAGATGAGTGTGCCAATGTAGCACTGATGGATGACGTGGAGGACCACAAAGAAACTGATGAATCTGGATCAGAATCAGATTCTGAAGAGGTATTTTCTGAACTCACTAGAGCAGAACTTTCTGAAAGTTTATCAGAAATTCTGGAAAGCTACAGCAAAATCAAACTCAAATACAAGAAGCTTCAAAGCAGTCTTGCATCTGAGAATGATCAGCTGAGCTTAAAGCAAACAATCTTAAAATAAAAAATGATTTAGAAAAAGCTCAGAAATCTAACTCAGAACCTATATCATGCTCTAGATAGAAGCAAGATGGCTTCAATGATCTATGGCATAAGCAGAAACAACAGAAAGGGAATTGGATATGAATCACCTTCTAGGAAGGATTTAAATCCAAAACCTGTTGATAAACTGACGATTAAGTATTCTCCTCTATATACTCATTTCAAATTTGGCCATTTAAATGATATTAAACACACACGTTCTGATCAGAACAAACCTGTGTTTAATAAACCAAAATTCCATCAGAACAAGGATGCTTATAAGGGAAATAAATTCTGAAAGAATTTCAAACCTACTAACCCCAGAGGACCCAAGAAAATATGGGTACCTAAGGACAAAATGATTTTTGTGGCAGACATCCTTAGCAGCAAAGTTGAAACACCAATCTTGGTACCTGGACTCTGGCTGCTCGCGTCACATGACGGGAAGAAGGTCTATGTTCCAAAGCCTGGAACTTAGATCTGGAGGTGATGTGAAGTTTGGAGGGAACCAGGAGGGCAAAATCATAGGTTCTGAAACTATAGGTAATGGTAACCTCCCTTCCATTTATAATGTTTTACTTGTTGAAGGATTAACACATAATCTATTATCCATAAGTCAATTAAGTGACAATGGTTATGACATAATCTTCAATCAAAAATGTTGTAAAGCTGTCAGTCAAAAAGATGGCTCAATCCTCTTTAATGGAAAAAGGAAGAACAACATTTACAAAATCAATCTTTCAGAACTTAAGGTTCAGAATGTAAAATGCCTTTTGTCTATTAACAATGAGCAATGGGTCTGGCACAGAAGATTGGGTCATATTAGTATGAGACGTATATCTCAGATTAATAAACTCAATATGGTCTGAGGACTTCCTCAATTGAAGTTCAACTCAGATGCTTTTTGTGAAGCATGTCAGAAAGGAAAATTTTCAAAATCTTCTTTCAAAACAAAAAATGTTGTTTCAACCTCTAGACCATTATAGCTGCTTCATATTAATCTGTTTGGACCAGTGAAAATTGCATCCATCAGAGGCAAGAAGTATGGATTAGTCATTGTTGATGACTACAGCAGATGGACATGGGTAAAATTCCTGAAACACAAGGATGAGTCTCATTCTGAATTCATTGACTTATGCAAACAAGTCCAAAACGAAAAAGAATTTAAAATTGTTAAAGTCAGAAGTGATCATGGTGGAGAATTTGAAAACAAATACTTTGAAATTTTTTTTAAAGATAATGGCATTGCACATGATTTTTCTTGTTCTAGAACTCCTCAACAGAATGAAGTTGTAGAAAGGAAAAATAAAACATTGCAAGAAATGGCCAGAACCATGATCAACGAGACTAACATGGCAAAACATTTTTGGGCAGAAGCAGTGAATACAGCTCGTTATATTCAAAACAGAGTGTCTGTAAGACCTCTTCTAGAGAAGACTCCTTATAAAATGTGGAGGAATAGAAAGCCCAACATTTCTTATTTCCATCCTTTTGGATGTGTATGTTTTATGTTGAACACTAAGGAAAATCTGAACAAGTTTGATTCTAAAGCTCATAAGTGTTTCATGCTTGGATATTCTGAACGCTCTAAAGGCTACAGAGTATACAATATTGAGACACAGATTGTAGAGGAATCAATTCATGTTAGATTTGATGATAAGGTTGGCGATCAAAAGCCAAAGCATCTTGAAATTTCTGCAGATAGAGAAGTCCTTCTCACAGACTCTGAAGAATCAGAGGCAGACAAAGTTCAAGCAAAAGCACCAGAAGCAACGTCAGATGCTACTCCCTTGACTGCTCAGATGGATAGCTTGATAATTTCTGAAGAACCAAATGTTAAAGGATCATCCAGAATCAAAGCCTCTCACCCAGAGGAAATGACAATTGGAAAGAAGGATGACCCTATCAGAACAAGGTCATTTCTCATATCTTCTGGAACGTCGCTGTTTGGTTTGGTGTCTATCATTGAACCAACTTCTGTGGATGAGGCTCAGAACGATAATGATTGGATACTTTCTATGCAAGAAGAGCTCAATCAATTCACCAGAAATGACGTTTGGGATCTGGTTCCAAGACCAAATGGTTTCAACATCATTAGAACTAAATGGGTCTTCAGAAACAAGCTGAACGAGCAAGGAGAAGTAATCAGAAAAAAAGCTAGGCTGGTTGCTCAAGGATACAGTCAGCAAGAAGGTATAGATTACACAGAGACTTATGCTTCTGTGGCAAGGTTAGAATCTATTCGTTTGCTTATTTCTTTTGCTGCACAGAATAACATCACTCTGTATCAGATGGATGTTAAAAGTGCCTTCTTAAATGGTTTTATAGAAGAGGAAGTATATGTTCATCAACCTCCTGGTTTTGAAAATAAAAAATTTCCAGAACATGTTTTCAAACTTAAGAAACCACTCTATAGCTTAAAACAAGCTCCCAGAGCTTGGTATGAGAGGCTGAGTAATTTCCTTCTGGAAAATAAATTTATCAGAGGAAAAGTGGACACTACTCTCTTTCATAAATCCATTAAGAAAGAAATTTTAGTCTTTCAGATTTATGTTGATGATATTATACTTAGAACTACCAATATTACGCTTGGAAAGGAGTTTGCTCACTCTATGCAGGCAGAATTCGAGATGAGCATGATGGGCGAACTCATATTCTTTATGGGAATTCAAGTAAATCAGACTCTAGAAGGTACCTACATACATCAGACAAAGTATGTAAAGGAAATTCTGAAGAAATTAAACATGTCAGAAAGCAAGGTAGCAAAGACTCCAATGCATCCTACAAGCACACTAGGAAAAGAAGAGGTAAGTAAAAAGGTAGATCAGAAGCTCTACAGAGGTATGATTGCTTCTCTTCTGTACTTGACTGCTTCTAGACCTGATATTCTCTTTAGTGTCTGTCTTTGTGCTAGATTCCAATCAGATCCTAGAGAATCCCACTTAACGGCTGTTAAGAGGATTCTGAGGTATCTAAAAGGTACTACTAATGTGGGTTTGTGTTACAGAAAATCTGATGATTATAAATTAGTTGGATTCTGTGATGCTGACTATGCTGGAGACAGAGTAGAGCATAAGAGTACTTCTGGAAGCTGTCAGTTTCTGGGAAGTCATATGATCTCTTGGTTCAGCAAGAAGCAACCCACAATAGCGCTTTCAACAATAGAAGCAGAATACATTGTTGCTGCTGGTTGTAGCACTCAGATGCTCTAGATGAAGAGTCAACTAGAAGACTATCAGATTCATGAGAGTAACATTTCTATTTTCTGTGATAATACTTCTGCCATTTTCCTTTCTAAGAATCCAGTTTTGCATTCTAAGGCAAAGCACATAGAAATTAAGCATCATTTTATCAGAGACTATGTTCAGAAGGGAATTATCAGTTTGAACTTTGTTGATACAGACCATCAATGGGCTGATATCTTCACAAAACCCCTTGCTGAAGATAGGTTTAAATTTATTCTGAAGAATATTAGTATGGATTTCTGTCCAGAATAAAATTATTATTCAAAAGAAAGTTATTCTGATGAAATATGAATAATGTCTATGTTCTGAAGTATTTCTTCTGATTATTTCTTTTAGTACATTATTTATTTCTTTTGTGAAACTCTGATCTAACAAGTCTCAGAAGATCTGAGCGTTGTTTAACGTTTCAATTTCTTAAGAGATTCAGAGGCATATCTACATCAAACATGTGTCACACGAGATCTGAAAAGGTAGAATGTAATACAATGAGACGCCGTTTTGAGGTACTGTTTGAATTCTCAATTCTCGATTTTCTCCCCACGCTTGTCAAAATCAATAAATGATTTTAATTATTATTCTTTTCGATGTAACCTTTTGATTTAATTAAATGCATTAATTGTTGAATGTGTGCCCTAATTGTTGCCCTATAAATGCCACAATACAACACCATTTCACACTTTACACACAGTCTCTCTCTCTCTCTCTCTCTCTCTCTCTCTCTCTCTCTCTCTCTCTCTCTCTCTCTCTCTCACGTTTATGCATTTTTGCTTGCTCCACTGTTTTCTCTTCTCTTCCAAACCCAAAACCCTAAGAAGCATTCGTTATCTCAAGTCTTCAACAATGGCAACCTCTTCATCAACCTCTCAACAACTTCAATCAACTTTGGCTGTTGTTTCTTCGTCTACAATGGGTCCTACTCCATTCAAAGAACCAGTTAGAACGCTCCTCACACCCATTAAACAACTGGAAGTTTTAAGTGAATTCTTGGTGGATTTTGAAAGCATTGTTGAGAATGGGTTTGATTTACGTCCAACAGTATCAGCTCAAGGATGGAAAAAATACTTTAACAGATTGGTTGGTCCAATTTACCCTCGTTTGGTAAAAAAAATTGGATTCATGCAAGTGTTTTCCCAAAGTTCATCATGTCTTCTGTTCTGGGCAAGGAAATCATCATGACTGAAGATCTGATTCGCAGACTGATAGGGTATCAGGAATCAGACAGTGTTACTCATCTACCAGCTAATCGTGCGGACATGGATAAGGTTTACAGTGAGGTGTTTACTTCTGGAGAAGCCTCCAGCAAGATAAAGGATCTGAAAGTTCAGTACAATATCTGGGCTAAGATCTTTCTGGGTTACATTCATCACAGAAAGTCTACAAACTCTCCTGATTACATCAACTCTGATCAGATGTACTTCATGTATTATTTGGGAAAAATTATTAAGGTGGATCTGCCTTACTTGCTATTCAATCATCTATGGACTCATGTGAAACAATCTAGAGAAGAAATCAGAACCAAGCACCAGAAGATGAGAAACTAGATACCTATGGGACGAATCATCTCAGATATTCTGACTTTGAATGGCTTGGTTGGACATTTGACAGAAGCTGGAATGAAAGAAGAATTAACTTCAGTGGTTGGCAAACCTCTGAATGGGAAAAGTCTTCAGAGGATGAGGATTGTAGAAGAACTCTCTTCTGCACCTTATCAGATCAACTCTGAATAGGTCAGTAAGAGAAGGATACCAGTAGATGATTTTCCTCTGTTTTCTGCTAATGAACCAAGGGAAAATATTCTGACTTACATAGCAGAATGCTTAGCAGATGGAACTCCTATACCAGAACATCTGATTCAGAGAGCAGGCGAACCTGAACCAGATTTTTATGGAGACAGACAAAGGAAGAAAAGGAAAGTCTCATAAGAAGTACTAGCATCTGACCCCCCCTCCTTATGAACCTATTCCCTTACCTTCTCCTCCTCATGACTCTGAACCTATTCCTTCTAAACCAGAAACATCTCAACCTATCCCTTCTACACCTAAACCAAAACAAACTTCTGAACCTCAACCTTCTGAACCACAATCTTCTGTACCATATACACCCTCTTTCAACATACATCAGAAATCCACTCCTGATAAAACCCCAACCTCTGCTCCACATACTTTTGAACCACACCCAGCTGAAAATCAAACTTCTGAAATTCCCCCACCGGAAACACAAACTTCTGAACAACAACAAACAGAAACCATCCCCTCTGATCATGAACCAACGGTTCTTGATCTTAAACCTCTAATGACTGTCTATCCAGTTCCCTCTGGATCTTTTGAATCTTCGGATTCTTCAGATTCATCTGATTCCACAGACTCTAATAGCTCAGGTTTCATTGCGTCTATTTTCGAACCCCTTGTTTCCATCCCTTTTGACCCTGATCATGAAACTTTACCCTCTGAACCTCAGTTTGCAAAACATTCATCTGTCCATACTCCTTCTGATACCCACCTGTTATTATTATTCCCTCTTTTTCCATACCCTTCACATCTGAAACCACCAAAACACCCTCACTAGAAAACTATCTGCAACCTAAACCTAGGTTGAATGTTAGTACTTTATTTGCTGGTTTTAAAAAGGAATTAAACATGTGGTTGTCTACTGTCAAGAAGGAGTGCATGTCAAGTGTGAATCCTGATGATTCTGAGACTATCTGGCAAAGATTCAGATCAAGATTTGATGTTGTAGCTTCTAATCATCAAGAGATCTGCACTGACGATGCCAAAGTCAGGTTTGCTGAGGCTGTGAGACAAAATCTTTTGAGAGTCAGCAGAAACCCAGTCTTGCTTCTGGAAAACACACCTGCAAAGGATGTGTGTACTCCTTCTGAAGCATTGGTTGCTTCTGAGACTGCTGCAGTGGTTAGCTCTGAAGTAGTAGCTCCAAAAGTTTCTGCTCCTACTTTTGAGAATCCAGACTCTGCTCAACCTGCTGACATGATCATTCAGAATGCTTATGCTTTCTTGGTTGTTCATGATGCTTCTGCTTTTGTATCTGCTCCAGAATCATCTGAAGTGAAGAAAGAAGACGAAGATCTGCAGGCTCAGATTGTTGAACTCAAGGCTAGTAACACAGAGATGAAGTCTTGGATGGTGAAACAAGAGAAGACAACTGATGAAATTAATAAATGGATGGAAAGACAGGAAGAATCCACATCTGAGATAACAAATATTCTGAGGATGCTGGCTTCTCGTCCTCCTTAGTTTTTCTGTGTTTTGTTTGTGCACTTGTTTTATTTGACTGTTATGTTTGTCTTGGATATTGCTTTTCTGAATGATTGAATGTTATGTTCTTCTGGTTGAATTTATTTATTGCTTTATTGTTTTTCTTCTGTTATTTTTGTTTCTGTCTCAAAGTTTTCTTAAAAGATTTTCTTTTTAATATGACAAAAAGGGGGAGAAAATGGCAATTTTGATAATTCACATAAACAGTTACCAAAGGCAACTCATACATGATAAAATTCAACTAATCATATTTCTTGAGTGTTTCAGAGCTGATAATTCTCATCTGATAAATTCTAAGAATTAACTCTGAACCAAAAGTTTGAGAATCTACAACTTTCCTCTGAAGCTGAAAAAAATACAGGAGCTGAAAGGGAAGTATTTTATCTTTTCAGAAGTATTCATTTCAGGGGAGGATAAATATTCTCAGGGGGAGTGTTATTTCTTTTCTATTTTAAACAAAATTTCCCATAGTTTTTGTCATCATCAAAAAGGGGGAGATTGTTAGAACACAGATTGATGTTCAATATATCTCATTATTTTGATGATAACATTAATGAAATTTTGTATAGAGAATTTATATACACTAATTTTTTGTTCAAGTGTTTATTTGTTTCAGATATCAAAATTAACATTATTCTGGAAGCAAGAATGCCTTTGAACATTAAAGAACGAGAAAGCTCTGAGCGTCAGAAGCAAGTCATTAGAAGACTCTGATCTGCTACAATGACACTGAGCAAAGCTAAGAAGAACTTGAGCAAAGAACATAAGCAAAGCTTCAGAAGACTCTGAAAGTACTCAACGCTGCAAGTACAAAAGTTCTGATAAGCAAGTATGCTCTAATAAGGATTTCACGCTTATTGCACTTTGCTATAAACTCTGATAGAGAAACTCTGAGTGAGTTAAACTCTGACCTAAACAACTAAGAACATTATCAGAAGTTCTGATGCAAGGCGTTCCAAAGTTGTTGAAGAAGATGATGTTCAAATAAAGATCCATTGGTGTATTCTTTGGCATTGTCCTAAACGACTCTTTCCCCATTCGTGAATGACACAGGATTTCAGACAAAAAGGATTTGTCAGAATATTCCTCATCTGAGAAAGGAAAAGTCAAGTGAAGACAAAAAGAACAGAATGCACAGATTGCACAGTCTTTGAGAAAGGTTTCCAAAGTACTATAAAAGCAAGTCCAAGCATCACTTCAATGGTTAACGAACTACCAACGAATTACTGTCAAATTATTCTACAAGCTTTCATACAATATTCTTCAAGCTAGAATAGTTTTATTCTTTGTTCTTTAACTTGTGTAAAAATCACTGTTGTGATATTGCTTTTTAGAAGCACATCTTAAACACAAATTGTTAGTTTATCTTTGTAAAAGTTTTTCTTAAGAAGACCAAGTTGTGGTCAGAATTTCTTGAGAAGACTAAGACAGTTGTCTTAGTGGTTTACACTGTAATCAAGTTTGATATAGTGGATTAAGTCCTTGTTGAGAAAGGCAAATCACCTGGGTAGGGTGGACTGGATTAGTTTGAGTTCAAACGAACCAGGATAAAAATACTGTGTTATTTTTCAATCAACTAAATTGTTTTAAAACCCTTATTTAACCCCCCTTCTAAGTGTTTTTCTCACCTTCATATATAACCACACATGCATATAACTATAGATAAATAAAAGTCACGAGTAATTAATCCACTTACCGAAGGCGTACAAAATATGGATATTTTTATTTCTAACTTTTTTTATCTTATGGTGTCGCTCCATGATGACCAACTTTTTGTGAGTTATTACAAGTCCTAATACTTGAATATTGTTATTTCTTTTACCTTTTAGTAATTAATTTCATTGTATTTTTCTATTTTTAGAGTATTTTGTAAAGAGCACAATAGTCACTCTCTTTTGTAGTTTTTATGTGTTTGTTGATTGTGAAAAGTTAGTTTTGTTGATGTCAGGCATGACAACATGGGATAGCAACTGTTACCCAAAGGAAAGTAGAAAATTAGAAGCAGTTGATGAAAAAGAGAAACATCAATTGATGAAAAAGAAAGTTAATTTAAAAGGATAATATCAAGGAGCTAGAAGATAAAAGTTAGTACAAAATACAACCATTGGCACACCACGCTGCAAAAAGGACATCGTTGCTTGCTCATCTACACCAGCAGTTTGCTACACTACACTTTGTCTCCCACTATGTCTGTACCTGATTCACTGACGTACGAATATGAAGAAGTAGAGGGAACATTTCTAATTCTCTTTTGAGCCTGCTTTGATTATTGTCAAGCCTATGATCCAAGGCAAGGTGAAAATTCCTAGCTAAAGAAACTATAAAATCAACTCTTAAAGAAGTGAAACATGTTCAACTTTTGTTAGAAAAATATCACTTGGAAGAAACCAATGAAGAAAGTGAGTTGAGTGAAAATGGAGATTCTTCTTCTCGTCATCTCGTGTTCCTACTGCTATTATCTAGTGTGACATAAGTTGTCTTGTAACACCCTGTTCCCAAAATAAAATAAAACAATCAAATAAAACACATATCATAGTTTCTCTCCCAAACGGGATGCCACAATACACATCAAAATTTCCACAAATATTTTTTTCAAATAATTTAACTGAATTTTTCAATAAAATTGCAGCGGAAAACGATATGGTCTGCCATAACACAAAATATCTTATACATACATCATCTATATCCATCATCATCATCATATATACAATAACGACCATCTGCCCCAAAATACATAACATCATCACCGATCAACATCAAACATCTCACAAAATATCAGATACGCCACGGGGGCACACATATCAAAAATACACAATAATACTCCCAAAAACGCCCCGGTGTTACGTATCAGAGCAGTCCTACGAAGACACCACAATCCAACTAGCTAAACACCTGGATTGTCTATACTTCCGAAGAAGCACATACCATAACAGTAACAAAGGGGTGAGAATCACGACTAAATAATAATGGTATAATAGTACATGAAATAAAAGGTAGAAATCAATAATAATACTATTCCATATACATATCATCCGGACTCACGGTCCACTATCACCCACAATATACAATCACTCTACAAATACACTCACACAACTCTTAACATACGGTACCGACTCACAGTCACGATGGGCACTGGGCCATCAACCCTCCTCACAGGAGTACATATCAATGATGGGCTCTTGGCCATCAACCCTCCACTCAGGAAGCACACCACACCGATGGGCAACTGGCCATCAACCCTCCACAATGGGAGCACCACAACAATACTGATGGACACCTGGCCATCACCCTCCACAACGGGAGCACATCTCCGATGGACACCTGGTCATCACCCTCCCCACCGGGAGCACACACAATAACGTCGATGGACACATGGCCATCACCCTCCATAACGGGAGCACAACACAATACCGATGGTCACTGGGCCATTACCCTCCTCAACAGGAGCACACAATGATATTCGCACGCATCAAACATCTAGTACACCAAGTGCACACCGATTCTATTGATCCTCTCCTCACACTATATATATACACAACGCACAAGGCGTACCGATCCCACAGATCCACTCACATCATAAAATACATACATAACAAGCACACACAGTGCGTCGATCCCACGGATCCACTCACCACACAACTAATCACATACTATGCACACAAGGCATGTCAGTCCTACTAACCCAATTACATCACATAACAGCACACAATGCAACGCATAATAAGCGCATCGATCCCCATGGATCCACTCACCACAACACACCAACACAACGCACTCAAGGCGCAACGATCAAGCTGATCCTCATATCTCACACGCACCACACACACGGTGCGCATATCTCACGTACACATCCACACGGGTTCGTACATAACGCATAATTCAACGATTATGCCACTTGCGACGAACTCCGGCCAAACAGCCCTACAACCACCAACATACGCTCGCATCAGCTCTCCAACAAGCCTCCCATCAAACATGACGAACGAGGGTCCAAGTCCACAGAGGAACAACACAAGACAGCAGCAAAAACACAAACTATTGTCGGGCTCGCTGACGCATTCGCTAGGCGAAGCCCCGCAGGGAACACTCGCTGCCATTCGCCTGGAGAAACCTCTGGCAAAGCCAAACAGAAGCTTCTTCCAGCGCTCGCTGGCTAGTTCTCCCGGCGAATCCTGGCGAAGGCTCGCCCCCATTCGCCCAGCGAACACCTGCGTATTCAGAAAATTTCTGTGCACCTGAATCGTCATCCACTCCCGATTCTGCCCGATTAAATCGAAAACTCTCAACTAACAACACACTACAACTAAGCTACGGGTCTATTCCCGATTCTATCCGCTAAAACGCATGATTTTCTCAATTTACCGACTTCCAGCATAACTCCGAAACCACTCAAGAACCCAAAATTCATTCATCCCAGTATTTCTCAGCACATGCAAACGAATTTAGCATACTCTAACGACTTAATCTCAGCAATAATCACATGCATTCATCATCAAACAATAATAATCAATGGGGTTGTGGATTTTCCCCCGTTTCTACCAATTTCATGCAAAACCAATTAACCGTGAAATTCTCCCCCCTACCTCAAATTCGTGTTGATGATGAAAGAGCTTCACAATTCTCAGCCTTGATGATCTTGTTGCTTCAGCTCCAAATCTTGCTCACTCTTTATCTTCCCAAGCGTGCGTGTATTCTTCTCCTCTTTCTACCGTGTTCTTCCTCCCCCTTTTCTTTTCAATTGCCCATAATGCCCTCTATTCCAATAATTCCCTTTTTAATCCAAATAACTCATTTTTAATCCAAATAATGATATTCTTCCCAATTTCTTTTTATTTCAAAAAGTCCAATTAATAATAAACTTTATTCCAATAATATTATTAATATGATTTATAATTAATAATAATATTAATATTAGTAACACTCTACTAATTATCATATTATCACCATTATTAATCATATTTCTAATATTTTGGAATTTGCTCCACAATCCAAAAATCCACGCCAGCACGTATTAAGAGTGAAAATAACGCCGAAAATGAAATTAATTAAAATGGGCGTTACAACTCTCCCCCACTTTAATTATTTTCGTCCTCGAAAATACCTGATGGAAACAGCTCTGGATACGCTTCTCGCATCCTGCTTTCCAATTCCCAGGCCACACTACCACCTGCAACACCTCCCCAAGCCACTCTTACCAACGGTATCTCTTTTCCTCTGAGTCGCTTCATCTTGTGATCCTCGATCCTCAACGGAAACGTCTCCATAGTTAGATTCTCTCTAACTTGGACTTCATCCCTCTGAATCACATGAGACGGATCGTGCACATACTTCCGAAGTTGCGACACGTGAAACACGTCGTGCAAGTTCGAAAGCTCTGGTGGCAACGCCACCCTATAAGCCGCAGCACCAATCCGCTGCAAGATTTGATACGGTCCAATAAACTCCGGATCCAACTTCTTGGACTTCAAAGCACGTCCAACACCTGTCACTGGGTTAACCCTGAAGAACACATGGTCACCCACACTAAATTCCAACTCTTTCCTGCGGTTATCATAATAACTCTTCTGCCGATCCTGAGATGCTTTCATCTTTTCACGGATCATCTGCACTGTCTCAGTAGTCTGCTGTACCAACTCTGGTCCCAACACAATATGCTCACCTGACTCATACCAACACAAAGGAGTCCTGCACCTCCTACCATAAAGAGCCTCAAATGGTGCCATCCCGATACTGGAATGGTAACTGTTGTTGTACGTGAACTCTACCAAAGGCAAATGAGTATCCCACGTACCACCTTTCTCCAACACACAAGCCCGCAACAAATCCTCCAAAGTCTGAATAGTTCGCTCCGACTGCCTATCCGTCTGCGGATGATAAGTTGAACTCAGCTTCAACTCAGTACCCAAAGCCTCTTGTAAACTCTTCCAAAACACAGAAGTGAACCTCGGATCTCTATCCGACACAATACTCAACGGTATACCGTGCAGCTTCATAATTACCCGAATATAAATCTCTGCCATCTTCTCCAACGGAAAGCTAATACTGATCGGTACAAAGTGTGCAGACTTTGTAAGCTGATCCACAATCACCCAAATGGCGTCAAATCCTCTCGCTGTATTCGGCAAACCTGTAACAAAGTCCATAACAATACAATCCCACTTCCAAACTGGAATCTCTAACGGTTGCATCATCCCAGAAGGTCTCTAATGCTCTACCTTCGACTTCTGACAAACCAAACAAGCATAGACATATCGAGCAATATCCTTTTTTATGCCCGACCACCAAAATAATTTTTTCAAGTCCTGATACATCTTTGTAGCTCCTGGATGAACACTCAGGTTACTACGATGTCCTTCATCCAAAATCGACTTCTTCAACTCATCATTATCCGGCACGCAAATTCTACCCCGAAACCTCAACACACCCGCACTATCCAACCTGAAATCACTACCGGAGTCACTTTCGGTCTCGCGTCAAATCCACAAGTTTCACATCCAACTTCTGATGTTCCTTAATCATGTCCAAGAAATCATTCTTCACTTGAAATTTACCCAACGTCACACCATCCGATGTAAACTCACAAACCATGCTCAAATCCCGAAACTGCTCAATAAGCTCCATCTCTTTTACCATCAATGCCGACATATGAATTGTCTTTCTGCTCAACACATCCGCAACCACATTCTCTTTCCCTGGGTGATAACTCAAACTAAAATCATAATCCTTCAAGAATTCCAACCATCTCCTCTGCCGCATATTCAGCTCCTTCTAATCAAACAAATATTTCAAACTCTTGTGATCACTGAATACCTCAAACCTCGAACCATATAAATAATGTCGCCAAATCTTCAACACAAAAACTACCGCAGCCAATTCAAGGTCATGAGTAGGATAATTACGCTCATGCACCCTCAATTGTCGCGAAGCATAGGCTACCACTTTTCCATTCTGCATAAGAACTCCGCCCAATCCCATTTTGGACGCATCACAATATACCACAAAAGGCTTACACGGATTCGGTAACACCAACACCGGCGCTGAAGTCAATCTCTTTTTCAGTTCCTCAAAACTCTCTTCACAAGCTGCATCCCACACAAACACTTGATCTTTCCTTGTCAACTGAGTCAATGGCAAAGCCAATCTAGAAAAGCCTTCAATGAATCTTTGGTAATACCCTGCTAAGCCCAAAAAGCTTCTAACCTCCGTTACCGTCTTCGGAGGTTCCCACTGTAACACCGCACTCACCTTAGGTGGATCCACATAAACACCATCACCCGAAATAACATGCCCCAGAAAACTCACCGTCTTCAACCAGAATTCACACTTTGATAACTTAGCAAACAACTTGTTATCCTTCAACACTTGTAAAGTGATCCTTAAATGTTCTGCATGCTCTTCCTCAGACTTAGAATAAATTAGAATGTCATCAATGAACACAACAATAAACTGATCCAAATAAGAATGGAAGATACGGTTCATATATTCCATAAACACACTTGGCGCATTAGACACTCCGAAAGGCATTACGGCATACTCGTAATGTCCATATCGAGTCCTAAACGCCGTCTTCTGAATATCACCTTCTCTCACTCTTATCTGATGATAACCCGACCTCAAGTCGATCTTACTGAACACACGAGCTCCCACCAACTGATCCATCAAATCATCGATCCTTGAAAGAGGATATTTGTTCTTGATGGTCACCTTGTTCAACTGTTGGTAATTAATGCACAAACGCATGCTACCGTCCTTCTTCTTCACTAACAATACTGGAGCTCCCCACGGCGACACACTTGGTCTAATAAACTTTCTATACAGCAACTCTTCAATCTGAGTCTTCAACTCGGCTAACTCCACTGCCGACATCCTGTACGGCGCCATAGAAATAGGCCTCGTACCAGGAACAAGATCAATGCTAAACTCAACCTCTCTCTTCGGAGGAAACTCTGTAATATCATCCGGGAACACCTCCAGAAACTCCTTCACCACAGCTAACTCATCCAACAATGCCTTGTTGTCAACAGACAGTGATGCAAATAAAGCAAACACATGCGCTTCATCTTCCAACAAGGTTCTCAATTCCTTACCAGACAAGGAATCTGCCAACGCTTCCTCTTCGGGGGTCAAAAACAATAACACTTTCCGAAAACCATCGATGTACACTCGGTTGAACTCCAACCAGTTCATACCAAGTATAACATCCAAACCACCAAGTGGCAAACAGATCAAATCCACACCGAAGTCTCGGCCAAAGATAGTCAGTGGACACTTCAAACACACAAGTGAAGTAGTCACTGAACCAATCGAGGGAGTTTCAATAGTCATCCGCCGCTCAAGAGTAGTCGGCACCAAACCTAACCTCTTCACACAATCAACAGAGATAAACGAGTGGGTTGCACCCGTATCAATCATAGCAGTCAAAGGAATGTTATTGATAAAACAAGTACCTTTGATCGAATGTTCATCGTCCGCCGACTGAGTTCCCACCACTGCAAACACTTTACCAGCAACCTGAGGCGCCTGAGGCCTCCCTGGCTTCTCACAATGAGTACTAATATGGCCCTTCTCGCCACAGTTATAACAAGTAGGCATATTAGTCCTACAATTCGCCATCACATGGCCCTACTTCCCACACTTGAAGCACTTTTTCGCATCAGGAGGACAATCATTGGCACGATGACCCATGCCACCGCACCGAAAACACTTCATACCAGTCAACGCCCTACCCTCTCTAGGCTTCCTATCAACAGCACCCTTGAACTTCCCCTTACCAGTCGGAACACTGTAAGGAGTACCACCGAACCTTTGTTTACCCTTACGATCACTTGCCGCCTTGTAGTGTGTGATCCTCGCACGATTATCATTGTCATAGATACGGCTCCTACTCACCAACTCAGGATAACTCCTGATTTTCTGACATGCAATTCCCATCTTGATCTCTGGCCTCAGCCCATTCTCAAATTTCAGACACTTCGAAGTCATAGCCTCCTCAGTATTGTAATGAGGACAATACTGAGCCAGCTCCTCAAACTTAGTTGCATACTCGGCTACCACATACTGCCCTGTTTCAATTCCAAAAATTCCACCTCTTTAGCACTTCTGACATCTTCTGAAAAATACTTCTCCAGAAATCCAGACTGAACCACCTCCCAAGTAATCGGAGTCCCTGAAGCTTCCATCCTCTGAAGGCAATTATCCCACCAAGCCTCGGCCTCTCCTTCGAGCATGTGAGTACCGAACCTCACCTTCTACTCGTCACTGCACCCCATGGTCCTGAAGATCTTCTCTATTGCCTTCATCCATTTCTGTGCAGCTACCGGATCCAGAATTCCACCTTCAAACTTTGGTGGCTTGTTGCTCTGGAACTGCGTCAGGTCTCTAAACTGAGCTCCCGCAGCCAGATTCTGGTTGGCCACCACTTGTGCCATAGCCTGCATCGCCACAGCCAACGTCGCGTCATTCCTCCCAACCATACTGCTCAACAACAACAATCCAGGTTAACAGAAAACAAGCAACTCTATCCTATAGACAGACTCAACACACTACACTGGCCGGACGGACCGACCTGCTCTGATACCAACTTGTAATACCCCGTTCCCAAAATAAAATAAAACAATCAAATAAAACACATATCAGAGTTTCTCTCCCAAACGGGATGCCACAATACACATCAAAATTTCCACAAATATTTTTTTTCAAATAATTTAACTGAATTTTTCAATAAAATTGCAGCGGAAAAAGATATGGTCTGCCATAACATAAAATATCATATACATACATTATCATATCCACCATCATCATCATATATACAATAACAACCATCTGCCCAAAAATACATAATATCATCACCGATCAACATCAAACATCTCACAAAATATCAGATACGCCACGGGGGCACACATATCAAAAATACACAATAATACTCCCAAAAATGCCCCGGTGTTACATATCAGAGCAGTCCTACGGAGACACCACAATCCAACTAGCTAAACACCTGGATTGTCTGTACTTCCAAAGAAGCACATACCACAACAGTAACAAAGGGGTGAGAATCACGATTAAATAATAATGGTATAATAGTACATGAAATAAAAGGCAGAAATCAATAATAATACTATTCCATATACATATCATCCGGACTCACGGTCCACCATCACCCACAATATACAATCACTCTACAAATGCACTCACATAACTCTTAACATACGGTACCGACTCACAATCACGATGGGCACCGGGCCATCAACCCTCCTCACAGGAGCACATATCAACGATGGGCACTTGGCCATCAACCCTCCACTCAGTGAGCACACCACACCGATGGGCAACTGACCATCAACCCACCACAATGGGAGCACCACAACAATACCGATGGACACCTGGCCATCACTCTCCACAACGGGAGCACATCTCCGATGGACGCCTGGCCATCACCCTCCCCACCGGGAGCACACACAATAACGTCGATGGACACATGGCCATCACCCTCCACAACGGGAGCACAACACAATACCGATGGTCACTGGGCCATCACCCTCCTCTGCGGGAGCACACAACGATATTCACACGCATCAAACATCTAGTACACCAAGTGCACACCGATCCTATTGATCCACCCCTCACACTATATATATATATATATATATATATATATATATATATATATATATATATATATATATATATATATATATATATATATATATATATATATATATATATATATATATATATACACACACACACACACACACAAGGCACAAGGCGTACTGATCCCACAGATCCACTCACATCATAAAATACATACATAACAAGCACACACAGTGCTTCGATCCCACGGATCCACTCACCACACAACTAATCACATACTATGCATACAAGGCATGTCGGTCCTACTGACCCAATTACATCACATAACAGTACACAATGCAACGCATAATAAGCGCATCGATCCCCACGGATCCACTCACCACAACACACCAACACAACGCACTCAAGGCGCAACGATCAAGCTGATCCTCAAATCTCACACGCACCACACACACGGTGCGCATATCTCACGTATACATCCACACGGGTTCGTACATAACGCATAATTCAATGATTATGCCACTTGCGACGAACGCCATCCAAACAGCACTACAACCACCAACATATGCTCGCATCAGCTCTCCAACAAGCCTCCCATCACACATGACGAACGAGGGTCCAAGTCCACAGAGGAACAACACAAGACAGCAGCAAAAACACAAACTGTTGTCGGGCTCGCTGACGCATTCGCCCGACGAAGCCCCGCAGCGAACACTCGCTGCCATTCGCCTGGCGAAACCTCTGGCGAAGCCAAACAGAAGCTTTTGCCAGCGCTCGCTAGCTAGTTCGCCCGACGAAGGCTCGCCCCCATTCGCCCAGCGAACACCTGCGTATTCAGAAAAATTCTGCGCACCGAAATCATCATCCATTCCCGATTCCGACCGATTAAATAGAAAAATCTCAACTAACAACACACTACAACTAAGCTACGAGTTTATTCCCGATTCTATCCGCTAAAACGCATCATCTGCTCAATTTACCGACTTCCAGCATAACTCCGAAACCACTCAAGAACCCAAAATTCATTCATCCCAGTATTTCTCAGCACATGCAAACGAATTTAGCATACTCTAATGACTTAATCTCAGCAATAATCACATGCATTCATCATCAAACAATAATAATCAATGGGGTTGGGGATTTTCCCCCGTTTCTACCGATTTCATGCAAAACCAAATAACCGCGAAATTCTCCCCCCCCCCCTACCTCAAATTCGTGTTGATGATGAAAGAGCTTCACAATTCTCAGCCTTGATGATCTTGTTGCTTCAGCTCCAAATCTTGCTCACTCTTTATCTTTCCAAGAGTGCGTGTATTCTTCTCCTCTTTCTACCGTGTTCTTCCTCCCCCTTTTCTTTTCAATTGCCCATAATGCCCTCTATCCCAATAATTCCCTTATTAATCCAAATAACTCATTTTTAATCCAAATAATGATATTCCTCCCAATTTCTTTTTATTTCAAAAGTCCAATTAATAATAAACTTTATTCCAATAATATTATTAATATGATTTATAATTAATAATAATATTAATATTATTAACACTCTACTAATTATCATATTATCACCATTATTAATCATATTTCAAATATTATAGAATTTGCTCTACAACCCAAAAATCCACGCCAGCACGTACTAAGAGTGAAAATAACGCCGAAAATGAAATTAATTAAGATGGGCGTTACATGTCTCTTGGTGATTAACCATTGCAAGAAGACAAAGAACTTGCACTTAGGTTGTTATTTCTTTTTCACCAAGTGTTTGTGAATAATTAGCCTAGGAATTTGTATTGTTGTATGTACTCAACTCATTTTGAGTTAAACCTTTTATGTTGAGCAATGAAAATTTAATATAATGTAGTCTTTATGCTAAATCATGTGTTGTTAATGCTTTGTTTTATCATGTTTTTACTTGTCATACATTTGTTTCTTTGATTGATTAACTTGGAAAAATATACAAGCTTGTTGTTGTAAGAGATCTAAAAGAAAACGAATTTCATGATAAAAATGATTGAAAATAGTATGATAAAGATAATCACTAGATTAAATACTTAGATATAAGGAGCTTCAATCATAAAGGAATTTCAGAATAAAACCAAACATGCTTTAGGGTTACAAGTGAGGCTTAGATATTTGTCCCATTTCCTTAAAGTATATGTTTTTTATGATATAGAGATACACTCTTAGAAGGCTATTCATTATTTGATCAAAATGTTACGAACACCGAAATTATTAGTCCAGAAAATACTATTGCCCAGTTCGAATTCAAACCAATGATGTTTCAGATGTTTCAAGCCATTGGTCAACACTCAGGTGCTACAAATGAAGACCATCATCTGCATTTAAGATGATTCTTAGAAGTGGCAAGTAACTTCATGATTCCTGGCATGTTAGATGGTGCCTTCAGATTGGGGTTGTTTTCATACTCATTGAGAGGTCGAGCCAAGAGTTGATTGAAATATATTGAGCCAAATTCCATAGCCACGTGGAATGTTTTAGCTAAATATTTTTTCCTAAATACTTTCCTCCTGTCAAGAACGCCATGATGAGGAATGGTATTACTTCGTTTAGACAATGAGAAGATGAATCCTTATTTGGCGCCTAGGAAAGATTCAAAGTGTTGCTTAGACAATGTCAACCATCATATAATACCAATTTGCATATAACTAGGAACATTCTATAATGGGTTGGTACTCTCATCTAGAACTTGCTTGATGCATCTAGTGGTGGAGCCTTATTGTCAAAGTCATATGAGGATCTTTATAAAGTGATTGAAAGTATTAATGGAAACACTTACCAATGGTCTATCCCTAGAGCTTTTGTTGTCTCTACTCAAAAGAAACCATCTAGAGTTCATGAGATCTCTGAAACTACAACTCTAGCTACTCGGATTGCTCAGATTCACCAAATAGTGAAAACCTTAATGACAATCCCTGACATGCTTGTAGTTGAACCTGTCAAAGTTGTGATTGACGCATCAGAGATTGTTTGTGTTTATTGTGAGGGTGCTCACTTTTTTAGGCCTGTTCAAAAAATCCTATTTCTGTAACTATATTGGTAACAATAAGTATAACAACCCTTACAGTAACATCTAAGACCCTTGTTTGTAAAACTATCCAAATTTTTCATGGAGCAACAATCAAAACCAACTTAAACCTCAAGCACCCCAAGTATCACACGTTCCTGTAAGAACAATATTTAGTTCTGCATCTAGCCTTATGTTTTATTGATACATAGAATCTTAGAGAAAAAATTTGTACCCTAACAATTTTTTTTAGTATGCAGATACTAGATACAAGTTCTAACTCTGATTGAATGACGTGTGACACCATCAGATTCTGAATCTAGTGGACTCTAGCTCTGAGATGTGTGTTTTACAAGATAATCAAGCTCTGAATTTTCTACTCAACACTTTTGATCTCTACTTATACAAATATTTATTACTCTAGAGCTACTATGCTCTGAAGCCCTACACTCAAACAACTCTAAACTATGTCACTAGACTCTGAAGATCAGTTTCTGATGAACTAGATCAAGACTCTGAAGACCAAGTTTTTGAAAATTGTCTAAACCAGACTCTTACCCTTCTTTTATGCATGCCTTACCACCTCTCAATCATAAGCCCTTGAATATTGAAGATAAGATCAAAAAGGTTTTATGTGAGAAATAGTACACAATACAAGATGAAATATTTCGTCCACTACACTAATTTTTTTGGTTAGAACTTTATTTGGTAGGCTAGAAGAACATGAGAAAGAACTCACTTTCTTGGAAAAACATGAGAAAGATCATGAAAAGTAGAAGAAGAAGAATAAAGGTGAGAACAAGGAGGTAAACAAAATGTATTTCACTAAAGGCTTCAAGTTCAAAGACCTTAACTAATGAGCAAGGTGATTGTGAAACAAGAGATGACGAGAATTTGGATGATGAAGATATAGGAATTTTTGTGAAAAGGTACAATGGGTACATCAAAAGAAATGGTGTAAAGTACTCAAACAAAAACCTTATCAAATTTAGAAGGAAATCAAACTCACCCAAGGAATATGACAACAAGAAGGGAAGATCAAGAAGTTTATGTTTCAATTGTGGCAAAACCGGTCACTATAAGTCAGAATGTCCATTGCTTGAGAAAGACAAAGAGAAAGGTCATCACAAGAAATCTAGCATGTCAAGTGGAGCTTATATTTCTTGGGAAACCGATAGTGATTTCTCAAGTGATGACGAAGAATTGGCAAATGTTTGTCTCATAACTCTTTATCGTGAAAAAAAAGAAAACAAATGTAAGTCATTTTAAGTATGAACATGTTAATAAATTATCTTATTTCGAGTTTCAAAAAGCTTTTGGAAATCTATATAGAGAAGTCGTGGACGCTTTTAAAAAGTTAGCTTTGAACAAAAAAATCTTTGCACATTTGGAAGCTAAAGTTTTAGAAATTGAAAAAAAAGATTAGAAGCTCTTAAGGCCAAATTAAACAAGGCTCTTGAATCAAAGGTCACTTTTTCTATTAATACTACCAAATATAATATGCCTTATCATAATCCTTATAGAAGATATAACTTTGTTGAAAATGATTCAAATAAAAAAAGTACATCTCATCACAATTTTACTTGTCACTTTTGTTGCAAAAAGGCTCATACCATTGCAAAATGCAAGTTTAGGAGATTTCTTGTGCGTAAAGGTGTTTTTCAATAGTTGTGTAAATGAAACCAATGTTTCACTCACCCTCAAGGACCCAATGAAGATTGGGTACCTAGTATTTCTTGTTGATTTTGGAGGATATATGTCTTTGCTCTATGATGAGAGTATGTAATCTCGTTTTTGGGTGCTAAAGACATATAACAGGTGACATCTCCCTATTTCATTGACTTTGTGGCAAGGAATAAGATGTGTGTGACCAACAAAGTCAACAAAAAGTGTTCATTAACTAGTAAAGTATGTAAATTACTTATAATGTTTCTATCCGAGAAATGTCGGAAAAGGTATTTGCTTTCATAACGTAGTTGTATCTTCAAAACACATTCTCAAGGATATCGAATAAGGGATTGATCAACCTAAGGTGATGTAACTGGAGGAGGAGTAAGATAGCTATCATGAAAGAGATAAGAATGAAAGTCCAACCAAAAAGGATGATCATCAAATTAATAACTTTCTTGGATTTATTACAAATTACACTATTGGATACTTTGTGAAAGTGAAATGTGGTAAGAACGTTAATATCAATAGGTTTGTGGCACATTTTGCATTTATTCCAACTTTCATTCGAGATTTCCTTATGGAATGCATGTGCATCCTCTGTCATTCGTATGGTGAGGTAATATTGTTTCAATTTTAGCTTTATAAGTAAGTCCTTTCTTTTACCTGCTTATTTTTCAAAGGTATGTGATATATTGTGTGTATGAGTGTTCATTTCCAAAAATTAAATTGATAACCATTTTGTGTTTCATTTAATATGTTTATAGTGACCTCATCTTAATGTATTCACATGTATTCTATATCTTTTGATATATTATGCTTATATTTGTCTGTTTGCAAGTTTATTACTAGCAAATCATGAAAAATAATCATTTTCATGTGTCTCTCAAAAACTATTCATGTACATTTCAATTAAAGTCTTTCAAAGTTGACCCAAGTCTTCATATTTCAATTTTTTTTCACATGTTGCACTTCATGTGTCGGCCCATGCTAGTATATGCGGCACATATTTCGTATAGGTCGGCTCATGTAAACAATTTTCAAATTTTTCCAAAATTGTTTCAATATGTTTCGACACATGCAATGAATGTGTCGACTGATGACCTCTACAGGTCGACTTATGCTTCCAACAGGTCGGCTCATAACGCGTTTATATGTTTATTCACTTCATTTATCATTCTATTCTCATACATGCACTTGTTTCCACATCTTCTCATTTCTTCTCGAATCTTGTAACTCTTTAAAGTATCATTAACTCCTTCATTATTCCTCTTAGATTCATCCACTATAACTCATTCTACTCTACATTTCCCAAAACATCATTACGTCTCCTCATTCAATAATCATATTTCCTCTTCTATAAAATCATAATTATCCTCATATTTCAAATCACATCCAAGTCTCAAAATCTCCAAACTTGCATTCATTTTTTGTCTTCACTGACATCTTCGTGTGTTTTAGTATATATGTATTTGGTTTGGGTTTATGGGTAATCATTTTTCTCTCAAACATATTCACTTCTCGTTCACACATTCTATAGAACACTTGGTGTACGAACTTTATTTGAACAGTTCTTCATGACACCTAAGCTTGCAAGAACCAAAGGTGATTCCAAGGATAAGGGTAAGGTTACCACATCCTCTGTCGTTCAAGAAACTGCATTTTCATTGGTATCTTCCACGTGTGTTAAGGAATTTGAAGAGAAATGCCAACATGGCCTTGTTATGAAACAACATGTTTGGAAACCTGTTGTTGCTGGCTTCTTGGACATTATGAAGTTTGTTCATCTTGTTGAGAATTAGAAAATACACTACTTTTTGAAGCTCTCACAAGATTATGATGAAGACATCATTCGTGTGTTCTACTCCGAGCTACATGATAGTCGTGTCTCCTATTTTAAGTTTACAATTGGTAATAAGTTTTATGGTTTTATTGATGTTCTTTGGAAGTCGATGTTTGGAAGTATTATTGTTAGTGTCGGTGCTTTACCATTGGTGATGGATTACAATCTTCATCAAGATTTCAAATGGAACATTCATCTAAATGATTAGCTTAAGTATCCTCGGTATGATGACTGTTACGACACCTTAGCAGTCAGTCAATTGAAAATGGTTCCTCATATTTTTCTATTGCTTGTTTCTCATGTGTTGCACAAAAAGAATGGTGGTTACTCAATGATTGAAAATGATGAACTTCATCTTGTCTAGATTCTTCTGAACAAGATTCAGATCAATTGGGCAAATTAATTTATGTCCTAGATGTTTGCCATCAAGAAATGCAACAAAGGAACTTCATTTTGTTGGGATGCCAAATCTTCTATTTAAGTCTCCTAGCCGGACTCAAGAGTTCTCTCAGTGCAATTAAGCCAACATGTGATATTTTGGGAATGAAAAATGTTGGGTGCACTCTTCTGTGCTAGCAAGAATGGTAAGAAAATCTATAGCTTTGATGACCCTGCTGTCGCTACTCGAAAAATACGCGCAACGACGGGGGAGGCGAAAAAGGAAAAGGACAGAAGAGTCGCCACCGAACTTTATTTATCCCATGAGGGGAAAGGAAAATATCGAGAAAACCTCAAGAAAAGAACGGATAAGATGGTCTCGCAACCAAGATTGGGTTCGGAAGCCGGTTATGCAAGGGGAAGGTATTAGCACCCCTCACATCCATCGTACTCGATGGGAACCATTTGTTTGTCGTGTGTGATTTATTTGCTTAAATATTATGTTATAAAAGTGTTCCACGGGACAGTGAAAAAGGGTTTAGAAACGGGGAAAGGACGTAACAGGGAAGAAGAGAGAAAGGACGGACTCAGTAGGACTTCGCGGTCCTAGGCCTACGTATTCTCGATAGACATGAGAAAATCAGAGTCAACGTAGTTCGGGGAACTATAGACAAAGGGGGAATGTGCTCGGCAAGGATTGTGGCCCTTGTGCCTACGTATCTTTACTTGAACGAAGTAAAGAATCAGAGCAGCCGTAGTTCGGCCTACGATTTGTTGATGTTTTCATGGATGATGCTATCGTACGCATTCTAGCAGTTAGGTGTATTGATGCTCGCTCATTGGAGACTTAGGCATTACCTGTTTGCGGTAGAACGGACGTATCATATCCTTTTTGAAAGATAGGTTTTCGCCATGCGAGGCAAGATGTCACATTTGATTTGTTGAATTGTTTTTTAGGGGCGAGATAGATCCTCGGATAGTAACCCCTAAGGGTAGTACCCAATTCTTTATCTCAAAGTTTTTGTTATGAAAGGGTGCGGCGAACATAGCGTCTTCGTATTGAAAGACGAGTATCAAAACCTCCCACACTACAGTGAGCATCTCGACACTCGGAAAGGAAGAAGTCTACACTTAATCCTCTCTTTTTAGTTCAATACAAAGAGAACTTCATTCTCTTATTAAAGTGTTTTTGGTTTTGAATGGTAAGTGCTTTTGCGACAAAGAACCCTACGGTAAACGTCAGCACTCGGGATAGGAGAAGGCCTACGCCTAACCACTCCACGACCATTCAAATTTTTATTATGAAAAGAGTTTAAAAATGCGCTCGATACGGGACCGAGGTTTTTAGGTGACAAAGGTGGCGGAAAGAAGTTGTAGAGGGAGATAGGTGGCGGATAAAGTCACGTCTTCGTATTGAAAGACGAGTATCAAGACCACCCACACTACAGTGAGCATCTCAACACTCAGAGAGGAAGAAGTCTACACTCAATCCCCTCTCTTTAGTTCAATACAAAGTGAACTTTATCGTTTTGTTAAATATGGTGAGTTAGCTTAACCGTTATTTGAGAAAATTCGCTTGACATTGGGTCAAGGATTTAATTGTTTAAAAAAGTTTGAGGTGAAGCGAGCAAGGTCGATGGCGGACGCACAAGGCGACCGACTTACAAGGGTTAAAAATGGCTCGATAAAATCGAGAGTTTGCTTTTGAAAATGGTTTTTGGAATCAAAAGTCACCAAGGACAATAGCAACATTTCTACTAAAATCATACAACATATGGGATTAGTCGGCTAAAAAAAACGAGACATGCGATAAAGTGGAAAACAGTGGGGTAACACGGGTGGCCGTGTTGTATGACACGACCCGTGTCACAGTTCAAGGAAAAAATGAGTTTTGGGTCAAAAAGTGGTGTGACACGGGTGGCCGTGTTGTGTGACACGGCCCGTGTCACAAGGTCTGGGGCCAAAAACAAGTTAGAATCTCAAACAGAAGTACAACACGAGTGCCCGTGTTGTGTGACACGGCCCGTGTTGTGAGTCCAGGGGATTTTTCACTTTGAAAAGCCACTCAGAGATGTAACACGGCCGGCCGTGTCGTGTGACACGGCCCGTGTTGGGCTTCCAGATGAAAAATTCCAAACTTTCTCTTGTTTTTTGCTTCTTTTTGTGGTTCTTTCAAAAGGGTTTTTCGGTCCCTTTGGGATCTTACATGTTATACTCAACACAACAACACTTAAACCAAGAGAACAAAAGATAAATGCACAATGTAAAAGAAGAGAAAAGTTTGAAGAAATGGATACCCAAGAGTTGTTTCCCTCCTTGCAAAGCCTCAACTGATTTTGGCTAGGTGTTCACTTCTCTTCCCTCTATGCTTTGATGGCTCTCCTTCTCAATGGCTCCCTTGTACTTTTCTTTCACTCTCTAAATCTTTTGCTGGTTTTTTGCTCTCTCTATTTTTTCTGCTTTTCTCTCTTTCTCTTTGCTCTCAATCTCTCTATCTCCAAAATGTGTTGTCTTTTGATAGTAAGGAATATTGTGTTTTCTATGCTTGCTTGCAGCCCATTTTCCACCTTTTCTGTCATCTTTTTCTGCTGTCCTAAAGCCACACACTTTGCACACCTTTTCATCACCAACTTTCCATTTTTGGCAATGCCTTTTTCTTCCCTTTGTGCAGCCCCACTTTTCCCTTCTATTTCTAGTATGACTTGCTGCATTTTTCTGCTGTAGCATACTATACTACTATCCCTCTTTTTGCCCATTAGTCTCTTGGATGGTATTGCTTTGTATCTTGCCATGTAGCCAATTGTTACCACTCTTTGACAGCATTTGCAAACTGATATTTAGCAAGTAAATATATCATTTGCATGCTATTTCCTTGACTTTGTGACATAAAAAATGATCTTGCAACATAGTACATGTTGTCCTCTTGATTTTGTGACATGTAGTAATTCTTCAACTCTTGCATGGGGCTGTTTTGCCTATGATTGAACATGCATAATCTTGGCCCATAAACATTCCAATGTTGATTTAATTCTTGCATATTTCTTGGATGTTTGTGAACATAATGTAGCACATGAAAAAAATGGTGTAGTATGAAGAGTACCACATCATAGATTTGATTAAAGACTTGAATGAAGATTTAGAAATAGCTTAATTTCTAAACATTATCTAGAGTTGGAATTTTTTGGTAACCAATGTAACATTCTTGACAATGTCAAGAGATTTCTCTTTGTAAAAAAAAAACTCTTGAATCTAGCCTTGAATTCATGAACCTTGAATTTGAAATGATGGGCCTCCCTTATGCCATTGAATTTGAAAGAAATGAAGAAATGAGTCAAGCCTTGAAAGAGGGCAAATTTTGGGGTGCAACACCTGCTGAGTTTGTTGATACTGCTGAGCCACATGTGGTTGGTGATTAACCTATTGGTGCTTCTCATGATGTTCCTCAAGGTGATGCATTTATGCAAGATTCTTATCATGAGTACGGTCAAGGTAAAATATTTTATGTTGAATATGGAGATCAGTATTCCATTATGGCTATGCTTTAAAACATGCAGATTAGGCAAGATGAGCATTATGATTAGGATTGACGGATGTAAGATATTTTTGAGGTAGCTCAAGTAGAACGATTTCGTCTCATGCAAGAACACATGACACCACAAGATACCAACTTTGATGCCTTTTCCTCTTATGTGACTGAAAGGCTTGTCTCTATGCGGAGTGAGATGGATGCTAATCATGCTACAACAATTTCCAGGATAGATCACATGATTGCTGCTCAAAATGAGAATCACCACCACTATGCGCTATTCTATCGAGAGATGTGTGATTTTTTGGATTATCACTTTGGAAATGATAGACAAGTTTGGCATCATGGTGTGAGGCCAATTCCAAGAGGTCATGGAGTCTTTGTGTCGTTTGTGTCAAACATCATGTGGAACATTTCTATTATGCATTTCATAGTTTGAGTCATCATGCATTTTTAAATATATTTTTTTTCTTTTGGTTTGTTTTGGATTTAAGTTTATGTATTGAAAATCTTATCACTTGTTTCAAGTTTGACTTTGGTTACGTTATTCTATTTCCTTTTGGATGACAATTTTTACAATATTGTTTTATTGCCTTTCTATTTATATTACGATGACTTCAATTTGTGTAATTTCACGTATGTAATGTATGTAAGTGCACGCTCTTCCTTTGCAAACGCCTCTGTGTGGTATATAATATATGTGATATGTTGTATTGTTAGAAATTATTTTGGGGTAGTGTTTTATCGTCTCCACAGGGATTGAAGAGAATATAGATGTTTGTCATTCAACAGTTTAATGTTTTAAGAAAGGGGGTTTTTAGAATGCTTTCAATTTTCGTAACTAAAGTTTGCAAGAATTAAAGCTGAATAAAATTCGGTCTAAGTTTAATAAAAACATGTAAAGATTAGGGTTCGCTAGTCCATCCTAAACTTACTTAACCGATCAAATATGTGAATGAAGTTTTAACCAACATAACCGCGTATCCTCACAAAAACGTTCATTTCTAAATCGATTCCGTGGTTGTTATTGTTTTAACCGTTAAATGATCTCTCTAAGTAACAATCGAAATAATAAGCATTAAGATCAATACAAAGAGGATATCAACTTTCAGACCTATGTTTAGAATTTGTATAATTGATAGATGAAGATATTAGGTCAAGACTTGGAAAGTTCATGTCTAAAGCAATCCAAACCATAAATGTACAAAGAGTAGCAAATAACTTCATCTATATTAATCGCAACATTTGTTCATATACAAAAGATCAAATGGAATACACATAATATGAACTAACTACTTCTAACCTTGACAAAAGAGGGATTTAGCCAACCATTTCCATGATAGCTTGATTAACATCCGAGTCGAATAATCGAGATTGGATGGGAATGCACCTTCTTTTTGTGAAATATTTCTAAAAGATGATGAGAAATGAAGGAATGGGTTTTCTAGGTCTGAAAAATCCTCTCAAATGCAAGTACAAGAAATTAGATATTTTTACAAAAAGTAGCTCATACTACTTATAGAAGTGGCTGCTGAGCTGTCACGTTCACAGTGCGAACAAATTGTTCCCCTAGCCCAAAATGGCACCTAAAGTGCCTATGTCCTGTGAAGTCTCCCCAGACAAGTTTCCAAAAGTGTTTTGTGCGAACAATCCTTCGCAGTGCGAAGCCTTCGCTGTAAACTTCACACAACGAGTTCTTGTCCAAATACTTACTGCCTCAAGTCTGGGAGTGTTCGCTGGCTCTTCGCTACCACTTCGCCTAGTGAGTTCTTCGCTGCCTCCTTCACCTAGCGAGTTTATGGCCTTTCCCTTACTGTTTTGGATTCCTGGTCTTTGGTACATAGTTCGCCTAGCGAACTTTATGATGTTTTGGTGGCAGCTTCGCTAGCAAGTTCGCCTAGCGAACTTGCTGTTGTTTGCATGCTGTCTTGGTTTCTTTGTCATCTTTCTTGTGTCTTAATTTCCACTTTTTCATGCCTAATTCCTGCACAATAACAGACAAATCAAAGGTACCAAGATATTTTCACATAATATTGCAAAACAACCAAAGCAAGAGTGATTTCTAACACTTTCTTTACACAAAGGAGTGAAAGATACCCACATTTGATAGATCAAATAAGCAAAGTGGGACATCTAACAACTCTCCCCAACTAGATTCTTTCTTGCCCTCAAGAAAAGTATGCCTCTTGAGAAACAAGAGGATTTGCTCAAGAAAAAGATTTCTTCGAAATCGGATTAAATGGTTCAAAAACAAGGAATGCAACCAGACACAGGTTCCTAATAGTTAGAATCACACAACACAGAAGAACTAAAGTCTTAAAGCAATGCAAAACATATATCAATCAACAACAATGTTATCTTGAATGAACCACCTATCTCTCCTCTTCGAATAAGGATTGAAGAAATTACGCGTTTGCAACCGCGGGGACAATTTCACTCAACTAACAAAGAATGCCAAAATGAATCCAATTCATACAATATCTAACAATTATAGATGAAAATATGGAAGCAAGAAGATCACTAAGGTATTTTCTGGTTGTAGCTTGGTCGGGTTTACAAACAAGGGACATATCTTAGGCCATTGAAACTAAATTGCCGATGCAAAAGAGGCATTCACTGTACAAGTTATTTACACATCACAACTTCCTTCCACTTGTTTCTCATTTGAAAACCTTCCCAACTCTTAGTTTATAACTTATTCTTTTTTTCTTTTCCAAGCAAGCATTCTCTTCTTTTTTTCTCTTTTACAATCATATTCACATAACAATTTTTTCTCAATGCTTGCTTGATTTTTCAAGAGTTGTAGCAACCTACCATACTTCTTTTTCGTTCTCCCCAACTTAGCTTTTACTCAACCCTTAAGTGCATGCTCTTGACTTTTTAAGGCAAAGAGAATAATTAACACAAAATTCAAGGGTTCAAGATTTTTTTTTTTTTTGGAATCTCACACAATTTCAGGCTGAGATTCACACTGTTTAGGCTCAAGGGGTTCACGAATACTCTCTACTCACGGGTAAGTTGCATTTGGAACTGGTTGTGCTCGATAAAAAAAAGTGCCTTGATCATTTCTAATTGCTTCCACACATTCACAATAATAAAAAATAAAACATGAATCAAATGAATCAACAAAGTTTATTACAATCTAGAATTTAGTGTACAATGGAGGTTTCCTCACAATTTGTGGTTCTAAGTCCTAAGTGAAACCTTCATTCAACAATGCTCCCAAAAGAATAATATTCATTCACAACAAGATTAAAGTTCTTAACGCATTCTAAAATTCTAACCAAATGTAACCATGTACCTTGACATTATTCGCTTGTTTAATTATTATCATCGCCATCCAAACTCAGATGCATCTTCATTGGATATTTCTTTCCAAAGAGCAACCAATCTAGAAGTTTTAGAAAGCTCAACAACCAGCAAATATTAACAACCACTTGAAAATAAACAAAATATTTTAAACATAAAAACTTAACATTACTTAAACATTAATAAAATGTGCATGGGGAAAAAAACACTCCAAAATAGTACAAGAGCCAAATATCTGAAATAACAGTACAAAAAGAACAACAAAAGCAATGATTCAAGCACAAAAGTACTTCACTTTGATGACAAAAGGAAGTTGCTCGAATTCACGTTCACAAGATCAAAATATCAAAAAAAATCAGTCCTTCTCGGTCTCCTCCATGCTCTCAGAACCAGCATCATCATCATCATCATCATCACCATCATCATCATCATCATTATCCACCTCAGCGCCATCATCATCAGGACCAGAGGCACCCGCCCCCTCTCCAAAAATAGGCCCGACCTCAGGCCAGCTCGCATGCTGCAAGAACTGTTCACGCATCATCATAGTGCGATCCACAGAGGGGTCACGACATTGCAGCTGAAGTACCTGCATAAAATTATGTATATCCACCATGGCGCGTTGATTCGCCACATCCAATCCCAGTTGTAATTACAAACAGCCTGTTGAAATGGATCAAAAGCCTGTGAAAAACCAACACCATAGCCATCAGTAGCCCCAGTATCTGCAGCAGCGGAAGTACCTTTAAAGCCATTGGGTCGGCAATACTTGTCCACGTACCTGTCGTCAATCGCGGCCGGAATAGTCACCTGTCTACGGGAAGGTAATCTCACCCTCTCCTGAACACACAAGGCCGTAATGAGATAGGGGAAAGCAAGGGGGCAATTAACTCGCGCCCCCGCTTTTAGTCCACTTTCCACTATGGACCGTAGCTCATCGATAATTATCCGAGCCATATCGATCTGCACATTAGTAAGAATAGAATGGACCAAGTGTGCCACTGGGATCGATACTATCGACGTGTGGGATTTTGGCTTGATGTTTGTCAGAATCAGCAGCAACACTAACTAAGGTAGAGGTTTCATATCCTCTCAGTGGTACCTCCTTAGAACCCCATATGGGTTCAACTCTACCATTTTTCCCTCCATTAATATGGCCTCGGAAATGACATCAGTATTCCTATGAAGTCTTAAATCACGGTGGTACTCATCAATTTCTTCCTCACCCAAGTTGAGAGGTTTTCCGAGCACCCTATTAATGGCATCTCTATCAAAACTCACCGGTCGTCCTGCCACCTGTGTGGTCCAAGTAAAAGGCTCATCATCGTTAGGAAGTGCGTTAGGATAAAACTCCCACACCACCTCGATGTTATAACTGTCAGTTGGAGTCACCAATACGCCCCACTTTTTGCTATTGATGAGTTCGGTAAAAGTTATGTACGATCCCTCAGGATGAATAAGAAACCTCTTTTCAGGCAGAATCTTTCGCTTCTCTAAAGCCACAGAGCAGGCGGCTTGCTTAGAACCCACGAATCGCTCAATGTCATACTGGATAGGGTGAGGACGAGAGGTGCTGCAAACCTTTCTCTTTTTAGAAGCAATCGACCTAGACGCCATCTGCAAACACAACACAGAAGAGAAACAAAAGCATCCACACAAAAGATCAGCAATCAGAGCAGAAAAACAAAACACTGTCATGTTCACTGCAAGCTTCACTTTGCGAAGACCTAGCGAATATTCGCTAAAGGTTCGCCTAGCGCAGGTGCTAGCGAAGGATGCAGGTTTTTGAATTCTCCCACTATTTTCAACCTAAAATCTAGAAAAACCAACTTTAACTATCACAATTTATGAACCAAAACATTTGTCATGCTAGGAACAGTTTTAAGTATACATGCAACCCTAAATTCTACAGTTATGCTACTCACCCTAAACAACCCAAATGGGATGTTCTACTGTAAACTAGAGCATCCTAATCATAGAAGAATTGAAACAGAGGAACATACCTGATTTGGGAGCTTGATTGGGTCTGAGAGAAACAATTAGGGTTTGTAAAGAGAGATGCACAAGTGTGATATGAGTGAGAGTGGAGTGTGGTGAGAGTGAAAGTGAAGTGGAAACCCTGAAATCCGTCAGAACTAACAAAAACGGTTTTGGGCCCAATTGAGTGGCCCACTAAATTTAAAATACCCAACCTGTTATACTCTATTCGTACTGCGAACGTTCTAGCGAACATGTTCGCTACTATTTTTGCCTAGCGAAGGTGCTAGAAAATATGACAGATTTTGGTTTTTTCACAAGTCACTCCAAATTATTTTCAGCAAAGTCCACACAACAAGCACAATATTTACACACCAAAAAAACATTAAATACTTACAATGTTGGGGTGCCTCCCAACAAGCGCTTTGTTTAACGTTGTTGGAGCTCGACAGTCTGTTGCGATCATGGATCGCAGAAAGGCATAGAGGTGGTGTCCCGCTCGAAATCACCACCTAGGTAAATCTTTAACCATTGGCCGTTGACAGTCCAATTCTCGTTGGTTTTGATGTCTTTAATAATAATTGCCCCATAACTCAAAATGTTGTGAATCCGAAACAGACCCGACCACTTACACTTTAACTTTCTGGGAAACAATCTCAACCTCGAATTGAATAACAACATCATTTTCCCTACCTCAAATTTATTGGTCATAATCTTTTTGTCATGATACCCCTTCACTCGGTCTTTGTAGATTTTGTTCGACTCAAAAGCTTGAAGGAGTATTTCTTCTAAATCATGAAGTTGGATTTTTCTTTTATCGCCACTCAGGTTATGATCAAAAATTAGAAACTTCAATGCCCAAAAGGCTTTGTGCTCCAATTTAACCGGAAGGTGAAAGTTTTTTCCGTAGACCATTTTAAATGGTGTGAGACCAATCGGAGCTTTGAAACTAGTCCGATAGGCCCACAAGGCATCGACAAGCTTGCTTGACCAATGCTTCCTTGAGGTAGACACTTTTTTTTCCAAAATATTTTTAATTTCTCGGTTTGATACCTCTGCTTGTCCGTTAGCTTGAGGACGATATGGTGTAGCAACTTTGTGCCGCACACCATATTGTTCCAAAGTTTTTGCTAACCGAGTGTTACAAAAGTGCGAACCTCTGTCACTTATTAACACTTTCGGAGTACCAAAATGAGAAAATATGTTTTTTTTCAAAAATTTTATTACGGTTTTCCCGTTTGCCTTAGCGTTAGCTATGACTTCCACCCATTTTGAGACATAGTCCACCGCAACAAGAATGTACTCATTTCCAAATGACGGTGGGAATAAACCAACAAAATAAATGCCCCAACAATCGAAAACCTCGACTTCTATCATGCTTTGCAGTGGAATTTCATTTTGTTGCATTATCCCACCAATCCTCTGACATTTGTCACAACTTTTTGTGTGCGCATGCACATCTTTAAACAAGGACGGCCAATAAAATCCCGTCTGGAGGACTTTAGCGGTCGTTCTTGTGTTGTTAAAATGACCTCCATATGGAGAGTTGTGACAATGCCACAGGATGTCTTTGGCTTCCTCCTCAGAAACACATCTCCTTAAAACGTTGTCGACACCAAGTTTGAACAAATGTGGTTCATCCCATACAAAGTACTTGGAGTCAGACAAATTTTTTTTCTCTAGTGACTAGTTAGACCTTCCGGCATTAATCCGGTGGCTTTGTGGTTAGCCATATCAGCGAACCAAGGTCTAACCTTCACCATATACAACTTTTCATTAGGGAACTCTTCCCTCACCTCTTTTTCATGTTTTGTGACTTCATCATTCACAAGTCGGGACAAGTGATCTGCTACCAAATTCTCATACCCTTTTTTTATCACGAATTTCAAGATCAAATTCTTGAAGTAAAATAATTCAACAAATTAACCGTTGTTTGGAATCCGGTTTGGTAAGCAGATACTTGATCACCGCATGGTCGGTGTACACCATAACTTTAGATCCAATCAAATAAGGCCTAAATTTTTCTAATGCGTACATTATAACAAGTAACTCCTTTTCAATTGTTGCATAATTAATTTGAGCATTGTTAAGAGCCTTGCTTGCATAATGTATCGCATGGAAAATTTTGTTCTTTCTTTGGCCTAACACTGCACCAACCGCATAATCGCTCGCATCTCACATAAGTTCAAAATCATTTTTCCAGTTCAGTGCGATGATTATGGGTGCAGTTATTAGGCTTTGTTTCAAAGAATCAAAAGCTGTCATACAAGAATCATAAAAAAGAAAAGACTTATCTTCATTGAGCAGGTTGCTCAATGGTTTTGCTATCTTCGCGAAGTCTTTGATGAATCTTCGGTAGAATCTTGCATGACCCAGAAAACTTCGAATTCCCTTCACATTCAGAGGTGGCGGCAATTTTACAATCACTTCCACTTTAGGCTTATCAACTTCAAGTTCCTTTGAAGAAACCTTGTGCCCGAGCACAGTGCCTTCCATAACCATGAATTTGCATTTCTCCCAATTAAGCACCAAATTAGTATCCACACAGCTCTCCTAGACAACATCAAGATTTTTCAAATAAAGATCAAATGACGGTCCAAAAACTGAGAAATCATCCATAAACACCTTGATCGTCTTCTCAATCAAGTCCGAGAATATAAATTCCATACACCTTTGAAAAGTCGTCAGTGCATTACACAAACCAAACGACATCCTTCTATAAGCGAAGATTCTGAAAGGACAAGTGAAAGCCGTTTTTTCATGATCCTCCGGGTTGACAATGATTTGATTATACTCGGAGTATCCATCCAAAAAGCAATAATACTCTTGACCGAAAACTATCTCGAGCACTTGATCCATGAAAGGAAGAGGAAAGTGATCTTTTCTTGTAGCTTGATTGAGCCTACGATAGTCGATACACATTCTCTATCCCGTTATAGTTTTTGTTGGAATTAACTCATTCTTCTCATTGCGGACAACCGTCATTCCACCTTTCTTCGGAACCACTTGAACTGGACTAACCCATGGACTATCAAAAATAGGATAAATCATGTCGACATCCAACATTTTGACAACTTCTTTCCTTACCACTTCTTTCATAGTAGGATTCAATCTTCTTTGTGGTTGAGCTATTGGCTTGAAATCTTCCTCCATGAATATTCGATGCATACAATAGGAAGGACTTATACCTTTCAAGTCGGAAAGATTCCAACCCATTGCCTCTTGATTTTTCTTCAAAACAACAATTAATTTTCTTTCTTCATCCATGGTCAAATCCGAGCTTATGATTACCGGCTTATTTTTCTCTTCATCAAGGAAAACATACTTAAGATGAGATGGTAACAACTTCAACTCAAGTTTGCCTTCCTCATTGTTCTATTTTTTCAAAATTTCCACCCTTTCTTTCAAAGGTCGAACTTCCTCTAATTCTTCAAGTTCCCGCAAACACTTTTCAATTTCTCGTTCTTCTTCTTCATTGACTTTTGAAAGAGCATTGATAAGAACTTGTTGTAATGGTGTGGGAACTCGTAATAACTCCTTGACTTCTTCAATCACCACTTTCGTTGCATCAATTCTAAAACAATTGGTTTTGTCCTTTGAAAGCTTCATGGCTTCAAAAAGATTGAAACAAATCTCTTCATTTTGAACTCTAACCTTCATTAGACCATCATCCATATCAATCGCCATGTGTGCAGTCTTTATAAAAGGTCGACCATGAATTAAGGGAGAGTCTTCATCTTCTTCCATATCAATTACAACAAAGTCAATTGGGACAAAAATTTGCCAACCTTTATCAACACATCTTCAGCTACACCGTGAGGGGGAGTGGTAGACTTGCCGACAAGTTGCAATGTCATTTGAGTAGATTTCAACTCCATGTATCCCAACTGCTTTACAATAGATAAGGGTATCAAATTAATACTAGATCCCAAATCGATCAACCCCTTGCCCACGTAAGTATTTCTAATTGTGATAGGCAAAGTGACTCGTCCCGGATCACCTTCTTTCCTCGGGAGAGTCTGTTGAATGATTGCGCTACAACTAGCATCCACCATGATAGTTTCTTGATCCGTATACTGCTTCTTCTTCGTAAGGATGTCCTTCATGAATTTAGCATACGTGGGCATTTGCTCCAATGCTTCGAAAAATGGAATATTAATTTGCAATTGCTTGAATATGTCCATGAACCGAGCATAGTGTCTCGCATTGCCTTTCCTTGTCGGAGCATGTGGATAAGGAAAATTTTGAATTGGAATAGCGCTCACTTTCTCTTTTCCTTTCCTAGACTTTTTCACTCTTTCTTCTCTCTTATTTTTCTCTTCTTCCTCACTCTTTTTCACTCTCTCATTTTCAACTAAATCTTCCTCAACATTTTTTCTACTTTTTTCTCAACATTTTCATTTTCTTTTTCAACTATAACTTCTTCCGCCACTATCTCCTCACCTACGCCCGTGTCAATTTCTCTACCACTTCTTGTGAGAATCACCTTGCAATGCTCCTTAGGATTTGGAAGAGCGGTAGCCGTGAAAGACCCTTTTTGTTGATTGGCCAATTGTTTTGATTATTGGCCCACTTGTGTCTCCAAATTCTTTATAGCCGCATCAATGTTCTTTTGATTTGACATTGACATTTGCATGAATTGAGTAAGAGTTTCCTCTATCTTTGATGGTGCACTTTGAGTTTGTGGAGGTTGAGTGTAATTTTAATATTGTTGACGGTTTGAAGTTCTGGCTTCTTGTGGCCTCCAAGGTTGTTGGTACCCTTGATTAGGTCTTTGATAACCTTGATTTGCTTGTTGATAAGGTGGTCTTTGTTGGTATCCATGATTTTGATTTCTAGCATAGCTGACTTCTTCCAATACCAGAGGACAATACTCGGTAGGATGATCACCTTTACACAATTCACAACTTGCCACTTGAACTTGGGTAGGAACTTCTTGCATTTCTTTGATTTGTTGTGGAAGCTTCGACATTTGTTGAGTTAAAAGCTCCACTTGTTGTGAAAGAAGTTTGTTTTGAGCAAGAATAGCATCGTTAGTACCTAACTCTAGCACACCTGGTTTTTGTTGAGCTACTCCACGGTTATGATTCCCTTGGTGATCATTAAGTGTCATCTTATCAATAATTGTTATTGCATCTTCAGTGCTTTTAGACATCAAAGAACCCCCCGCCGTAGCATCCAATAAGGTCTTGTGAATCGAAAGGAGACCATTGCGGAAAATATGAACTTGAGTAAGTTCGTCAAAACCGTGTCCTTTGCATTTCCTCAACATAGACTTGAATTCTCCCAAGCTTCATGAGGGATTCATTTCCTCCTTGTGAAAACACAGCTACCGCAGTTTTTGCTTCCATGAAATGATTATGTGAAAAGAACCGTTTAAGGAACTTCTCTTCTAATAAGTTCTAATCCGTCATAATTGTCGTAGACTGAATAAGATACCATTCCTTCGCTTTCCCAATCAAAGAATGAGGAAATAGTCTCCTGAACAATGATTGTTCATCAGCTTCTGTTGCTCCCATTGCACCCTCAATCTCATAGAATTTGGTAAGATGTGTAAACAGATCCTCATGATCTAACCCCGTGAAAGGATTTCGATAAATGAGTGCAAGGATTCCCGTTTTCATCTCGGGTTGTCTTCCATTTTGGCGATTATGCGCAAACTGAGTTGTGTGTCTTGGACTGTTTGTACACGGAACGAAAATTGGAGGTGGAAGTGGTGGTGGTGCTTCCATAATTGGTGAATTACATGGAGTGGATGAAGAAGATTCTTCGTGCTCTTTTCTCTCAATAGCTTGTTGCCGTCTTCGCCTTGTGCGACTATTGGTGCGGCGAGCAGTTCTCTCAATCTCAGGATCGAAAAGAAGGTTTTTAGGCCGAACTTGTCCTCGCATAAACAAATTCTACACACGAGCCAAATAGATTAAAAAGCACAAAGAATTACAAAGATAAGAGATTCACAATACAAAAAATATTAAAATCACTAAACTATTGAAATGCTTGCAATATTCTACAAACAATCCCCGACAACGGAGCCAATTTGTTAGAAAGTATTTTGGGATAGTTTTTTATCGTCTCCACAGGGATTGAAGAGAATATAGATGCTTTCCGTTCAACAATTTAATGTTTTAAGAAAGGGGTTTTTTAGAATGGTTTCAATTTTCGTAAATAAAGTTTGCAAGAATTAAAGCTGAATAAAATTCGGTATAAGTTTGATAAAAACATGTCAAGATTAGGGTTCGCTAGTCCGTCCTAATCATACTCAACCGATCAAATATGTGAACGAATTTTTAACCAACATAACCGCGTATCCTCGCAAAACCGTTCATTTCTAAATCGATTTCGTGGTTGTTATTGTTTTGACCGTTAAATGATCTCTCTAAGTAACAATCGAAACAATAAGCATTATGATCAATACAAAACGGATATTAACTTTCAAACCTATGTCTATAATTTGTATAGTTGATAGATGAAGATATTAGGTCAAGACTTGGAAAGTTCATGTCTAAAGAAATCCAAACCATAAATCTACAAAGACTAGCAAATAACTTCATCTATATTGATCACAACATTTGTTCACATACAAAAGATCAAATGGAATACATAAAATCTGAACTAACTACTTCTAACCTTGACAAGAGAGGGATTTAGCCAACCATTTCCATGATATCTTGAGTAACAAGTTTCGGAAGAAAGTTGATCAACATCCGAGTCGAATAATCGAGATTGGATGGGAATCCACCTTCTTTTTGTGAAATATTGCTAAGAGATGATGAGAAATGGAGGAATGGGTTTTCTAGATCTGAAAAATCCTCTCAAATGCAAGTACAAGAAATTATATATTTTTACAAAAAGTAGCTCATACTACTTATAGAAGTGGCTGCTTAGTTGTCACGTTCGTAGTGGGAACAAATTGTTTGCCTAGCGAACACACAAAATGACACCTGAAGTGCCTATGTCCTGTGAAGTCTCCTCAGACAAGTTTCCAAAAGTGTTTTGTGCGAACAATCCTTCGCAGTGCGAAGCCTTCACTGTAAACTTCACACAACGAGTTCTTGTCCAAATACTTACTGCCTCAAGTCTGGGAGTGTTCGCTGGCTCTTCGCTACCACTTCGCTACCACTTCGCCTAGTGAGTTCTTCGCTGCCTCCTTCACCTAGCGAGTTTATGGCCCTTTCCTTACTGTTTTGGATTCCTAGCCTTTGCTACATAGTTCGCCTAGCGAACTTTATGATGTTCTGGTGGAAGCTTCGCTAGCAAGTTTGCCTAGCGAACTTGCTGTTGTTCGCATGCTGTCTTGGTTTCTTTGTCATCTTTCTTGTGTCTTAATTTCCACTTTTCATGCCTAATTCCTGCACAATAACAGACAAATCAAAGGTACCAAGATGTTTTCACATAATATTACAAAACAACCAAAGCAAGAGTGATTTCTAACACTTTCTTTACACAAAGGAGTGAAAGATGCCCACAGTTGATAGATTAAATAAGTAAAGTTGGGCATCTAACATGTATCTATTTGATGCTTTTAATGGCTTGCTTTGTCTCTTTTTGATGTTGTCAAAGGGGGAGAAGCATGCAAGCTATGAAGTTATAACGGACACATTCAGAGGGAGCCTTCATGAAGACATCAAATGCATTGTCGCAAGTTTTCCATCATTAAAAAGGGGGAGTATATGAGTGCAGCTTCCGATTAGAATTTTTTTGAATGATGTCAAAACTATGGTACTTTAGCGTTTATGTATATTTGATTATATCTTATGAGTCTTAATGCATCTTAGCATTAAGAAGCATAACAACAAGTTTAGACAAAGTTTTATGCATCAAAAACTGGTTTTTATGTGAAAAACAGTCTATGTGTCGACACATACATGCTATAGGTTGACACATAGAAGAAAAAAAATTCCTACAGATTGACACATATGAGCTTCAATTTTATCTATGTAACTCATGTTTAAAGCATGTAACCTCTGTTTGACGTGCTGACTGCATAGGTCGACACATGACCTATACTATACAGGTCGGCACATGCATGGAATTGGTCAGACTATGACTTACATAGGTTGAAACCTACATTAAAAATCTTAAAAATTTACATCTTTTTCTAAACCTATTATATTGCTTTTGCTTCTAACTTACACACACTTTACAAATATACACACACACACACACACACACACACACACACACACACACACACACTTCATACATGCATCACTTTCTTTGAAGTGGTTTTCAGAAAATCACAAACGAAATCAGGATTTCAAAGAGTGCTCTTCATCTTCAACCTTCATTTTATGCATACACATAACCATTTTTGTTTGGGTGCCATATAGAATTAGAGTTGATAACATCCAATTTAGGTTGGTGAACTGTAAATTGGATTGAGATCTTTGAGGGTTTCAAATAAGAACATCAAGATGTGGTTTTCCTTCAAGATCAATTGGGGATTTGAAAGTTTACGACAAGGTTATTAAATTTGGATTCGATTGATTGAAAGCTTTGAAGAATGGGGGTTTCTTGCAAAGGATTAACGTGAGACGGTGAATCAAATTGGTAAATCTTAGGTTACAATAATTTACATTTTGGGTTCGATTAAGCGAAGGCTTTGAAGAATGAGGGGTTCTTGCAAAGGAGTAGCATGAGATGGTGAATCAAATTGGTATTGTTCGCTGAATTGATCAAGCTCATATCAAGGAAAGAGAAATTGTTAGAATCAACATCAAACATAGGGTTTGTAGGGTTGCATTGCTACATTTCTATTATAAACTAAATTTGCAAAGTAAGGTAAATTTTCATTATCTCAATTTGAGTGCGAATTGAAGGCAGATGTACTCTCTCTCTCTCTCTCTCTCTCTCTCTCTCTCTCTCTCTCTCTCTCTCTCTCTCTATATATATATATATATATATATATATATATATATATATATATATATATATATATATATATATATATATATATATATATATATATATATATATATATATATATATATATATATATATATATATATATATATATATATATATATATATATATATATATATATATATATATATATATATATATATATATATATATATCTTGATTATTTTATTTGTAAATTATTTAATTCTTCGATTGTGCATCTAATACGTTTGGTTAAACCTTTTAAAAAAGGTTTTTTTTTTTTAAGTTGATCACAATCTATTTGATTGTGATTGAATTTGCAAATCGACAAAATCATACAAAATTCTAAAGGAAATTGATTGCACATAAGGTGCTCGATAATTTGTCTCAATTACGTTTATATTGTCATTAGAGATAGCCTTTACTTTTGAGTAGCTTTCAAGTGAATTTTATTTAAAGCATACTAATTGATTTGTTCATCATTATCGTCGATTGGTTTTCACATAAGCATATCCGAGCTTTTTCATAGCGATTTGTTTTAGACGATTAGATCCGTGTCACTTCCCCTAGCCACTAAATTTTTCAATATAGTTTTTGTAAAGTAATATTTTTACTTGGGATCTATTCACCCCCCATGTCTAGATAAATTGCCTTCTTCTAATAACACTTATGAAAGGGAGGAGAAACTTAATACTTGCAAAGAGACACTCATGAAGAGGGTGAACAAACCTCATATATCAATTACACAACCTCTTGTCACTTTCAGAAGGCAAGACTCATCAATCAAACGAAGGGCCCACCTCACTAAAAACATTATCTAGATTTATGTTACATATAAAGGTGGAGATCATGCTTAGTGTTTCTTGATTTACCTAGAGGAGTTGATCTTTGACTTCAGGAGTATTAAAATTTCTTTGATCCTTTTGGCTCATTTTTGTTTCTTCATCAAAAGATGAAAATGAATGATCATAAGTGAAATTCTGGTAGCAGATCTGAGATGTCCCAAGAGATGTCAAGATATTTATCTCTGTTTAACTAAACAAGGACAAAACACGAGCATTTTGATTTCTTTAAGTTATAATAGTATCATGACAGATGTGGTAACATCTGCAGACTGGCCGAACAATTTATCCAACCATTTAATTTATGCAGAATTTTAAATGCAGAAAGATAAATAACACAATGAACTGTTAACCCAGTTTGACACAACATCACCTACATCTAGGGCTACCAAGTTAGGAAGAAAATTTACTATCAGTAATATCAATTCAGAACCAAACTCCCGCGTTTACAACCCCCACTTAATCCCTACCCAGTGCAACTTCTACCTAGGACACTCCTAGATATGAGAAATCACCATCTCACTCTCAATCACCGCAATGATAAACAAACACTCTCAGTCCTAGGGAATGTCACAAGAAACCAAAAAGAAAAATGTACACTCTTTCTTTTTAGAACACTACAAGGTCAAGACTCTTAACCATGAACAATACTCAGTTTTGCTTAAAAGATTAAACCAAGAACAATACTCACCTCTTGCTTCAAAGTTTTGAGTAAGAACAATATACAACCTAAATATGTCTACTGCGATGCATCAAAAGATACAAAGGGTGTCTTACAAAGTCACACACAAGAGACTCTCAAAACCCTAAACCCTTATGTTGCACCCACGAAGAAGATGGAGATCTATTTTTCGGTCTCGAAAGGCAAGTAGTTCTTCCGATCTAGGGTTTTAAATCACGGATTCATATTGATGAGATTTTGTGGTTGATATTTTATGTACCTTTTAGTAGGGTTATATTTTTTGAGCATCTTTTAGTAAAGAGAATGTTCTACATGATGATAAAAGAGATCTTTTCCTCGGCACATGAGATGAAGTTATATTTTTTTATGCAAAATTTGTTTTTTAGATTTATATTTATGAGTTCTAATTTGTGTATCAGAAACTTACAAATTTTCTTATGTAAAATTTCTTCTTTTTGAGATTTATAAGTATGGGATTTAATCTATGTATTACAAACTTAAATTATATGACTATTCTATTTCTTTAATATTGTAAAGGTTATTATTTTCACAGACTTGCTATGAGATTTGTTGGTCATCTTACTGTTGGCATTGAATGTTTTAAGTAAGTACTATTGTTATTGCATTTGAAAAGTTTGAGATTTACTTCTCAGTTTTTGCTGGTTTATTTTATTTTCCTTATGTAGTGTTCATTTTCTGTTTTACAAATTCATTTCAATATTGCAAAATCTTCTGCGAGTCTATTAACCTACACACACCACTTCTGCAGATTTATTACAGACTCATTGGCTTTTATATGTTGGTGAAACACTGAAGGACTTATGGAGTATTTGTTGGTTCATAATGTTAACTTTATAAAATTGTGGATAACCACTGAATAAAAAAATTTAGTGGTCACACATGTTGTGTTTCAAATTATGGTTGTGGTCGCGTTACAGTAGCATTGCTAAATTTTATTAACTTATAACGCAAGAAACTTAGTTATGCCAAGTGAATCAGTGTTGCTTCAGCCCAAGGCTTTCTTATAAGCTGAAGACCAATTGGTAAACCCAATTTATCATATCCAACCTGTGTCATAAAAGATGGTTCAGCTGAGTAGTGTAATGTGACAAGTGAGAGTGTAAAACATGAGTATTATATTAAGCAGTAAAGTTTTAAAATTCACTTAACCTACTTACAATTTTGTTATTATGTTGAATAATTAGCCGATTCTCTTTTCCCATGGTATTTTGTTATTATGTTGAATATTAATATGACACACCGATGATACAGATAAAATTTGAATAGATAGATGATCATTTATGATAAATATTTGAATATATAGATGATCATTTATGATAAATAGAGAAAAATTGAATTTCAATTTTTTCTAATATGACACTAATTTTAGAGTTTTAATTTTTTCTACACTAGTTTTAAACAATGTTTCATGAAAATTACTTTTTTTAATTTTATTTATCAACATTATAAGTTTATCAAAAAACATTTACATATAGAAAAAAAACATTTTCTTCTATCTTAATAAAAACCATTCTTTATCACAATTTTTTATCAAACTGGTCTAATATAAAATTAAATTAAATACATTGCACATACAACATATTATTTATATACGCGAAGAAAATATATTGTTCACTAAAGTATTTTTATATAGAAAAAAATATTATTGTTATAAATAAATATTTTAAAAATACTAGTTTTATTACAAACAACCTGCTGGAATGGATCAAAAGCCTGTGAAAAATCAACACCATGGCCATCTTTAGCCCCGGTATCTGCAGCAGCTGAAGTACCTTTAAAGCCCTTGGGTCGGCAATACTTGTCCACGTACCTGTCGTCAATCGCGGCCGGAATAGTCACCTGTCTACGGGAAGGTAATCTCACCCTCGCCTGAACACACAAGGCCATAATGAGACAGGGGAAAGCAAGGGGGCAATTAACTCGCGCCCCCGCTTTTAGTCCACTTTCCACTATGGACCGTAGCTCATCGACAATTATCCGAGCCATATCGATCTGCACATTTGTAAGAATAGAATGGACCAAGTGTGCCACTGGGATCGGCACTGTCGACGTGTGGGATTTTGGCTTGATGTTTGTCAGAATCAGCAGCAACACTAACTAAGGTAGAGGTTTCATGTCCTCTCGGTGGTACCTCCTTGGAACCCCAGATGGGTTCAACTCTACCGTTTTTCCCTCCATTAATATGGCCTCGGAAATGACATTAGTATTCCTATGAAGTCTTAAATCACGGTGGTACTCATCAATTTCTTCCTCACCCAAGTTGAGAGGTTTTCCGAGCATCCTATTAATGGCATCTCTATCAAAACTCACTGGTCGTCCTGCCACCTGTGTGGTCCAAGTAAAAGGCTCATCATCGTTAGGAAGTGCGTTAGGATAAAACTCCCACACCACCTCGATGTTATAACTGTCAGTTGGAGTCACCAATACGCCCCACTTTTTGCTATTGATGAGTTCGGTAAAAGTTCTGTACGATCCCTCAGGATGAATAAGAAACCTCTTTTCAGGCAGAATATTTCGCCTCTCTAAAGCAACAGAGCGGACGGCTTGCTTCGAACCCACGAATCGCTCGGTGTCATATTGGATAGGGTGAGGACGAGAGGTGTTGCCAACCTTTCTCTTTTTAGAAGAAATCGACCTGGACGCCATCTGCAAACACAACACAGAAGAGAAACAAAAGCATCCATACAAAAGATCAGTAATCAGAGCAGAAAAACAAAACACTGTCATGTTCGCTGCAGGCTTCGCTTTGCGAAGACCTAGTGAATATTCGCTAAAGGTTCGCCTAGCGTGGGTGCTAGCGAAGGATGCAGGTTTTTGAATTCTCCCACTATTTTCAACCCAAAATCTAGAAAAACCAATTTTAACTATCACAATTCATGAACCAAAACATTTTTCATGCTAGGAACAATTTTAAGTATACATGCAACCCTAAATTCTACAGTTATGCTACTCACCCTAAACAACCCAAATGGGATGTTCTACTGTAAACCAGAGCATCCTAATCTTAGAAGAATTGAAACAGAGGAATATACCTGATTTGGGAGCTTGATTGGGTCTGAGAGAAACAATTAGGGTTTGCAAAGAGAGATGCACAAGTGTGATGTGAGTGAGAGTGGAGTGTGGTGAGAGTGAGAGTGAAGTGGAAACCCTGAAATCCGTCAGAACTAACAAAAACAGTTTTGGGCCCAATTGAGTGGCCCACTGAATTTAAAATACCCAACCTGTTTCACTCTATTCGCACTGCGAACGTTCTAGCGAACATGTTCGCTACTATCTTCGCCTAGCGTAGGTGCTAGCAAATATGACAAATTTTGGTTTTTTCACAAGTCACTCCAAATTATTTTCAGCAAAGTCCACACAACAAGCACAATATTTACACACAAAAAAAACATTAAATCCTTACAATGTTGGGGTGCCTCCCAACAAGCGCTTTGTTTAACGTCGTTGGAGCTCGACAGTCTGTTGCGATCATGGATCGCAGAAAGGCACAGAGGTGGTGTCCCGCTCGAAATCACCACCTAGGTAAATCTTCAACCATTGGCCATTGACAATCCAATTCTCGTTGGTTTTGATGTCTTCAATAATAATTCCCCCTAACTCAAAATGTTGCGAATCCGAAACGGACCCAACCACTTACACTTTAACTTTCCGGGAAACAATCTCAACCTCGAATTGAATAATAACACCATTTTCCCTACCTCAAATTTATTGGTCACAATCTTTTTGTCATGATACCTCTTCACTCGGTCTTTGTAGATTTTGTTCGACTCATAAGCTTGAAGGCGTATTTTTTCCAACTCATGAAGTTGGCTTTTTCTTTTATCGGCACTCAAGTTATGATCAAAATTTAGCAACTTCAATGCCCAAAAGGCTTTATGCTCCAATTTAACCGGAAGGTGAAAGTTTTTTTTGTAGACCATTTTAAATGGTGTGAGACCAATCGGAGCTTTGAAAGGTGTCTGATAGGCCCATAAGGCATCGACAAGCTTGCTTGACCAATTCTTCCTTGAGGTAGACATTGTTTTTTCGAAAATCTTTTTAATTTCTCGGTTTGATACCTCTGCTTGTCCGTTAGCTTGAGGATGATATGGTGTAGCAACTTTGTGCCGCACACCATATTGTTCCAAAGTTTTTGCTAACTGAGTGTTACAAAAGTGCGAACCTCCGTCACTTATTAACACTTTCGGAGTACCAAAACGAGAAAATATGTTTTTTTTCAAAAATTTTATTACGTTTTTCCCGTTTTCCTTAGCGCTAGTTATGACTTCCACCCATTTTGAGACATAGTCCACCGCAACAAGAATGTACTCATTTCCAAATGACGGTGGGAACAGACCAACAAAATCAATGCCCCAACAATCAAAAACCTCGACTTCTATCATGCTTTGTAGTGGAATTTCACGTTATCACATGGAGATAATTGGGTTTTTATCAAATTCATTTGTTTTACCTTAAATTACATATCTTTTCAAACTTGTCATTATAATTTTATATTAAAAATAAGTTGTAGTATTTTTAAAAAGTAAATATAGTTTTTTTTAGTAATGTCATGGATCTAAATCCATTTACACGAAAAGTATATCAAGGAAGATGCTTAATTGACTAACACTGATATATGCACATAATCAGCTGCATATTAGGAAGAAACTATGGTTTGATTTGAAAGATTGTGTTCAGTTAGTTTAAGAACCTTGGATGGTCATAGGACATTTCAACAATGTCCTTACTATAACAGATAGAAATGGAGGCAATCAGGTGCAAGAGGAAGAGTACTATGACCTAAACACATGATGGAAGATATATTCTTATATGAACATGATACCATAGGTAATCGATTTACATGGTCTAATAGACACACAACATGTATGATATATTCCATAATGCCATTTGCAACAGGGAGTGGTTCCTCTAATTTCCAAATTGTGAAATTGGGATCTTACCTGCTCATATTTATGACAATACTCCTCTCAAAGTTTAAGCAATGGGACACAATACAACAATGACTAGAGTAACAACACAATTTAAATTACTGAACTATGTGGTGGACAATCCTAACTTGCTCGAGTTAGTTTTTAATAGTTGGAACAATAAACAAAAAGGTAAAACAATGTACAAGGTTGTTAGCTCCCAGATTCGACTTCTGGTTTTTTTAATTAAAGAAATAATAAAGAGAATTATGTGAGGTGATGATCGTGTTTCGACAAGGGCTATACTTGCATTGGTCGAAACAGCCCTTTGTGTTAGGAGGAAATGATAGATAAGAAGTGAAGAAAAAAATATTTTGAAGATGGTTCGACAGGGATGATATTTAGACGCGTGATTTGAATTCAAATAAAAGAGGGAATTTTCATTCTTATCCAGATTTGTTAAGAAGGACACGTGGAGTTTTTCTAAGGAAAGGAGACATGTCGAGCGCCACTTGTCATTTGTGTGTAGTATAACTGTTAGGGTCGGTTATTTTTTATTATTATAAATAGAAGGGTTTAGTGTTAGGATCAGGTGTGTTCCAAAATTTGTACAAAGTTTTTGAAATTACTCAAAGTATCCGCGTGTAGAGAAAAAGAGTATGTCGAAGAAAATATACGTTTGATTACACCATATCTTTATATTTTAATGCCAATTTCTTTTTACCACAAAGTCTATCTCTTTATTATTCAAGTTATTTAATTTTCTTTTTATCAAGTTTATGTACTTTACTTCTTCTAAATATCGGAGTTTTTAGTTGTTAGATCATAGATAATATTAAAATCTTCATTATTTCTCAAACTTTAAATTATGAATTGCTAGCATATGTCTTAGGATTTGTGTGGTCGATCCTGTACGCAACCCAATTTCTATTAATTGGAAAGAAATCAGGTTGTTTACTATTTTTTCTAGTAAACAAATTGGCACACCCGGTGGGACAGTGCTAGTAGTTTTCTTGGCGCAATTTTGTTTATTATAATTTCTCTTTCAAAATTTCATTGCATGTTATTAAGAAGTGGCAAAGTAGCCACTAGTAACAAGGATAGACCAAGGAGAAGGTATACTAAGAAAGTGGTGAATCCCAACCAGCCAAATGTTTCAATTCCTCAAAGTTCATCAAGTAATAATCCAGAACAGTCCCAAGTGTCTTCGATTGGGGCGACAACGGTCCCAGTGACTGTATCATAACCAATGTCATCTATCGAAAGTTTGATGCCCATGTAATCGATTACCCATAGTGAGCCCATTCTAAATTATACTGGGCCAAGGGGCCCTCTAGTAACTCCTCCACCAATGGGGATTGCTTCGAATAGGCCTTTCATGCCCCTAGGTTTCTCTATACCTTTTGGCAATCGAGATCAACCATATGGAATGCCAACATCGATGATAGTAAATTTGCATAATATCGCCTCAACATTCTCAGAACCTATAGTGAATGTTACTTTGCCATTATAAGGATCAGGCTCTGGGATAAACATGGGTCGAAATAGCCAAACTGTAGGAGTGGGATATTCTACCCAAAGGCCAAACTTGACCAATAACTCTGCAGCAGCCATTAGGCAACAAATGGATGAGAGTAACCACGAAATGGTCCAAATGTTGGCCCAAACAATGGGAACGATTCTTAATCCCCTAATACAAAGCACCACTCAATCCAACCAACAAGTAACAACACAGATGACACGCCTTGCAAATTTTTTTGGAGTACCACAACCTTCTCGACATCCACATAGAGAATACATATTGGCAAATCATAGAGTAGCCCTCGAAGAGGATCCCACTATTAATCATGTTCAATAAAACCAAGAAGATCCGCCCCATGTAAATTTAGCTGATGGAAGAGTGGCACTCGAACAACCTAGAGTCGAAATTCCTAGAGCCCAATGATCGGAAAAATAGCAAGTGTATTATTTTAACCGATGTAGTAATAAGGGACAAGTTCCTCGAATATCGATCTCGCGGACTGCGTGATAATTATAAGTTCTATTGTTAATAAATTGAACAAAAATCAATTGGGTTTTTAAAAATTACTTTTTAATATAATTTGACAATAGATGAAAATAACGATAAAATAAAAAGCCTTTGGACAATTATGAGAAGGCATGCTAGGGAAGGTGTATGAATTTTTCCTTGTAATAACATCAGACCTAATTTATAAAATCACTGCTTAATTTGATCATTACCGGTTTTAAAGGTTAGTTGATCTAATTCCTTATCAAGAAAGCCCTTTGGTATTCTCCCTATACCCCAATTCCTTGGTGGTATAGAAACAATATCAAGCAATATGGTGTATCTAAAACATTTCGGTTATGATAGTATATCCTCATTCCTAAGTGATAATACTATCGATTTATCGTATAAAAATATTAACCGTGTTTTTCCAAACCTCCGGTCAACCCTAAAACAAATCCTATTTTGTGATACGAAAAGTGTTAAGTTATACGAAAATAATGATTTTCATAAAACAATGAAATTACAATTTAAAAAGGGATAATGTTATTACACAATCAATTCAGGGAAACCCCCCTAATATTTGGGGGTTTATCTACTTATAGTGTTTATAATAGAATCAGAGTACAAGATAAAATTAGACATTACAATATAGTGGATGAGAGTTGATCTTCAATAGAAGATGCTCATGAAAATTGCTCCTCTTCCAATTCTTGATCGCATGAACTTTTCTTTCTGTCAAAATATTTGCACTGTCCAAAAGTCATCTTTTTCTCCTTCCAAACATGACTAAATATCACAAATTCAATTTATCAGCCTCCTGAAATCCCCAAAATGCCCTTTGGAAGTCACTTATTCAAAAATCCTGAAAAATCACATTTTCCACGCTCAGGCCAACACGGGCCGTGTCAGCAGACACAGCTGGCCGTGTCAGCCCCCTGCCCATGGCCTCCATAATTCCTCCTTGATTCTTACCTGACACGGGCCATGTCAGGTCCTCTGAGATCTCAAAAAATCATCATCAGACCTCCGGAAAACCCCGTTTTCTCGCGTCAGTCATGCAGGTCATTAACCTTGTACCTGAAAACATTTAACACTACCAAACCACGTAAAAAATACCAGAATAACAAAAGTACTCAAAGGAATAATGTGTTCAGAAAAAATGCGAAAAGTAATAGAAATAAAGAAAACATCAATACTTTGAAAGAAAGTGTTACCGATTATTATGACTTTTTGCCGAATAAGTGAGCGAAAACTCATAGAGTTAGTGACCAATCACAACCCCAAACTTATCTCATTACGTTTCCTCAAGTGATGCTTGAGACTACAAGACATCCGCCCCCGGATTATTCATAATGTTTTTACCATAATACCTCTAAGATCTTTCGCGTTCATCTTTTACGTTCCTTTCAACGATTTCCTTCTTCTCGACTATTGACGTTCTACCACACTCCTACATCAAGGTACTTTTTTCACCTGTCATCTTTTCACACTCTCACCAAATCTCTCAGGTTAAAGTGTTTATGCTCAAAAATCACAGTATGCAAAGTCTACTCATCAACTTGAATATCATCTATTTTCTTTTCATAAACACACAATACATACTTTGTGAGTGCTTTATAGGTTGTAATTTGGCTAGGGACAAGGTGGGGTAAACCAAGGAAACGGGAAAAATAAAGGGTTTTTTTCCGGCTCAGATGCAGTGTCATCTTTCTCATTACCGTGTATCTTTCAAATTTTTAGACTCAAGAGTGTTCGATATACTATCTTTTGGAACTCTAGGTAAGCACCTTTTTTCAATTTTCTTCTCTTTTTTTTTCTTTCTCTTTTTTCATTCTTTTTCTCTTCTTTTTTTTCAAAGGTACTTACCTATTTTTTTATACGAGTGTATCAACCCCAAACTTATGATTTTACACAGGTCAAAAATCGATAATACTTATCCGAGCAAGGTGAGGAAGTATTTGGGCTTATGGTTATATGATGTTGTTAATTAACAAACAAAAGGGAATAATGGCTCGAAAGGTTAATCAAGGGATAACATACGGGGTTGGCTTGAAAGGCTCAGGGCTAAACACAAACAAAATGCCTTAGTGTGTAGATGTATGCATATAAACAATCCAACAAACGAGTACGCAAGCTAAGAGTGACAAAGACGTACCTGATACTCTCATGATGATAAGGTGTTTGGCTTTGTAGAATCCTCATTGTGTTGGGTTTGCTAACAGTTTTCAAGGTACCTCTCGTATGGTGCAGCATAATTTTCTTATCAAGTTGAAGTAATCTCGTATCAGTCTCGTTCTGAGAAATCACGTCTGATCATCCACTTTAGCAGTATCCATTTCCGGGGGTTTCTTGGAGACTAAGCCAGGGTTGTATCTTGTCATCCACTCAACCATAAGTTTTTCTATTCATTCGGCATAAAGTTTCTAATCTGTAACACAAACAAAACACAAAAGAAAAAAATTCAAACAAATCAACACAAACATAAGTGAAATACCATAAAAAAAACGATAAAAACACTAAACAGAAAATCAATAACCCCCCCCCCCCCCACACACACACACACACACTTGAACTAAACATTGACCTCAATGTTTTAGAACACATATGAGAGGGGACTCACAAGGCCTCACTGGGGATGAGGGAAACACAACATCAACTACTGCATCATGTTGTGCATGTCGTCCATGAGCTCCCCTTGGCGAGCTTGCTCCTCCGCTTGACGGGTTTGCTCAGTCCCGAGGTGCCCGATTTCTCCACGCACCCACGACCAATTATCGTCATCAGTGGATGAGCTTCTCGCGCTAGTATACATGTGCTCCTCCTGAGGAGGTACAAACTGTTCAAATTCGGCCGCCTCCTCCTCTTCGGGTTCACCTGCAGAAAAAGGGTCAGGATGATACTCGTCCTCATCATGGACGGTATTGTCATATATCCAATTATTTGGATTAGAAATACTAACTCTATTAGGAGTTGGAAGGGTAATTACCGACCTATTATGGTTCATTAACGCATAATAATTTGGTGCAACAGAAATCATACCCTGTTGGACCAGGGTCGTCATATCCAGTATGTTCTTACCTGCCACTTGGCTGTCACCCAAAGCTACAGGGTCATAGCCAAAGTACTCGGCTATTTGAATGATCATACCTCCAACAGAAATTCCCCTTTGAGCTGCTCGATCGAATCTACCCAGATAATTCGCTGCAAAAGCGGCCACACTTACCATCTCTGAGTTGTCCATCGCATACAAGAAAAATAGCTCCCTCTGGGTGGCTACCCAGGTGCTATCTCCCCGTCCAAAAAGAGTATACGCCAATCCTTTTTGCGCGTACCTGAAACAAGGGTTTTGAATACCGAATGCCTTGGCACCCTTTGAAACATAAACCGAGCTACCTGTAATAGCAGTCCATAATAATTTTTCATCAAAAGTATCTAGGACAACTCCATGACCGTAAAGTGAAAGTCAGAGGATACCTCCCAAGTCTTCCACACTCAGTTCATGGTCAGCATTAAACAATCAAAAATGCATAGTACCATAGAAATATTTCATCGTGCCTGTCCATTTTTTTTCAATATGAAACTCAATTGTACTTAGAAACTCCAACGTAATACGTTCATACGTTGGCGCTTCTAAGTGCATGAATTCTAATATGCCCATGCTATGAAACATTCTATCAATTTCTACATTCAAGCCTAATTCTGAAAGATTAGTGCTACACATATACCTCTGAAATTCTAGGTACCAAACAGTCGATGTTACAGTGGATGTTATGACATCCACTACTTAGCATATTACAGAACTTAACACTAAAGAGGAATTGAAAGCAGTAAATAACACAGAGAATTGTTGACCCAGTTCAGTGTAACTCACACCTACATCTAGGGGCTACCAAGCTAGGGAGGAAATTCACTATCAGTAGAATTAATTCAGAGTCAAACAACCAATTTGCACTCTTCACTTAAGACCTACCCAATGACACTTCAGCCTAACACTAGACCTGAGTTACCAACTCACTCCCCCTCAATCACAACAGTGATATCACCCAATTTAGTTACAGATAAAATTGAAGACACACTTCAAACACACCTTGATCTGCTTCACAACTTTGATCAAGAGACACGACACTCATGCTTAAAAGCTAAGATTTACACACACAGAGTACAACTCGAAACACACTAGTCCAACGCAATCATCTAAGAGATAATTGCTTGGCTCATAAGTAATCCTAAGACCCAAACACCCACGTGAAGATCACAGTACACAGACTGAATTCTTCACTTACAAACACTTTGTACTCTATGTTTCAAAAGCTCTGCCCAATGGTCCTGCCAAGAACTGTCTTCAATTAGGATTGCTACTTTGTTATTTATAAGCAGCAGAAAGATCTTGGGCCTCAGTGCAGAAATTAGGTTTAACCCAGTTAAGACCTCTTTTCATTAAGCTGCGCACTAACAGTTTGGTCCTAGGTTATCCTCATCCATACTGGCATTTCGCCTGAGATAACCAAGCTTCCTAAAATGTTTCCTGAAGTATAGCCTGAGCTTCCTCATGTACTATACCAGAACCTAAAACATGCGCCATGATATCAGCTACTTGATATCATAACATCCAGAATGACATCCAACATACTTTGCTCTTAGCTATCCAAATTACCCTGCAGTACACTTATTATGTATGTCAGAACATCAGTCATGACATTCACACATACATCAATGGTTTACCACAAAATGCAGCCAATCAAAAACATCAACAAACTCCCCCTTTGGCAAATTTTTGGCTAAAACACTTTGTCATCATATCAGAGAACAAGCAGCAGAAAAGTTCATAAGCAGAAAAGTTCATAACATGTATCTAATCATGCAGGAAAGCTACTAGATATTACTAACAATTAATACAGACATGTTGTAGTACCATATCATAGTTATCTACACACACAAACGATATCAGCTTCCAGCCACTCAGGATCAACCTGTTCACACATAATCATCCAGACTGTTCTGGATTATGGATGTCAAGACATCCAAGATGACATCCTGAAGCACACCTGTTCCATAGAAAAAATTACCTGCTAGTCCAAACTACAGAAGTCACACCATCATGTGTTACTCCCCCTCAACTGATGCACACAACATCAACCAAGCACAACCTGTAGAACCTGCAGTCACACACATTCAAGCAGCAAAACAAACCTCAGCCTGCAACAACATTATCAGCACACCTGCTGATGTATACTACTACTACTTGTCCCCCTTTTTAGCCACAAATTAAGATCATAACTAAACAAATAGTATAAATTAAATAAGGTTGGAAGCACAGAGTTAGAGGGTTATTACAACACAAAGCTCATGAAGAGCACAACAAATATCCCATGTTGTCAAGGCAAAAAAAATCTCAACCAAAAGGAAAAGCTAGCCAAACCAATAGCAGACCATCAGCCCAAGACAGCTAGCAAACCATTAGCAAACCACCAAGGCAGACATTTTAATCTTCCTCCTCAGAAGAACTGGAGATAAGGTCTTCAATATTTGTTGAGACATCTTCATCACTATCCTCAGACTCTTCCTCTGGCACAGCTGCACTATTGGTGCCATGGACATTATCAGAACTGTGAGGTGGATCAATGCGAGCAAGAGGGGTGGAGATACCATGCACCATACGTCCTTTATGGAGAATTTTCTTGACAAGTTCCCTAATGGATCTGTCCACATACGCAGAACCTTCCCTGTTTTTCATTCTAGCAAAGTCATCAGCAGTGGGAGAAGAATTACCTTGGGAGTGTTGATTGGAATTTCCAGCTTGAGGGGATGTCGTACCAGAAGCATCTTCAGAGGATTTGGGATGGTTCTTGGGAGGAGAAACATCTTGATTGAAGGACAATTGAGGAGATGAGGCGTATTTAGCGGAGTAGGCAAAAGCAAGATAATTGTAGGTATAGTGAGATAACACGATTGCATGGAATAGAGAGATTTTGTGGTCAAGGACGTTGAATGTGTTAAAGTAGGGAGTTGGAACAAGTTTTCTCTAATAAGACTTATTTCAAATTGACACCTCTCTCTTTCTAGTAGTTTCTATAAGTCCTCACACATGCAAATTCCCAACTTTCCTCTTAGATTCTCAAATTGAGCAGCATCTAGAGCCTTTGTAAATATGTCAGCCAGTTGTAGTTCTGTGGCCACATGCTCTAGGGTAATCACTTTGTCTTCCACAAGGTGTCTTATGAAGTGATGTCTGATATCAATATGCTTAGTTACACTATGCTGAATTGGGTTCTTAGAAATATCGATGGCACTAAGATTGTCACAGTACAATGTCATGACATCCTAAGTGACATTGTACTCAGTCAACATCTGTTTCATCCAGACCAGTTGCTACCAACTACTATGTATTCAGCTTCAGCAGTGGATAGGGAGACACAATTTTGCTTCTTGTTGAACGATGATATGAGGTTGTTCCCCAAGAAGAAACATCCCCAAGATGTGCTTTTTCTGTCATCAGCACTCCCAGCCCAATCAGCATCACAATACCCATATAGAATAGGGGCACATCCATGAGAATACAGCATACCATAATCACATATTCCATTCACATGCTTGAGAATCCTTTTGACTTGATTTATGTGACTTACCTTGGGATCTGCTTGATATCTAGTGTTGTACCCCAAAATTTGACCAACCTCTTTTCTTAATCTTTGGCTTATGTTTCATTGCATTTTAACATCTTGCCTTTGCAGAGCATAGTTCTTACATGGGATCAAGTGTTTGTTTGTGTCCTATCCAAGAAGAGAGCCTTATTAACCACAAGCTCAAGCAGAGGCATTGGTAGAGGTTGTTATGTGTGTGTTATCATTATGGAGATATCAGAGCTCCTAAAAAGGAGAGGTGTGCCACAACATTATCAAGGAACCATCAGAAGGTTGTCAAGGGGTCCATGAAGATTTATCATTGGTAGAGGTTTGTTAAGTACCATTGAGGTCATTATGGAGTGGGAATGGTCACTTAATTCATCTGCACATTGCCTAGGCAAAAAGGGTGAATTAGGGTTCCGTACAGTAAAAATTGAGATTTTGACCGTTTAATCAATCAATGTGTTGGATTGATTCTCCAAGAAACAAATCTCCACATCATCAAAGATACTCCTTTGGGTCAAGTATGAATCCAATTTGAGGTTATCACCCAAAGATTAAAGACAGTGCAGTTCAGGATTCCCGATTAGGGTTTCTAATTAGGAAAAGTCAACTGTAGTTTGACTTTTGATTTAAAAAGTGTTCCAATGATGGAATTATGGTCCATGAAGCTCATATGGCTTAGTGAATTCCACTCACGAAGTTTCAAGGCCTCAGAAAGTCAACTCGGTAGTCATCGATCGATTGTTTCGTTGATAAAAAAGTCAACTCGGTAGTCATCGATCGATCGTTTCGTTGATCAAAAAGTCAACTCCTTGACCATAAGGAATTTGACCTCAAAGTGTGAATAAAAAATGTTCCTAACGACATATTGAACTTATCTATGATGTTTCATGACCATTGGGTCAAGGATTGAGGAGTAATCGGAAAAGTCGGGAATTAGGGTTTTGAAAGGGGCAAGACCATAACTTCTTAACCACACATCCAATTGAGTTGGTTCAAAGCCTGTTGGAAAGGTCTCGACAAATCCTACAAAAGTCTCACAGGGGTCCATGTGCAAAAAATGAGTAGATTGAGAGTTATGATCAAAATCATTACAAGAGGGAGAAAACACAAAAAACTTCTAAGTTTCTGGCCTTTCAAATCATGTTTTCAGCCAACTTTGGAGGGATTTTTGACCTAGTTCCATTTGGGATCTGAAGATTGTGTAACCATGAAAGTTTTAGAGCTCTATGATGACTTTCCAAAAAGTACTAGAACTCCTCCATAGCCCTTGTGAGTTGAGAGTTATGAATCTAGAAAGTTGGGGTTTCAACACTTGAATGCACCATTTCAACATTTCCACAAATTCACTTTTCAGCCACTTGGATCATCCTCAACCATTGGATCATGTATTAATATTATATTTAGAGAGGACGATGGTTAGAAAATGCAGAAAGAATGAGAGTTTGAGAGCTTTGCAAGGTGGCAAGCAAGTTGACAACATAATATTCAAGGAAAACAAAGAGGAAAGAGAAACTTTATGAGAAAAGTCTTGCAGCTGCAGTGCCCTACACTCTATGCTCATTTCAATCACCTTATGTCCTTTATTTCACTTGAGTTTTTGACCTGAATTGAGCCAAGGAACTCATATGCTCAGCTGCCATACAATCTTGGATAGATTTTCTTCCAAAATCTCCCTCCAAAGGCCAAAACTTCAAATCTGCCCCAATGTTTCTCATGGCCTATAAATAGAGGTTTCCTCCCATTGTATACAACACACCAGAGCTCTCTAAAAACCAGAAACGCATAGCTTTCACTCTTTCCTCTTTTCTTGAAAGTGAACTTCTCATCAAAAAACCACAAAAAAAACTGCCTGGTGCAAACTGCATACCAGCAGCCTTTCCAACCATAAAACTACCTCAAACATTATACACACAACCCATAAATCATATGTAAAAGGTGTTGCAACCATTAAACCAACCAAAAACACCATTACTCAAAAAGTCAACTTCTCACACCATCAACATTGACTTTCCTGCATAAACCAGCAAAACTCACTGCCTAGAACAGTTTGGACCTCTTTGACACCTTGAACACCATCCATTTATGTTGTACCAACTGTTCAAGTCCTTAAAGAACAGTGACAACATCATTTTCTAGAACCGTCATCACTTTTCATTCATTACTTCAAGAGGAAGAAACTTAAATCTTGCCTAAAGTCAAGGGTTGTTCTGAAGCTTGCATCAAAGGTTGGATAACTTGCTTAAGGTATTTCAATTAAAGCAGCTTGTTCACCTTGGAGGTCTACAAACAGTATGTGACTTCAAGCTTTCTCATTGATAAGCATGAGTTGAAATATCATTAGAGCATGTTGAACTTGTTTGTGCTTGTTGTCATAAGGTTGTAATTATCATGAGAAATATGCATTGAGGTGTTTGATTGATGGTTGACATTTTCATGTCATGTTTGCCTCTGTTCTTGTTTGAACTATGTTTTGTGCTTGGTTTGTTCATGCTTGTTGTCATGAGAATGTAGCATCATATGAAATATGTTTGGTTGATGGTTGACATTGTCATGTTAGTTTACTTTAACTACTGCTAGAACTTGGTTCTCATGCTAAGTTTTGCTAGGCTGCAGTTTAGAGTATATGTGTGTGGGTTGTTGCTTTGTAAGTGTTGATGTGTCTTATTGAAATAGGTGGTGTGCTGTTGTCATTGTTATGACAAGTTTGTGTCCTTTAGCATCCAAAACTGTTTTAACTTAGGAAACTGTCAGCATGGGGAAGCTTAGTTTGGTTGCTTCATATCTCAACATTATGATGGTAGATGCTTTCCTTTGGCAAGGGCTTGACCTTGTTCACATTTCTGGTAGCTAGAACCTTCATTTTGGTCTACCATCAGGGCTTGTATGATGGACTATCACTTAAGTGCCTCATGTGAGGGCTGCTGCTAAGTTTGTATATGAACTGTTAGGTTCATGTTATTGCCTAGAGTTTTTTGACTCCTTTTGTTAGGGTGTTTCACCTTAGTCTTTTGGTTTTGCTTGGTTTTAGGTAGGTTCTTTTAAGCTTTGATTTCAGGCTATTGAGCTTTAGGTTATGATTTGGAGTTGAGGTTTGGTAGTGTTGGGTTGAGGTTTGTTTAACTCATACCAAACTGTTTCCAGTTTGGATTTTCTTGTGATAAGCAGTTGGTTTCATCCATCTAAGGTAAGGTATGGCCAGGTTTGTGGTCATGAGAGTTCTTGGACTGTTGGATTCAGGAGAACAGTTTTGTTGGTGGTGGTTGTCTAAGGATGTTTGGACTCAGAGTTGGATAACCATTTGAGAACTGTCATGGGAGTTTAAGGTTGTGTTCCTCAATCTGCTTTGGTCCTTGGAGGAGGTTTGTCTTGGCTGGCTGTTAGCTGATTTTAGGCGTGGTCTATGTTGATTTCCTGCTGTTGGTGTCTGCAGGCATAGGCTAGTAGGAGTTTAGGGTATAATAAGATTTCTTTGCTGTTTTGATGTGGTGAGAAGGAGTTTGCTAACTCATGGCCCTATGAGACCTCCTCTTTTGGCTTGTAAGTTTTTGTAGATGAGTGAGGTATAGGACTGAGGATGATGCTAGCATAATCATGTTGAATTTCAGGGGTTGGTTGTTATAAGTTTATAGGGGTGTTTGTTTTATGCTATGTTTGCCCTGTGAGAAATTTTTGTTTGGAACAGTGAGTGTAAACCAATTTTGTGGTTTTGAGATGTGTGGATTGATTGGTGCAGTTGGTTTGCTGCAAGTAAGAAGATCTTGTGAATGTCTCAAACATGTTGAGCTGTTCTATTTTGGAGCATTATTGCTTGAAACTATGCTTGGTTTGGATTTGTAACATTCTGTTTTGCACTTTCAACTCAAGAACAAATTTTGCAACTCACCCACCACTTTCAATCCTTGCACAATTTGGATGCATCTTTCTGCTCAAACTTTTCATATACCATGTTTAGAATGTGTGCACATCATCTATTTGATCCAAGCTTGATAGGATTGTACTCACACTTTGAAAATGCATTTCAAACACAATTTCATCATTTTGCAAATCATATGTCATATGCTGGTTTACCTTGAATTTGGACCTCCTTGCTATCTGAATTCAATTGACAACTTATTTAGAGCATGTGCAGGCCTTTGATTGGTGTTAAACATGTTTGTTTTGAGCCATCACTTTGAAAATGCATTTCCAAACACATACTTGCATGTACCATCGTGTTTTAATTTATGAGCATCATTTGGAAATTTGGATGGCACCACTGCATTCCTCATGAAAAATCAAGCAAGATAGAGTTTTGTTTTACTGAATTTGGATAAGAATTGGAGAAGTTGTGTTGAAGTCGTATCTCAAGATTTTCACTTGTTTTGCCTTTGAGTTGTGCCCAGCCATGTGCGCGTTTCAAGTATATGTACACATGGGGTGGGTTGATACAACGGATGTATCGCCACCTTAGTGGTTAAACGCCTTGCCTTAAGAACTTGCCTTGCCATGTGAACCCCTGTTCGACCCCCAGCGGGGGCATTTTTGTTTTTCTTTTCATGTTTTATAATTTCTTCTTCTTTTTCCATTTTTATTCACATGCATTTAGTAGTTGGGCTGGCCTTGTTTTAAACCTATGACCACAAGGTCTTGGGTTCAAGCCTTGGGTGAGGCATTTCTTTTTTTTAGCAACTTGTTTATTTTATTTTTTTCTATTTATTTTAGTTATTTCTTGTTTTCTTTTATTTATTTAAAAATTGTTCTAAATGTCCTAAAATCCCAAAAGAAATCATATTTTATTATTTTAATGTGTTAAATTATTTTTCATCTTTTTATTATTATTTTATTTTCCATTTATTTTCATTTTATTTTTTCATTTTATTTTGAATTAACAAATTAATGTGCTTTGTGGTTTATCTTTTATTCCAATCAATTTCTTTTCTTTCTCATTTCATTTGTGAGTGAATTATTTAGTGTTTACTTGACCTTTAGCCATGATCCCCCTAGGATTCCTAGTCCCTTCCATTTAGGATGGGAGTAGGAGAGACATTAGGTGTTCAATCCTATGCATGACAACATTAGGTTAATTCTTTCCTTTCACCCCAACTTTAGGAGCATTATGCATGATAACTTTAGGGTACAGTTTCCCCTTAGTTCGAGTCTTTCTCTTCTCATCTCCTAAACAATTCAAAACACTTAATAAAGAAAGATTTGTGTCGTACGCTACAAGCCTTAAGTACTTGAGGAATGATGGTTGGGGGCCTCCTTCAATTGTCTAGAGTGTTTAGCGTATGCCCTTTGAGCGATATGCAACGCATTCGCTCTCGAGTCATAGTCTTTAGTGCGACATAAGTTTAAAACCATAACTCAATCCACTTCTTGTCTTAAAAAAACACAAAAATATCAAATTGTTTTATCCTTCGGGATTAATGAAAATCATTTTCAGAAAGAGTATGTTAAGTTTTGGTTCTACCGCAAACAAACATCGTCCCTACTTGCTGGAACCAATGTTTAACCCTACTCGGTTTAAAACACTTGAACCAACCTGTGGTCGTGTTACCCCGAACTACGTTTGCTCTGATTTCTCGTACCAGACGAAGATACGTAAGCACAAGACGACGATGTCTTGGCGAGCAACCTTCCCCCACCTTCACCCGTAGTTTTCAGGATTACGTTGACTCTGACTTTCCCATTGCACGAGGGAATACGTAGGCATAGAGCGGCGATGCTCTATCGAGTGTCTTTTCTTTTCTTTTGTTACAGTGAGCCTGTAGCTTAGATAGTTTTACACCCTTTTAGATAGACAACAAGCGTGGATTCCGTCGAGTACGACGGACGTGAGGGGTGCTAATACCTTCCCCTTGCGTAATCGAGTCCCGAACCCGAGATTTAGTTACGATGACCTGTCTTATTCCCTTTTCGTAGGTTTTCTCTGATCGTTTCCTTTCCCTCTCTTTGGGATAAATAACGAACGGTGGCGACTCTTCTGTCTTTGCCAGCCCCTCTTCGCAGCGATTCGACAGCTGGCGACTTTGCTAGGGAAAAACTTTTCATCCCCTATGCGAGTCAATCCTAGCGCTTGTGTGTTTTATCTTTGGGTGTGTATATATGTGTTTATGTGCATTGTATGTTTGCATTTTTATTGCTTTATTGCATTTTATGTTCAGCATTATACATATATCATTGTTGATGTTTTGTGGAGGGGGATGTTCCAATGAGAGAAAATCCAAAACCCAGGCTTGAGCATAACCATGGTATTAGAGCGGAAAGTAGTGACAGACCTGTATGTTTTAGCATGCATTAGTCCCCACGAAATTTGCGTTCAGACGAGGTTTACTGTTGAAGATATCATATCATGTACATTAGTCGGGAGGGGGTGTTGGATCAGGAAACCATCGACTCTGCAGACCGATCATTTGGGAGTCAACTAAGTGAGGCCGCTTCGTGAGACAATGATGCCAAACCAGAAATGGTGAACGTATCATCGTTTCTCGAAAGTCTGTGACGCTTATGACCGCATAGGATGCCAGACTTTATTGGAGATAAGTTCACACCTGTGAGTGGGGGGGGGGGGGGGGTTGCAGGAAACCTTGACCTTCATCCTACCCATTTGTCTTATCAGTATGAACAGTTACAGTGGGATCCTTTGTACTAGTGCTATATGGTTTTCTCGCCAAAGCGAAGCGCTGGTTCATCTCCGTCAATGGCACAACAACTTGATCCTCTGTTGCATTTGCATACTCATTTGCATTTTTACATTAACATGTATATGTGTTTCAGGTGTACGCTTTGTCCTTGATTCTAGTCATCCTAATCCACTACTGTCATGGAATCTGATTTGAAGAAGAATGTACTATACAAGTTCCCGACTCTTAAGATAGGACCTTTGCTCAAATTAATCTTCGTAGCTGGCCGTAATTTAACGGAGGACTTTAGAAGAGAATATGGGAGGATCCTGAGTTTTGTTTGTAAAGCTTCCAAGTTTGAATTGGATGGTATCTATGCACTGCTGCAATTCTACGACCCTCAGTTGCGTTGTTTCAGCTTCCCAGGTTTTGTTCTGTTGCCCACTTTAGAAGAATTTGCCCAGTTGTTGGGAATTCCAATGGTAGAGAAGATGCCCATTATGCATTCTTAAGGGAAACATGAATTGGTCAAGTTGGCTAACGCTCTACATCTTGACGTCTCTAAATTGAAAGGCGATCTTGTACGAAAAGTAAGAACACCTGGTTTTTTACTGTCTTTTTTAGTGGGAAAAGCTCAGCATTATGCTAAAGAAAGATGTTGGATAGTCTTCAATACCATTCTGGCCCTATGTATTTATGGGATAATCTTGTTTCCTAACTTGCCTGACTTTGTAGACTGGGATGCTTGTTGTATCTTCGCCTTAAGGAATCCAGTGCCAACTCTCTTGGGCGACGTGTATCATTCTATTCATTACAAGAATGAGAACAGGCGGGGCAAGAACGTTTCATGCTGCCCTCCATTGTTGTACAAGTGGTTCATCTCACACCTACCAAAATCTGGGCCTTTTGTTAGCCTCGCAAAGTCTGCAGAGTGGCCAGAAAGGCTTATGGGATTAATAGTGGAGAATATTGTTTGGTTCGACAGAGACCTGTTGGGAATGGAAGTTATTCACAGCTGCGGAGGTTTCCCAAACGTCCTTCTGATTGGAAGAAAAGGAGGCATAATTATAACTCGACTCTTTCTGTGAGACAATTTGGATACGCTCTTAGGGAACCTCCAAAGGAAGAAGAAATACAGGAATCCCTATATTTTACCGGTTTAATTAATGATGATACCTTGATCAGACTTGAGAAGGCTTGGGGTAAGATCCATTGCAAGGGAAAGCCTTTACTAGGCAAGAGCAATTCTAGAGCCTATGAACCTTACACATAATGGATTCAAGAGAGAGTCAAGAGGTTGTTTCTCCCCTTTCCAGCAAGGGAGCCTTTGTATCCTTTGGTAGTCACAGAACCTACAACAGTTGATGTGCAGAAATACAACCGACTATGGTCAGAGAAGGAAGAACTGCGTAGGGCTAATGAAGAGCTGGAAAAGGAAATTACTCAGCTTAGGAGCAAAAAGAGTGAAGCCACTTACATGTCTAAGAAGCAGACGGAATTAGTGAACAAGATGGGTACGCAATTGGCAGAGGAGATTAGATCCTGAGAACGAGTGGGTAAAGCTTTGAAAAGCGCCAGTGATGTCCTCTCAAGCAAAAAGAAAGAGTTGGAGAAAGCTCATCTGAAGATATTCAAATTTGACACTCAGTGGAATGCTATGCTAACCAACAACAAAGAGAGGGAAGATAAACTCCATCAACAGGTTGATAGTTTGAGATCCCAACTTCGAGTCAGGATGGGGAATGCTCCCGGTGAATACATGCGCCTACTAGAAAGCGAACGCAAACTCCACGAAGCTCTTGCAACATTGGAGGAATACAAGCTGAGGATAGACTTAAAGAAGCCAAGACTTGAAGACGCTTTTAGGGAGGATGCTTGGGAAAACTACGCCCAAGGTTTGCAAGAAACTATCAAGAAAAGGGATGCGCTCATTCAGGGATTGATTGACAGACCTGATCATCCGAAGACGAAGGAGTTGCTATAGGATTTCTAGGCTCGACACCGTGTTTGACACACTTTCTCTTTTGTTTGTTGTTATTTTGTATTTCCGACCATCACCAGAGTTGTTGGATGGGGTCGTGATGACTTTATTGTATTTCCTTGAAGATGTACGTTGACATTTTTTGCCTCATTTTATTTATGAGATGTTCTTCTGGTTACCTCCGTGGTTTTTCATTCTTCTACTATGCTTGTGGAACTAGAATCAAGGGGAGAAATTTCCCTGAAATACATTTGCATGTTTGCATCCTGCATCATTCTTCATTTGTATTACATGTGTTTTGTTTCTGTTAACCTCACCTCTTCATGTGGTCTGCCAGAGAGAGTTGTTTCAGGATTCAAGGCCAACCTATTCATCGTTATTCAACGCTCAGGAATCAACAAAGAATCATGGATCAAGTTTAGATCGAGCTTCAAGAATTTCATGATAAGATGATGCAATTCATGGAAATGATGCAAGGGGTAGCCAATGGGCAGAACAATTAAGAACTTTGGTTCAACCATTGATAGCTCGAGTGGATGGATGTGGTGTCCTGGATGGAGGAACTACCACTATTCCTCCTCCGGTTAATGGTATTACTTCGCAGGCCAATGTTGGTCCAATTGTAGTCAACCTTCCGGGCGGAGGAAACCAAACTAGAATTCCTATCCCAGTTGCAGCGGGCGCCATACCTGTTAACAATGGTCTTCAGTGGGACCAAGATGAGCAAGACGACGTCTTCTCCATGGGAGACCTTGGGGCAGGATTACAATCCGACGCTGATAGAAGGTTCAAGGCAATAGAAGAAAAGATGAGGAGCCTTGAAAACCAGAATACTATGGGTCTTGACATGTCCAATCAAGGACTGATTCTAGGACTTAGGATTCCTCCAAAGTTCAAAGTGCCAGATTTCGATAAATACAAAGGAACAACATGTCCAAGGGTGCATCTTCGCTCCTATTTCCGAAAGATGTCTGCGTACTCCGATGATGAGAAGTTACTATGCACTTCTATCAAGATAGCCTGTCAGGTCCGTCCTTAGAATGGTATATGGGACTGGAGCCGGTCCATATCAGAAGTTGGAGGGATTTGGTAGAAGCTTTTGTCAAACACTACCAGTATAACAGTGACCTGGCACCGAATCGTGTATAGTTACAGAACATATCGCAAAGGAATAATGAAGGATTCAAAGAGTACGCCCAGAGGTGGCGCGAGCTGGTTACAAGGGTTCAACCTCCGATGGTGGAGAGAGAACTTATTGACTTGTTTGTAGCTACATTGCCTGGTGTATATTATGAGAAATTGATAGGCAACATGTCTGGCAGCCTCTCGGATTTGATCATTACAGGCGAGAGAGTTGAAAATGGGATTAAGATGGGAAAGATACAAGCAGGGGAAGGGACCTCATCTGGAGGTGGAAGGAAGAAATTTGGTATTAAAAAAGGGGAGAATGAGACAAATGCAGTGTCAGGTTTTAAGAACCGAAATTGGAATCAAAATCAGAAACAACCTCGACAACAACCATACTATCAACAACCCCCACAAGTAGCTAGTATTGCCATTCCGGCGGTACAACCTCAACAACAACCACATCAGCAACAGCAACAACAACGACCTCAACAATAGAATTATGCACCGAGACAGTTTCAAGATCGAAGAAGGATGATGGATAGGCACTTTGACGCACCGCCAATGCCTTACACCCAATTATTACAACACTTGCTGCAGCTTCAGTTGATCCAAAAGAGGATAATGATGCCCTTGACAGGCCCACCACCACCTGGATATGACACAAATGCGCTGTATGACTTCCATTCTAGTGCCCCAAGCCATCACATCGATAACTGCAAAGCTTTTAAGCATAAGGTCCAAGACCTTACCGATAGTAAAGCCATAAACTTTACTAATGATACACCGAACATCGTCCAGAACCCTATGCCAAATCATGGGGAAGGTGGAGTGAATGTTGTTGTTGAAGGGGAAGATTTAAATCTGGTATATGACGTCGAAGAATTGAAAACTCCGTTAAGTTTTGTAAAGTGTAAGTTGTTAGAAGGTGGGGTGTTTCCCGGATGTGGGAAGGATTGTGAAAATTATGCTGCCCATCCTGAAGGGTGTGAGAGTTTGAAGAATTACATAGAGTGTATGATAAACAAAGGTATTCTACAGTTTGACAGGATCTGTGAGAAGAAGAATGAAGAGATAATCAGTGAAGAGAAGGAGGAGGTGGCCATCATCTCCATCCCTTACAAGACGATTAATATTTTTGCGCCTCCAAGGCGACCCACTATTGCGATTATGAAGGCAGGGCCTATACCTTACGAAAGCACCAAGGCAATTCCCTGGAATTACGGAGCCGAGGTCTATTGCAATGGGCAGAAGCACGAATTGAAGAACACATCTTTTGAGTCTGTGGACAATTTGGTGGGGACTGGTGGAGTAACTAGGAGCAAGGGTGCAACAACTGATTGACGAGAAGTACATATCCTTTTCTGGAGGAAAGTTGATGATGCACGTCAACCTTTCAGCTGTTTAAGCTTGAAGACTTCAAGGGTCGTCTACTCAGTCATGATGTTTTTAATTCTTTTACTGCATTGTTCATTTGTATTTTTCATTGTTTGTTAATTTTTTGTTTGCATGTAGAATTTGCTTTGTTTGAATGATAATTTTAATGCAATGAGTATGCTCCCTTGAAGTAATCTATTCGTGTTCACTCATATATATATTTCTGTGCATTTCAATACCAACTTTCTTGCTTAAACTCCTTGAGGGAGGATGATGAAATGAAAACGCAGAATTTCTAGTTGTATGCCTTCAGATAAAATCTTGTTGATGATGTACATGCATTGTTTCAAATTTCTAAACACCGAAGATATAAGGATGGTAATCCCTTATCAACCCCTTTGAGCCTAGTAGTAGGAATTCCTTTTTGAAAACGAAAAAACCTCAATCTTAACTTGGGGCAGGGTAGGTGTCAGTTAATTCGACCGAGCGTCCAAATTGCAAGGGGAGTATTTCTGTTCGAGGATCAATCACACCTGTAGAGGTCGTACCTAAAGAACCATAATGGCTATCCCTTGCCAACCAAAGAGTGAGACAATCACAATCCTTTCAACAAGTCATACAAGCCGGTGTCACACAATTTGTTCCGAAAAAAGAATCAAAGAGAGGAAAAAATAATAAGCCGGCTAAGTTGATAACTTGAGAACAAGTGGCTTAGGAAAAAAATGGGGCATCTCGCTGGACTTCGAAATCAGAAGATGTTCTCAGAAGAGTCAGTCCAGGAAAAAATAAGGAAATAAAAAAATGATAAAGAACAAGCCGTGTGATTCGGACACCAGAGACGAAAGCGAGTGACTGTCACTCCGTAAAATTGTGGTTTCCTGAACCATCACTCCTGTCATTCAACCTCTGAGACGTGAGCGAGTGTCGAATTAGATAAACATAGGATTGAAGAACATTAAGGAGAGTGGGTGGGTTAAACAGAACTTTGAGCCTTATATCCTTTCTTTCTTAAACATTAACTTGACCACGTTATAACCCTCAAAAGTCCTAATTGAAGCAGGGTTTATTCTGAAGGCGTGCTTCAACTAGATAGTGTTCCTAACTCCTACAAGTTATGCTAAAAGACTTCGTAGGTATTGCATGGGCATGGTTTCAAAATCAATATTGCATTTTAACTAGTGATTTGTTCACTAAGTTTGGGCGATATCTTTCTAACAAAAACTTCGAGAGTAGCATGTGCGTTGCATTAGAATTTTCATTCATAGAATAAACATTTTCTGCTTGCATACAGGTATTTGGCATCAATGAGGTTTACAAAATGAATGTCAGTCAATAACGTTTATCCAGTCAAGAGGAAGTTCCTGGACAAATATGTTGAGAAGCGTGTGGCTAATGAGCTCAATCAGAAGATGCCAATCGGAGGCAGTTATATGAAGAGGTTCCCCCAAAGATCAGATAATATGGGGCAGTTATGTCGAGAAGTCTCTCTAAGATTCAGTTAATTTAGGGAAATCAGGTCGAGATCCAATAAATCTCTCGAAGTCAGCCAGGGGCACTTCTTTGCAAATCAGCCAATTAGGGGCAAAGTCATTTCAAGGCCGGGGCAGGCCACCCCAGGAGCACGACAGCTATCCTTATCCAGAAAGGAAATTAACTTGAATTACCTCTTAGAGGTTCAAAGTGCTAAAGTAGTCCATATCAAACCATCAAAGTACAGAAATTTCAGGTTTCCTTTTGAGGAAGGTTTTACAGAAGTCTCACAGGCTGGGGCAAAATTGGAAACAAAAGAGATGCATTCCTCTCCATATCATCAGAGCTTATCAGAGTTATTCAAGCAGGTTTGGTCAACCTTTAAGTTTAAGACAAATTTCAGGAAGTCATAGAAATTATCCCCTGACCCACATCCAGATAGAGCATTTCTCAACCTCAGTTATACTTGACCTTTCACGGAAAACCTAAAAGCCCAATCACAAAGTGAAGATGTCAGACCAGAAGTATCTCGCCAACAATAATATACAGTCGAGATCAGTCCCCTATCTGAAGAAGGTATGTGTTCATATCCCAAGCAGGTTGGAACCCCGTACAATCAAGGATATCCTCAGCAGGTCGAAACTGATATCTCCAACATAGTAGGATCATTTCCAACAAGTAGGTGTGGGTTTATCCCCCCAGCAGTGGAGCAAATTCAGAGCTGTGTTTTCCCCACAGGATCTGAACGATTGACTCCTTTCCCCTCAGAGTCTAGGTCATTGACTCATTCCTCAAGCGGAAGTTGCATTTTTTGAGTTTATTTCTCATTTCCCCAAGCAGAGGTTGATGTTGATTCCCTCCTTATCTAATCCCCAGCCAAGTCGGCAAAGTTTTTTTTCTTCCCTGCAGAGTGGGACTGACTCAGAGATTGTCATTCTCCATCCTCAGCAGAGAGAGTGTGGGATAATCTCCCAGTAAATTTTATTCAATATTCCTAGTAGATAGCGGGTTCAATCTCCGGCAGAATGGAGCTATTCCTCAGCAGTCTGTTGCGTTTCCCCATAAGATTTGTATTCTGGTAGGCCATCCAAGACGTTTTCCTCAGTAGAGTTTGATTTGGATCCCCATCAGAGTGGATTTATTCTTAGCAGAGCAGTTTTACTCAGAAGTTTTCTCGGAGGCTATCCAAGGCTTGTATTCCCTAACATGAGTCTGTTCGCACTAGGCGTGCCTAGTCTTCCCCCAGCGGAGTTTGGTTCCCTCTTTAGCATTTATTTTGCTAGAACGGTCCCTTTGCATTTGCATCGTGCATATTATCCTTCCAAACGCGTAGCATTTCCATTTCTTATGGAGCATTACGCTATATTCAAACATGTGCATGTGAAACATAAGCCAGGTTGTTACCTCTTTATTTTCAGGTGTATCTCCAGCAATTATAAGTATATTTCTCAAACCTGTATGGTATATAGACCTCCAACAAAATCATTGACAGATGTGTTCATCTTACATTCTCCCTAACAAGATTTACTCATTCAAGTTCATACTTCCCCAACGAATTTCTTCACCCAGATGGTGAATCGACGGATGTTCTTCCCAACTTAGGGTTGCGTCGGCCTTTGGGTTCCATGCTTGCTTTTATTTAGCGAATAACTGACGGCGAAGTCAGATGATTTTGAGAAGTGATGGCAAAGTTAGATGATTTTGAGAAGTGACGGTGAAGTCAGATGATTATGTTGAGAGCTGACGGCGAAGTCAGAGGAGATTGAGGACTGACAGCGAAGTCAGGTGTTTTACCAGTTTTGATGTTGTGTTCTGACGGCGAAGTCAGATGTTTTTATAGATTTAATGGTGAGTTATGACGACGAAGTCAGATGTTTTTATAGATTCGATGTTGAGTACTGACAGCAAATTCAAATGTTATACTTGATATTGATGACTGACGGCGAGGTCAGATGTTATACTTGATATGGCTTAGTGAAGTCCACTAAAGAAGTTTCAAGGCCTTAGAAGACCCAGAACGTCAACAATCGACTCGGTAGTCATCGATCGATCGTTTCGTTGACCAAAAAGTCAAGTCCTTGACCATAAGGAATTTGACCTCAATGTGTGAATAAAAAATGTTCCTAATGGCATATTGAACTTATCCATGAATTTTCATGACCATTGGGTCAAGGATTGAGGAGTAATTGGAAAAGTCGAGAATTAGGGTTTTGAAAGGGGCAATACCATAACTTCTTAACCACACATCCAATTGAGTTGGTTCAAAGTCTGTTGGAAAGGTCTTGACAAATCCTACAAAAGTCTCACAGGGGTCCATGTGCAAAAATTGAGTAGATTGAGAGTTATGATCAAAATCATTACAAGAGGGAGAAAACACAGAAAACTTCTAAGTTTCTGGCCTTTCAAATCATGTTTTCAGCCAACTTTGGAGGGATTTTTGACCTAGTTCCACTTGGATTCTGAAGATTTTGTAAACATGAAAGTTGTATAGCTCCATGAGGGATTTCCAAAAAGTACTAGAACTCCTCCATAGCCCTTGTGAGTTGAGATTTATGAATCCAGAAAGTTGGGGTTTCAACACTCGAATGCACCATTTCAACCTTTCCACAAATTCACTTTTCAGCCACTTGGATCATTCTCAACCATTGGATCATGTCTTAATCTGATGTTTAGAAAGAATGATGGTTAGAAAATGCAGAAAGAATGAGAGTTTGAGAGCTTTGCAAGGTGGCAAGCAAGTTGACAATATAACATTCAAGGAAAATAAAGAGGAAAGAGAAACTTTATGAGGAATGTCTTGCAGCTGCAGTGCCCTACACTCTATGCTCACTTCAATAACCTCATGTCCTTCATTTCATTTGAGTTTTTGACCTGCATTGAGCCAAGGAACTGATATGCTCAGCTGCCATACAATCTTGGATAAATTTTCTTCCAAAATCTCCCTCCAAAGGCCAAAACTTCAAATCTTCCCCAATGCTTCTTATGGCCTATAAATAGAGGCTTCCTCCCATTGTATACAACACACCAGAGCTCTCTAAATACCAGAAACTCATAGCTCTCACTATTTCCTCTTTGCTTGAAAGTGAACTTCTCATCAAAAAACCACAAAAAAAACTGCCTGGTGCAAACTGCATACCAGCAGCCTTTCCAACCAATAAACTACCTCAAAAATCATCCACACAACCCATAAATCATATGTAGAAGGTGTTTCAAGCATTAAACCAGCCAAAAACACCATTACTCAAAAAGTCAACTTCTCACACCATCAACATTGACTTTCCTGCATAAACCAGCAAAACTCACTGCCTAGAACAGTTTGGACCTCTTTGACACCTTGAACACCATCCATTTATGTTGTACCAACTGTCCAAGTCCTTAAAGAATAGCTAGAACATCATTTTCTAGGACTGTCATCACTTGTCATTCATTACTTCAAGAGGAAGAAACTTAAATCTTGCCAAAAGTCAAGGGCTGTTTTGAAGCTTGCATCAAAGGTTGGATAACTTGCTCAAGGTATTCTCAATCAAAGCAGCTTGTTCACCTTAGAGGTCTACAAAAGGTATGTGACTTCAAGCTTTCTCATTGATATGCATGAGTTGAAATATCATTAGAGCATGTTGAACTTGTTTGTGCTTGCTGTCATAAGGTTGTAATTATCATGAGAAATATGCATTGAGGTGTTTGATTGATGGTTGACATTGTCATGCCAAGTTTGCCTCTGTTCTTGTTTGAACTATGTTTTATGCTTGGTTTGTTCATGCTTGTTGTCATGAGAATGTAGCATCATATGAAATATGTTTGGTTGATGGTTGACATTGTCATGTTAGTTTACTTTAACTGTTGCCAGAACATGGTTCTCATGCTAAAACTTGTTTGAAGCAAGGATTTGAAATTTCATTTGAAGCAAGGATTTGAACCTTGTTGGATGTTGAGTCAGCTGTTGTTGGATGTACAACATTGTCATGTTGAATTTGCAAGCTACTTCTGTTAATTGGTGTGTTAGAAGTTTTGGTTGCAAAACTGTTAATTCTTGTTCAGGCATACAAGTTTTGCTAGGCTGCAGTTTAGGGTATATGTGTGTGGGTTGTTGCTTTGTAAGTGTTGATGTGTCCAATTGAAATAGGTGGTGTGTTGTTGTCATTGTTATGACAAGTTTGTGTCCTTTAGCATCCAAAACTGTTTTAACTTAGGAAACTTTCAGCATGAGGAAGCTTAGTTTGGTTGCTTCATATCTCAACATTATGATGGTAGATGCTTTCCTTTGGCAAGAGCTTGACCTTGTTCACATTTCTTGTAGTTAGAACCTGCATTTTGGTCTACCATCAGGGCTTGTATCATGGACTGTCACTTAAGTGCCTCATGTGAGGACTGCTGCTAAGTTTGTATGTGAATTGTTAGGTTCATGTTATTGCCTACAGTCTTTTAACTCTTTTTGTTATGGTGTTTCACCTTTGTCTTTTGGTTTTACTTGGTTTTAGGTAGGAGCTTTTAAGCTTTGATTTCAGGCTGTCGAGCTTTAGGTTGTGATTTGGAGTTGAGGTTTGGTAGTGTTGGGTTGAGGTTTGTTTAACTCATACCAATATGTTGCCAGTTTGGATTTTCTTGTGATAAGCAGTTGGTTTCATCCATCTAAGGTAGGGTATGGCCAGGTTTGTGGTCATGAGAGTTCTTGGACTATTGGATTCAGGAGAGCAGTTATGTTGGTGGTGGTTGTCTAAGAATGTTTGGAGTCAGAGTTGGATAACCATTTGAGAACTGTCATGGGAGTTTAAGTTTGTATTCCTCAGTATGCTTTGTTCCTTGGAGGAGGTTTGTCTTGGCTGGCTGTTAGCTGATTTTAGGCGTGGTCTATGTTGATTTCCTGCTGCTGGTGTTGTAGGCATAGGCTAGTAGGAGTTTAGGGTATAATAGGATTTCTCTGCTGTTTTGATGTGGTGAGAAGGAGTTTGCTTACTCATAGCCCTGTGAGACCTCCTCTTTTGGCTTGTAAGTTTTTGTAGATGAGTGAGGTATATGACTGAGGATGATGCTAGCATAATCATGTTGAAACTCAGGGGTTGGTTGTTATCAATTTATAGGGGTGTTTGTTTTATGCTATGTTTGCCCTATGAGAAATTTTTGTTTGGAACAGTGGGTGTAAACTAAGTTTGTGGTTTTGAGATGTGTGGATTGATTGGTGCAGTTGGTATGCTGCAAGTAAGGAGATCTTGTGAATGTCTCAAACATATTGAGTTGTTCTATTTTGGAACATTATTGCTTGAAACTATGCTTGGTTTGGATTTGTAACATTCTGTTTTGCACTTTCAACTCAAGAACAAATTTTGCAACTCACACACCACTTTCAATCCTTGCACAATTTGGATGCATCTTTCTGCTCAAACGTTTCATATACCATGTTTAGAATGTATGCACATCATCTATTTGACCCAAGCTTGATAGGATTGTACTCACACTTTGAAAATGCATTTCAAACACAATTTCATCATTTTGCAACTCATATGTCATATGCTGGTTTAACTTTAAATTGGACTCCTTGCTATCTGAAATCAATTGACAACTTATTTAGAGCATGTGCAGGCCTTTGATTGGTGTTAAACATGTCTGTTTTGAGCCATCACTTTGAAAATGCATTTCCAAACACATACTTGCATGTACCATCGTGTTTTAATTTATGAGCACCATTTGGAAATTTGGATGGCACCACTGCATTCCTCATGAAAAATCAAGCAAGATAGACTTTTGTTTCACTGAATTTGGATAAGAATTGGAGAAAGTTGTGTTGAAGTCGTATCTCAAGATTTTCACTTGTTTTGCCTTTGAGTTGTGCCCAGCCATGTGCGCGTTTCAAGTATATGTACACATGGGGTGGGTTGATACAACGGATGTATCGCCACCTTAGTGGTTAAACGCCTTGCCTTAAGAACTTGCCTTGCCATGTGAACTCCTGTTCGACCCCCAGCGGGGGCTTTTTTGTTTTTCTTTTCATGTTTAATTATTTCTTCTTCTTTTTCCATGTTTATTCACGCGCATTTAGTAGTTGGGTTGGCCTTGTTTTAAACCTATGACCCCAAGGTCTTGGGTTCAAGCCTTGGGTGAGATATTTCTTTTTTTTTTTAGCAACTTGTTTATTTTATTTTTTCTATTTATTTTAGTTATTTCTTGTTTTCTTTTATTTATTTAAAAATAGTTCTAAATGTCCTAAAATCCCAAAAAAATTATATTTTATTATTTTAATGTGTTAAATTATTTTTCATCTTTTTTTATTATTTTATTTTTCATTTATTTTCATTTTATTTTATCATTTTATTTTGAATTAACAAATTAATGTGCTTTGTGGTTTATCTTTTATTCCAATCAATTTCTTTTCTTTCTCATTTTTATTTGTGAGTGAATTATTTAGTGTTTACTTGGCCTTTGGCCATGATCCCCCTAGAATTCCTAGTCCCTTCCGTTTAGGATGGGAGTAGGAGAGACATTAGGTGTTCAATCCTATGCATGACAACATTAGGTTAATTCTTTCCTTTCACCCCAACTTTAGGAGCATTATGCATGATAACTTTAGGGTCCAGTTTCCCCTTAGTTCGAGTCTTTCTCTTTTCATCTCCTAAACAATTCAAAACACTTAATAAAGAAAGATTTGTGTCGTACGCTACGAGCCTTAAGTACTCGAGGAATGATGGTTGGGGGGCCTCCTCTCAATTGTCTAGAGTGTTTAGCGTATGCCCTTTGGGCGATATGTGACGCATTCGCTCTCGAGTCATAGTCTTTAGTTCGACATGAATTTCAAACCATAACTCAATCCACTTCTTGTCTTAAAAAAACACAAAAACATTAAATCTTTTTATCCTTCGGGATTATTGAAAATCATTTTTAGAAAGAGTGTGTTATGCTTTGGTTCTACCGCAAACATGCATCGTCCCTAACTGATGGAACCACTGTTTAACCCTACTCGGTTTAAAACACTTGAACCAACCTGTGGTCGTGTTACCCCGAACTATGTTTGCTCTGATTTCTCGTACCAGACGAGGATACGTAGGCACAAGACGGAGATGTCTTGATGAGCAACCTTCCCCCACCTTCACCCGTAGTTTTCCGAACTACGTTGACTCTGACTTTCCCATTGCACAAGGGAATACGTAGGCATAGAGCGGCGATGCTCTATCGAGTCTCTTTTCTTTTCTTTTGTCCTCGTGAGCCTGTAGCTTAGATAGTTTTACACCCTTTTAGATAGACAACAAGCGTGGATCCCGTCGAGTATGACGGACGTGAGGGATGCTAATACCTTCCCCTTGCGTAACCGACTCCCAAACCCGAGATTTGGTTGCGATGACCTGTCTTATTCCCTTTTCGTAGGTTTTCTCTGATCGTTTTCTTTCCCTCTCTTTGGGATAAATAACGAACGGTGGCGAATCTTTTGTCTTTGCCGGCCCCTCTTCGCAGCGATGCGATATCTAGCACACACAGCAACTGCAAATGCAATATCAGGTCTGTTGGCTGTTAGATATAACAAGCTTCCAATCATACTTATATACAAGCCTTGGTCGAACACTACGAGCCTTAAGTACTCGAGGAATGATGGTTGGGGGGCCTCCTCTCAATTGTCTAGAGTGTTTAGCGTATGCCCTTTGGGAGATATGCGACGCATTCGCTCTCGAGTCATAGTCTTTAGTTCGACATGAATTTCAAACCATAACTCAATCCACTTCTTGTCTTAAAAAAACACAAAAACATTAAATCTTTTTATCCTTCGGGATTATTGAAAATCATTTTCAGAAAGAGTGTGTTAAGCTTTGGTTCTACCGCAAACATGCATCGTCCCTAACTGCTGGAACCACTGATTAACCCTACTCGGTTTAAAACACTTGAACCAACCTGTGGTCGTGTTACCATGAACTATGTTTGCTCTGATTTCTCGTACTAGACGAGGATACGTAGGCACAAGACGGCGATGTCTTGGCGAGCAACCTTCCCCCACCTTCACCCGTAGTTTTCTGAACTACGTTGACTCTGACTTTCCCATTGCACAAGGGAATACATAGGCATATAGCGGTGATGCTCTATCGAGTCTCTTTTCTTTTCTTTTGTCCCCGTGAGCCTGTAGCTTAGATAGGTTTACACCCTTTTAGATAGACAACAAGCGTGGATCCCGTCGAGTACGACGGACGTGAGGGATGCTAATACCTTCCCTTTGCGTAACCGACTCCCAAACCTGAGATTTGGTTGCGATGACCTGTCTTATTCCCTTTTCGTAGGTTTTCTCTTATCATTTCCTTTCCCTCTCTTTGGGATAAATAACGAACGGTGGTGACTCTTCTGTCTTTTCCGGCCCCTCTTCGCAGCAATGCGATATCTAGCACACACAGCAACTGCAAATGCAATATCAGGTCTGCTGGCTGTTAGATATAACAAGCTTCCAATCATACTTCTATACAAGCCTTGGTCAACACTCGTACCACTGTCATCTTTAGTTAACTTCAGATGTGTGGGTGTAGGTGTCCTTTTATGACTCACATTATCCATGCCAAACTTTTTGACTATGTTTTTGGCATATTTACTTTGGGATAGAAAAATAGAGTCTTCCATTTGCTTGACTTGCAGCCCAAGAAAGTATGTTAGTTCTCCACACAAACTCATTTCAAACTCAGATTGCATTTGATTGACAAACTGTTTAACCATTTTATCTGACATTCCACCAAACACTATGTCATCCATATAGACTTGAGCAATCATGAGTTTTCCACCTTCATCCTTTACAAAGAGGGTCTTGTCTACCCCTCCTTTCCTATACCCATTAGTAGTGAGAAACTCAATCAGTCTCTCATACTAAGCTCTAGGAGCTTGTTTTAATCCATAAATAGCTTTCCTCAATTTGTATACATGGTTTGGCAGGTTAGGTTTAACAAATCCCTTGGGTTGTTCCACATACACTTCCTCATTCAAATATCCATTTACAAAAGCACTTTTCACATCCATCTGAAATAATTTGAATGTTAGAATGCAAGCAATCCCTAACAGCAGTCTTATTGACTCAAGTCTTGTAACAGGTGCAAAAGTTTCATCAAAATCAATCCCTTCCACTTGAGTATAACCTTGTGCCACCTGTCTAGCTTTGTTTCTGGTTATAGCTCCTTTATTATCTGATTTGTTCTTAAAGATCCACTTGGTGCCAATGATGTTTGTTCCTTCAGGTCTTGGAACCAATTCCCACAGTTCATTCCTTTTGAACTGTTCTAATTCATCTTGCATAGCATTGATCCAATATTCATCAGTTAGAGCCTCCTTCACATCTTTGGGTTCTATCTTGGATACAAAGCATGAATTTGAGATGATTTCTCTAGCTCTGGTCCTTACACCACTGTTAGGGTCTCCAATGATAAGATCCTTAGGATGATCTTTAAGGATTCTGATAGAAGGTTCTTTGCTTAGAGCTTCTGACTCAGAGTCTAGAGTTGTAGCTTGAGGATCTTCAGAATTAACCATACCATCAGTAGGTGTCTCAAGGAATGTTCCAACATCCTCCATGACATTGGTATCTTCATGTTGGTCATCAATAATCACATTGATGGATTCCATCAATACTTTTGTTCTGGAGTTGAATACTCTATATGCTCTGCTGTTGGTAGAGTATCCCAGGAATATGCATTCATCATTTTTGGGATCCATTTTTCTCCTTTGTTCATGATCTGTCAGGATGTAACACTTGCTCCCAAACACATGGAAATACTTCACAGTTGGTTTCCTTCCTTTCCATAGTTTATACAGAGTGGAGGAAGCTCCTTTTCTCAAGGTGACTGTGTTGTGAACATAACAGGTTGTGTTCATTGCCTCAGCCCAAAAGTGCATAAGCAATTTCTTTGTATGAATCATGGCTCTAGCAGATTCTTGAATAGTCCTGTTTTTCCTTTCCACTACTCCATTTTGTTAAGGAGTAATAAGGGAGGAGAATTCATGATTGATTCCTTCAGACGAGCAAAATTCAACAAATTTGGAGTTTTCAAACTCCTTTCCATGATCAGTCCTGATCCTGACTACACCACTTTCCTTTTCTCTTTGAAGTCTAATACAAAAATATTTGAAGACTTCAAACACAACTGATTTTTCTCTGATGAAACTTATCCAGGTGTATCTGGAGTAATCATCAACAACCACATAGGCATACCTCTTCCCACCTAGACTTTCTACCTGCTTTGGTCCCATCAAGTCCATGTGCAACAGTTCCAGAATTTTGGATGTTGTAAGATGTCCAATTCTTGGGTGTGACACCTTGGATTGCTTGCCAACCTGACATTCACCACATACCTTTCCTTCATCAATAGTCAACTTGGGGATTCCTCTCACTGCTTCCTTGGATATGATCTTTTTCATCACTCTTAGATGAAGATTTCTAATTTTCCGATGCCACAGTTTGACCTCCTTTTCTTCTCTGGCCATAGAGCACACAGTGGAGTTACTTGATATCTTAGGCTCCCATAAGTAACAGTTGTCTTTAGACCTAGAACCCCTCATGAGTTCCTCTTTTTCTCCATTTGTGACAACACATTCTCCCTTAGTGAATTTGACATTGAGTCCTTGATCACAGAGCTGACTGATACTGATAAGGTTGGCAGTCAGTCCTTTTACCAGCAACACATTGTCTAGGTTAGGAAGTCCATGACACTCCAGTTTTCCAACACCTTTGATTTCCCCTTTGGCTCCATCACCAAAGATCACATAGCTAGTGGAATGAGGTTTAATGTCCACCAACAAGTTCTTTATTCCATACATATGTTTGGAATAACCACTATCAAAATACCAGTCTTCTTTAGCTGATACCCTTAGAGAGGTATGAGCTATTAGAGCACCTTCCTTGGCAACCCCTCGTTGTTTCTTGACAGGAACATCCTGTTTGGGTTTTACTTGATGAATGTAGTTGGGAAATCCATTCAGCCTGAAGCAAAAGTGCTTTATGTGATCAAATCTTCCACAATGGTAACACCTCCATCTTTGAAACTTTCTCTTGGTATGTTTTATGTTTCTGTCCCCCTGATGTTGTGACATTGGTCGTGACATCCTGTTTGTCCCATGATTTTCAGGCTTTGTCCTCTTGTAACCCAAGATGAGTCTCTGTTCACCAACAAAGCCTATTCCAGACATGTCTCTAGCTTTCTGACCCACTTGCATTATTTCTTCTAAAGTGTCAGTCCTATTGTTTAACATCCTGATGGACTTTGACATCTGATCAAGTTTGGAGTTTAACAAAATGACTTCACTGTTGAGTGAGTCTATTGTTGCAAGATGTTCCTTCTTCTCAGCCTCCAACTCTTTTATGATTGTCTTTTGCTTCTCCCCTTGTTGGCACACTTCTGCACTTCTGATACACACCTGTTTATATGAGGCCGCAAGTACATCAAAAGTCAACTCATCTCCACTATAATTATCATCAGATACACATACACTAGTTAGTGCAGTGACATGTTTTGCAGATTCTGTTTCTGATCCACTATCAGAATCTCCATCAGACCAGGTGGTAGTTAGACCTTTCTTTTGCCTCTTGAGGTAAGTAGGACACTCAGCTTTAATGTGACCACAACCTTCACATTCATGACACTGAATTTCTTTGCCTTGGTTATCCCTTTCTTCAGATTTAATTCTTCTGCTGATGTCAGATAAATGTTCTTGACATTAGGTATGCCTTTCTTATCTATTCTTTTCATGAGTCTGTTGAATTTTCTTCCAAGCATAGCTATAACTTCTGACATACTCTCCTTAATTCCACCATTGTCTTCATCTGAGTCTTCTGCAGTATTTGATACAAAGGCTATGCTTTTGTTCTTCTTCTTATCATGATCACACACACCCATCTCAAAGGTTTGGAGAGAACCAATGAGTTCATCAACCTTCATGTTGCTTATATCCTGAGCCTCTTCAATAACAGTAACCTTCATGGCAAACTTTTTGGGCAATGATCTGAGAATCTTCCTTACAACCTTTTCTTCAGACATCTTTTCTCCTAAAGCTCATGAGGTATTGGCAATTTCAAGAATATTCATGTGGAATTCATGAATAGTCTCATCCTCCTTCATTCTCAGATTTTCAAACTTAGTGGTCAGCATTTATAATCTTGACATCTTGACCTTAAAGGTACCTTCATGAGTTATTTTGAGGGTATCCCAAACCTCTTTGGCCAGTTCACAGTGATGCACAAGTCTGAAAATGTTCTTGTCTATTCCATTGAATAAAGCATTCAAGGCCTTAGAATTCCCAAGAGCCAAGGCTTCTTGCTCTTTGCTCCACTCTTCTTCAGGGATTAACACAGTTGCTCCATCTTTATCTGTTTTTCACTGGATGTTCCCATCCTGAATTAGCTTCTCTCCAAGTCTTTCTATCCAGAGACCTCAAAAAAGATACCATACGAGGTTTCCTGTAGTCACAGTTAGAGCCATCCAGAATTGGTGGTCTATTTGTGAATCCTATATCCTTGTCCATAGTACCAGAATTTATCTTCCCTAGATCTCACCCAAAAAATAACAGGAAGGGTGCCTGCTCTGAGGCCAATTGAAATTCTAGGTACCAAACGGTCGATGTTACAGTGGATGTTATGACATCCACTACTTAGCAGACTACAAAACTTAACACTAAACAGGAATTGAAAGCAGTAAATAACACAAAGAATTGTTGACCTAGTTCAGTGTAACTCACACCTACATCTGGAGGCTACCAAGCCAGGGAGGAAATTCACTATCAGTAGAATTAATTCAGATTCAAATAACCAGTTTGCACTCTTCACTTAAGACCTACCCAATGACACTTTAGCCTAACACTAGACATGAGTTACCAACTCACTCCCCCTCAATCACAGCAGTGATATCACCCAATTCAGTTACAGATAAAATTGAAGACACACTTCAAACACACCTTGATCTACTTCACAACTTTGATCAAGAGACATAACACTCGTGCTTAAGAGCTTAGAGTGACACACAAAGAGTACAGCTCAAAACACACTAGTCCAATGCAATCATCCAAGAGATAATTGCTTGGATCACAAGTAATCCTAAGACCCAAATACCCACGTGAAGATCACAATACACAGACTGAATTCTTCACTTACAAACACTCTGTACTCTCTGTCTCAAAAGCTCTGCTCAGTGGTCCTGCCAAAAACTGTCTTCAATTAGGATTGCTACTTTGTTATTTATAAGCAACAGAAAGATCTTGGGCCTTAGTGCAGAAATTAGGTTTAACCCAGTTAAGACCTCTTTTCATTAAGCTGCGTACTAACAGTTTGGTCCTAGGTTATCCTCAGCCATGCCTGGCATTTCGCCTGAGATAACCAAGCTTCATAAAATGTTTCCTGAAGTATATCCTGAGCTTCCTCAAGCACTATATCAGAACCTAAAACACGCGCCATGATGTCAGCTGCTTGATGTCATAACATCCAGCATGACATCCAACATACTTTGCTCTTAGCTATCCAAACTTAACCTACAGTACACTTATTATGTATGTCATAACATCAGTCATGACATTCACACATACATCAATGTTTTACCATAAAATGCAGCCATTCAAAAACATCTACAACCTCTCCTCAGGGAAGTTTAATATATTATCCCCAGTGAAGTCGCCATTTTCTGTTGCGGTGAGAATAGGATATCAAATTATTAATTAATTTGAATCACATCTTTAGTTCACAATCGGTCTTTAATTTATTCGAAGGAAAGGTTAAAGAAAGGAAAAACCTAATTTGCATCGTAAACACAATGCGGGGAGAGATCTAGGTAAGGGGTTGGTTAAGCTTAGGGAAGGTATTAGCACCCTAAACTTCTGTAGTACTCTACAGGAACCTCTTATTTAAAGTTTACTATTTTGCTTGATTATCTGCTTTAGGGTATATGCTAAGGGTTAAAGGTGAAAGAAAGACCTAAGGGTTAGTCCTAAGTTTACTCGCCAAGACTCGCATCTTGTGCCTACGTATCTGAGGTAGGGGATGGAATCAGAGTAATCGTAGTTCCCCTCGAAAGGGAGGAATATAAACTTCTTGATTGTGGTTAAGGTTTCAATGGAGAATAAGCGTTCATAAGGAAGCGCTTACGTGGAGTTCGGAGACTCCTATTTCTACGTTGAAATTGAATTGAATTGAAAGGATAAAATAGGTATTCCACGGTGGGAAACCTAAAACGGAGTACGGGGACTCCTTAACCCAATGATAGGGTAAAGGGTGAAACTGTCCATGGCAGGACGCCTAAAAAATGAGCATGGCGACTCGGAGTTTCTAGGTTTGAAAGGTGAAAGAGTCAAAGGTAAGAACTTGACGCGGTGGTCAAACGGCTAGACTTATTCCTTCGGAAGGGTTTGACGGTAAATAGTGCAAATGAATAATTGATTACATGGCAGAATTGAAAATACGGGAAATGTACGAAAACAGTAAAGGAATTGCAAAGCGACGATATCCTCGCGTAAATTACAATCATAAAATGAAATACGAAAAATAAAGTAATATAACTGTACAACCGAGAAAGCGATGAATGGAACGACATAAGCGTTATACAAAGTTAACGGGCAGAGGTTAGAAATTATATCAAATACAAATTAGAAATTAGGGGGAAAAGTGATACGAATTTAAGTTAGAAATATTTTTAAGAAAAAGTTTAGTTAATGTTAAAAAAAACCGTTAGCAATTATTCTTAAAAGCTTTAGGATTAACTTATTAAAAAAAGTTGGATTTTAGTTTTAAAGAAAAGTTAATTTTGTTAATTTTTAAAGAAAGGCTAAAATTAGTTTTAAAAAAAAAAGTTAATTTTGATTTATGTTTGAAAAAATTTAAGAATTAGAAAGTTAATCTTAATTAAAGTAAATTGAAATATCTATTAAAGGGGGAAAAATAGTAATTCCTAAAATTTTAAAATTTGAGTTTTAAAAAAATTAACTTTTATCAATAATAGGTTAGATTTAAATTCTTGTTAAAAAGAAGGTTTTAGTTTTACTTGTAAAAAGTAGTTTTATATTTTACAAAAAGAAGTTAGTTTTATTTTTATAAAAAGGAAATTAGTTTTTTATTAATAAGAAATTTGAGTTTTATTACGTGCACAATTTTAATTTGAAAAATAATTACATAATTGTTAATTATATTTACATAACACGGGAGTTATAAAATAAAACAAAAAACAATATTAATATAATATAAACGAAACGGGTCGAGCTGGCCATCAACCCAGACCCGACCCGGTCCAGAGGATAAAAGGGTAAGGCTGGACTTTTAGGGTTTGAAGAAACCCCTTTTGCATGCCGCGGCGGGTCTCTTCTCCTTGCTTCTTCTCTGAACTTCATCATCTTCCTCGCGTGGCGGCGACTCCTTCCTTCATTGTTGGCTTTTGGAAGCTTTTCTCTTCTTCTTTTCTGTCCGCCATAGTCTTTCTTCCTTGACATGCCATCTGGAAAAAAACCAATGAACTTTGTTAACGACAAAAATCGCTCACCTCTTTTTTGTGAGGGTTTTGAAGTGATTGGAGTGGTTTGACGGAGCTCAGTGGCGATGATGATGGCGATCTACGGTTTTATGTGATCTTCAAGAGTCGATGATGAACGAAGCACTGAGGCTCTCAGCTTGATTGTTGTCCGATGTTTATGATAAATGGTGATGACAATGATTTACGGCCGCGAATGGTTTTTTCGGGTTCTTCAAATCTTCGTCCTCCTTCTGGGTTTTTCGCCGATCTTAGAGGACTTGTGTTTATCCTTCTTCTCCGTTTCTGATGATGAACTTCTATTCACTTTTTTTCTTTTCGATGAGCAATGATGATGTTGGTTTTTATACTGATAGTTCTGGGTCTGGGCGATTTTGTGATGCTGTTGCGAATTTGTTGGTTTATTCGTGTTGATTTGTTGCTGGAATTTTGTGTGGCTGAAATTTTGGAATGTTTGTTTGGATTGTTACGCTTTGGTGGATGTAATTTTTATAGTTTTGCTGTTACGAATTTTCATGATTTTTTTTGGAATGGTGCCTTTGGTTGTGATGCTGGCTACGTTTTTTTATGACTCTATTGTTGGGTTTGTTGCAATTTCCATGGCCCCAATGTTTGACCGTTTGGCTGCATAAATTTCTAGGAAAATGTGTTTGTGCTCTGTTTGGCAAAAACCATTTTTTAGAAAAGTTATTTTTCCAAAAGCACTTTTTTTAGAATCACTTTTCCAAAAAAAATCACTTTTCTCTCTCTCTCTCTCTCTCTCTCTCTCTCCCTCTCTCTCTCTCTCTCTCTCTCTCTCTCTCTCTCTCTCTCTCTCTCTCTCTCTCTCTCTCTCTCTCTCTCTCTCTCTCTCTCTCTCTGAATGACTTAGAACAAATGCTGCCGGGTTTGCTGAGGTCGAAAAGTGAAGTCGGGAGCTGGCGGCAGAATATTCTGTTACCCTCCCGACGTACTCAATGATGAATTTAATTGAGAGTATCGGATTACCAACAAAACCATAATTTTTTTATCGATTCTAACTTTAATCATTATTTTCTCTATTGTCAATTCTTTTGAAGGTTCGGACAAATTGAAAGTCGAAGAATCGAAGAAACGGGCGCAAAGATAACTTTGAAAATAATTAGGCATTTTAGGACACTTGTAACTACCTTTGTACCTTGTAATAAAATATAGAATTTAATTAAATAAATAAATTCCATTTCTTTCTTAATATTCTGAATTTTATTTTTCCGATCAAACTTCTCCAAATGATTCATCAGAGTAAAATCAATCGAATAAATTCATTTAATTAAGTTTATCCGACTAAAATTATTAGATTAAATTCACCAGATAATCCATCTGATTAAACTCAACCGAATAAATCCATTTAACTAAATTTATCTGATTCAATCCACCCGACTAAATCCATCTGATTAAGTTTATCAGGTTACAACTCATCTGATTAAATCAAACCACTAATGCAATTTGATTTAATTCATCCACGTAACTTCGTCTGATTAAATTCAAACCAATGAAAATTATCCGACTAAGCTTCGATGTTCCAAACTCCGGATTTGACAATTCGTCATCTTGTACGATTTATATCTAACGTAATTGTCGAGTCCAACAAACCCCTTGCAAATTAGTTCGTACCCGATAATAAGATCGGTGAATATGGCCTTGAATGGGTAAGCAGAGAAATTCAGTTAAATGGCAAAGCAAACTGTCTTCTGTATTGAAAATTCAGATTGTATCTCGAATAATTCAACCCGGTAACCTGAACCAACTCGGCTAGCAATCATGACCAAGCCAAAAGATATTCATTATAAATTCAAATGTGCACCGAAACTCCACTGTTCTTTTGAAATCGACTGTCGACCAGCAGAAAGCAGGAAAACATGCGTCTGTTAAAATAAATTCTTCAAAGCATATTCTCGCACCAATTTAACCCGAGCCCACTGATATCTCAAAACATTCAGCTCTAGATGGCTTATTACTCAAATAACACTTCAACCTAACTGACGACTAAATCTTTGCTCTTGAACAAAATGTGATGTGTCACGAGACGTCTGACGTTAATATTGTTGCAAAATTCAGCTCTTCACCAAATAGGTCACAATGGAAACCCTGGTCGCTCGAGGGATTCCTGAGGACGACTTAGCTTCATAAATTGTCAGCAGGCTACAACTTAATAACCCTTTTGCCCTTCATAAGTTAAAGAGCACACCGTGTGATTTATCCTTCAAAAACCATTAGACTGAGCAAACTCGTTAGTGGTTAGTTTACAATGCAATGCAGAATGGGGTGAAAATGTGAAATGAAACGACTAAAGTAAGGGTAAAATTTAGGGTATGACACTAGGATATGAAATATTCTATCAATTTCTACATTCAAGCCTAATTCTGAAAGAGTAGTGCTACACATATACCTCGTTGGTGTAATCTTACGCTTCACATGACATGCCTGGCGCTTCTCGTGTTCTGCCTTTTTAAAGATAATATAACATGCGTTCGGTGTTCGACTTGCTCATTTTCGTGGCCTCATGGTTTCAATGTCCGTTTGCTTTCCTCTTGCTACCCTTCTTATAGGAATCTTCGTGTTGTACCTGAGAATTAGAGAAAAAATACGAAAAATAAAAGTGACCATTAGCGAAAAACAATACCGGAATAATGTCGAGGATGAAGAGGTGAATGATTTTTGTGAAGGGCGTATGTAGTTTTGGTGCGTGAAAAATGAAAAGGTTGAAGCTTTAGATGTTTGGTTATGGAGGTTTTAAGGTTAAAAGAAGAAGATGAAGGTGAAATATTAGAGAGAAGGTGAAAAATCTGATGAGATAGGGTAATTAAGTGGTGTAACTCACGAAGGGCTCGCCAAGAGGGAGAGAAGAATTCAAAATTTCAACAATCAGCATGGCTGACATGGGCGGCCGTGTCAGCATGCTATTTTCTTGGCTTCACAAATGCGTTTCCCACAGTGGGTCTGACACGGGCCGTGTTAGCTGACACGGAAGGTTGTGTCAGCCTACTATTTTACCTCCAAAACCTGCAAAAAAACAACATCAGACACCTTTCCTGACACGGCCGTCCGTGTCAGGCCCTTGGTTTTTCTTATTTTGATCATTTTCTCAGCTTTTTCTGATATCTCACAAGCACACTTGATTATACAACATTTGCCTCCAAAATACTGCTCTATAGGGTGAACTCTCTATTTGTGTGAGTGCACTGCAACTCGAAAAAATATAGCAAAAACGAGAAAAACAAAAAAAAAATAGAATAAAAACGCGTGGGTTGCCTCCCACGAAGCGCTTCGTTTAACGTTGCATGGCTCGACGGTCATTCATCCTATCCGGTAAGATGAACAACATCACTACTCCCCCTTTCTTAACCTTCATAATAGGGTTTCAGTCTCTGTCCATTAACTTTAAAAATATCCCCATTCGCTTGATTTTTCAGTTCTATCGCTCCATGGGGAAACACCTTATGTACCATGAACGATCCTGACCATTTAGACTTCAGTTTTCCAGGAAAAAGTTTCAACCTGGAATTGTACAATAGCACCAACTGTCCTGCCCAAAAATCTTTCTTTTGAATCCTCTGATCATGCCATTTCTTAGTTTGATCTTTATAAATCTTGGCATTCTCATACACCCGATTCTGAAATTCTTCTAACTCATGAAGTTGGAGGATTCTAAAATCTCCTGCTTTGGTAGGATCCAAATTAAGGAGTTTTAAGGCCCACAAAGCCTTGTGTTCCAACTCAAGTGGTAAATGACATGCTTTTCCATAAACCAGTTGGTAAGGTGACATACCTATGGGCGTTTTGAAAGTAGTACGGTATGCCCATAGAGCATTGTCCAACTTCACTACACAATCCTTGTGAGAGGAACGAACTGTCTTATCTAGGATTTGTTTGATATATTGATTCGACACCTCTAGTTTCCCATTGGTTTGTGGATGGTAGGGGGTAGATATTATGTGCTTCACATTGTATTTCAAGAGTAGCCTTTCCATGAGATGATTCAAGAAATGAGTTCCCTCATCACTTATAAGAGTCCTTGGCACTCCAAACCGAGAAAAGATGTTCTCTTTCAAGAATTTGATCACAACTTTAGCATCATTAGTTGGCAGAGCCACAGCTTCTACCCACTTCGAGACATAGTCAACTGCTACCAAAATGTAACTTTTACCAAAAGAGGGTGGAAATGGACCCGTAAAGTCGATGCCCCAAACATCAAATAACTCAACTTTCATCATGGAGTTTTATGGCATCTGATTTCTCTTTGAGATATTACCCGTCCGCTGACACTTGTCACATTCTTTGACTATGTCTTGGGCATCTTTGAACAATGACAGCCAATACAACCATGATTGAAGAAATTTCGCTGCGGTTCGATCACCACTGAAATTCCCTCCATAATCTGAGTTAGGACATGCTTTAAGAATATCCCTCTACTCGTATTCAGGAACACATCTCCTGATCAATCCATCTAGGCTTCTTTTGTACAATAATGGATCATCCCACAAATAGAACCTGGAATCATGTAAAAACTTTTTCTTTTTGTTAGCATCAAAATCGTCGGGGATGATACCGCCTACTAGATAATTTGCATAGTTTACGAACCAGGGGACACCAATAACAGCGAGGATGTGTACGTCAGTGTACTCATCCTTTATTGGGTGATTGTTCTCAGTTTCTTCAATTGGCGACATTCGAGAGAGATGATCAACAACAATATTTTCACATCCTCTCTTGTCACGGATCTCCACATCAAATTCCTGCAAGAGTAGAATCCACCTTAAAAGCCTTAACTTAGAGTCCTGTTTAGTAAACAAGTACTTTAAAGCAGCATGGTCAGTATACACAATAACTTTCAAACCCAACAGATATTGCCTAAATTTATCAAAGGCATAAACTACTGCTAACAACTCCTTTTTGGTAGTTGCGTAGTTCATCTGTGCAGGGCTCAACACATGACTAGAGTAGTAAATAACATGTAATAATTTATCTCTTCGCTGTCCTAAAACAACCCCTACTGCAATGTCGCTTGCATCACACATGATCTCAAATGGGAGAGACCAATCGGGGGCAATCACAATCGGTGCCGATACTAATTTATTTTTCAATTGTTCAAACGCCTCGGCACACTTTTCATCAAATTCAAAAGCCTTATCCTTAACCAAAAGAGTGGTTAGAGGTTTGGCTATTTTTGAAAAATCTCTTATGAACCGGCGATAGAAACCCGCATGGCCTAAGAAACTTCTTATACCTTTTTCGTTCAATGGAGGTGGGAGTTTTGATATTACTTCCACTTTAGCTTGGTCCACTTCGATTCCTTTGTGAGAAATTTTGTGACCCAAGACTATTCCTTCACCTACCATGAAGTGGCACTTCTCCCAATTGAGGATTAAGTTGCTTTCCTGGCATCTTTGTAAAACAAGAGAAATGTTAGTTAAATAGTTATCAAAAGAAGAGCCAAACACCGAGAATTCATCCATGAAGACTTCCATATGTTTTTCCAACATATCAGCGAAAATGGAAGTCATGCATCTCTGAAACGTCGTAGGACCATTACATAACCCAAATGACATTCTTCTGTAAGCAAAAACACCATAAGGGCATGTAAAACCCGTCTTCTCTTGATCTTCCGGTGCCACGGGAATTTGGTTGTAACCGGAGTAACCGTCAAGGAAACAATAATAATCATGACCATCTAACCTTTCCAACATTTGATCAATGAATGGAAAAGGGAAATGGTCTTTCCTTGTAGCAAGATTTAACCTTCTATAATCAATACATACTCGCCATCCTGTTACCGCTCTTGTCGGGATCAACTGGTTTTTCTCATTTTTTATGACGGTCATACCCCCTTTCTTTGGTACCACATGAACCAGGCTCACCCAAGAGCTGTCGGATATAGGGTAGATAAGACCTGCATCTAACAAATTCACAACTTCTTTTCTGACTACTTCTTTCATTACCGAATTAAGTCTTCTTTGAGGTTGCACTATTGGCTTATAATCATCCTCCATGAGAATTTTATGCATGCACATCGTGGGACTAATACCTTTCAAATCCTCAATAGCCCACCCAATAGCACTCTTATATCTTTTGAGAACATTGACCAACTTGTCTTCTTGGATCGTTTTATAGTTAGAGCTTATAATAGCTGGACATTTACCGTCAGTGTCAAGGAAAACATGCTTAAGGTTTTCAGGAAGTTATTTCAACTCCGTACTCTTTTTTGTCTCTTCATTCCCTTCCACAATCTGAGGCTGTCTTAAATCCTCCCACCTGTGTGATCGAGATCCTTTCAAATGGGGTTGTGCTTCCATCATGGCTAGCACTTCCAACTCTCTTTCTTCAACTGTTTCGTTTAGTTCAAAAATTGACATACTCAACACTTTTTCTAAAGGTGAGAGAGATACACCTTCAAGATTCTCATTTGTAACCACTTGATCAAGCACTTATATGTTGTTACTTGTGCACAAATCATTTTTGTTTTTCATAGTGTTTCTCACATCAATCTTCAACTCTTCATCATAAACCTTCAATGTCATAGTACCTCATTCCATGTGTATCAGCACTCTACTAGTCTCTAAAAATGGTCTTCCAAGTATAAGGGGAATATTCTTATCTTCCAGCATCTCTAGTATAACAAAATCCACCGGAAACACAAAATTATCAATCTTCACCAGTACATCCTCCACTACCCCATAAGGTCGCTCCACGGAGTGATATGCAAATTGAAGTTTCATTCTTGTATCTTGCACCTTACCGATATCCAACTTTTTGTAGATGGATAACGACATGAGACTAATACTTGCTCCCAGATCGATAAGAGCTCTATTGAACGATCTATCCCAATAATGCATTGGATAGTAATGACGCCTCGATCTTTCTTCTTCACCGGAATCTTCAGACCCTGCAAAATAGCACTACAAGTTTCGGTTAGAATAATTGGCTCCGTATCGGTGGTTCGCTTCTTTGAGATAATATCCTTCATGATCTTGGCATGGGTTGGCATTTTATCGAGTGCTTCCAAGAATGGGATATTGAGTTCAAGCTTTTTAAACATTTCTAGAAATTTTTCAAAATTTTTCTCTTGCTGCCCCTTCTTCTTATTCCTCTAAGGATAAGGAAGCTTAATCGATTTAGGCTCAATGAAGGTTTTCTTGTTAATAACTTGTTCAAGTGCCACCACTTCTTCATCAACTACCTCATTTTCTTTGATCTCTAAATCAACTTTAAGAAACTGATCTTCTAATTCATAATTTTTCTCAGGAACTTCCTTAGATTTTCTACTTCTTGTGGTCACAACATTAACACTCTTGTGATCCCTAGGATTTGTCACAGTTGCACTTGGAAGAGCACCTGGTGTTTGGGATCCTAACAATTGTTGTGCTATTTGACTCATTTGTACTTCAAGGTTCTTTATAGAAGCATCTGTGTTCCTCAGATCACTTCTTGTTTCTTCTTCGAATTGAGAGCTTTGAGCGACCATCTTTTTAATGGCAATTTCCCAATTTGTCTTCTTTTGTATCTGTTGTTGTTGTGGTTGATATTGTGGTTGGTAAGGTTGTTACTGTTGTGGTTGATACTGTTGCTGCTGAGGTTGGTACTATTGGTATTGAGCTTAACTTTGTTTAGGAACATTCCCTTCTTGATCTTTCCATACGAAATTTGGATGATTTTTCCAACTTGGATTATAAATGTTGGAGTAGGGATTGTTCTGCTTCAAAAAGTTTCAAATTTATTTTGCGGTTCCAACATAGTGCATGGTGAAGTGAGGTCCCCCACAAATTTTGCAATTCACTGCTTGAATCGGTTGGACTTATGCCACAGTTTTAGTATCAAGACTCATCTTCTTTAACTTTCTTTCCCCTTTCGTTGTAATCCGATCTTCCATCTTAACCACTTGCTCAGTAAGTTTCAAATCAATGGTCTTCTCTGGTTGACTTACACTCCAGTCATACAATTCTAAGTGCTCATTTGCAGCGATAACTTCAATAATCCTTTTGATACTAGTGGTTGTTGAAAAGTTAGTTGAACCACCGGCTGCTGTATCAATGAGTTGCTTAGTCTTCATTTTTAGACCATTTACAAAATTCTACATTTGTTCAGTTGCATCCATATTATGATTCGGGCATGCAACCAGACACCTCTTCAACCGTTTATAGGAATCTCCTAGTGACTCTCCCTCCTTCTATTTAAAGTTTACTATGTCGTATCTTTTTCTGATATAAGCAGATGCAGGAAAGTATTCATTCAGAAATATTGTCTCCATCTCTTGCCAAGTGTTAATACTCCCGATAGGTAAAGAATAAAACCATTATTCGGCTTCATCAGATAAGGTGAAGGGAAACATAACCAGCTTCTTTGCTTCTTCATAATGCCCCTCAATTTTTAATGAGGTGCTCATAGTTAGAAACCTTTGAAGATGTTTATTCGCATCTTCATTGATCCTTCCCGAAATTGGTCTACTCTGAAGCTGTCAGATGGTTGATGGATGTAGCTGAAAGTGTGCAACAATCACTGGTTGATTTACTATAGTCAAACTCCCTGTTGAAGCATTTTCCCTTCCATAATCTCCCAGAAGTCTTTCGGATGGAGGTTGATCTTTGTTCATGATGACTGTTTCAGGCTTTGTATTTGTGCCTGGATTAGTGTTCTCGAAAACAATCACAACTTCTTCGTGCTCTGAAATTTCCGCTCCTGAGCTTGAAGCTATCAGTATTTTACGCTTAGCTTTTCGGCGTCTGGCATGCAACAATCTTTCAGGTTCTGCGTCAAACAAATATAGAGCTGAGGGATTGCCTCGCATACACAGGTTAGACAAATATAAGTAATAATAATAATACAAAAAATAATTAAAAAATAATAACAATAAACTTTAGCAGAAAGATAAATTTTAATTGAAGAGCAACAAAATTTCAATTGAATTAAAAATAAACTTATAATTTGGCAGTGCTCGGCAACGGCGCCAAAAACTTGATTTGAAAAATAGTAAGTGTACTATTTTAACCGATGTAGTAATAAGGGACAAATTCCCCGAATATCGATCTCGTGGACTATGTGATAATTATAAGTTCTATTGTTAATAAATTGAATAAAAATCAATTGGATTTTTAAAAATTACTTTTTAATATAATTTGACAATAGATGAAAATAACGACAAAATAAAAAGCCTTTGGACAACTATGAGAAGGCATGCTAGGGAAGGTGTATGAATTTTTCCTTGTAATAACATCAAGCCTAATTTATAAAATCACTGCTTAATTTGATCATTACCGGTTTTAAAGGTTAGTTGACTCTAATTCCTTATCAAGAAAACCCTTTGGTATTCTCCCTATACCCCAATTCCTTGGTGGTATAGGAACAATATCAAGCAATATGATGTATCTAAAACATTTCAGTTATGATAGTATATCCTCATTCCTAAGTCATAATACTATCGATTAATCGTGTAAAAATATTAACCGTGTTTTTCCAAACCTCCGGTCAACCCTAAAACAAATCCTATTTTTTGATATGAAAAGTGTTAAGATAATTATATGAAAACAATGATTTTCATAAAATAGTGAAATTACAATTTAAAAAGGGATAATGTTATTACACGATCAATTTAGGGACACCCCTTAGAATTGGGGGTTTAGCTACTCATAGTGTTTACAATAGAATCAAAGTACAAGATAAAATTAGGCATTACAATATAGTGGATGAGAGTTGATCTTCAATGCGGATGCTCATGAAAATTGCTCCTCTTCCAATTCTTGATCGCATGAACTTTTCTTTCCATCAAAATATTTGCACCGTCCAAAAGTACTCTTTTTTTCCTTCCAAACAGGACTAAATATCACAAATTCAATTCATCACCCTCCTGAAATCCCCAAAATTCCCTTTGGAAATCACATTTTCCACGCTCAGGCCAACACGGGCCGTGTCAGCCCCCTGCCCGTGGCCTCCACAATTCCTCCTTGATTCTTTCTTGACACGGCTAGCCATGCCAGGTCCTCTGAGATCTCAAAAAATCATCATCGAACCTCCGAAAAACCCCATTTTCTCACGTCAGTCATGCGGGTATTAACCTTGTACCTGAAAAGATTTAACACTACCAAACCGCGTAAAAAATACCAGTCTTCAGAGAATAACAATCTAGCAGCCACGGTCGAATGAATAATGGAGCGAAACAAAGTAAATTTTGGTCTTCAGAGACCAAACTATACTTTTCCACTATCAAAATATATTTTACAATCAGACTTACCACCTTGATGGAAAGTCCCTAAGTTCACTAAGACTTGCCACCTAGAAGAAACTAGATACCCAATACTTAAGAGATATGGCCCAATTGGCTGACAGGGTTCAAAAATTAGAACGTTTGAAAGAGGAAAAGGCTAGGGAAAATAAAAACAAGAGGGTAGTGTTGCACCCCAAAATTTGACCAACCTTTTCTTAACTTGGCTTATGTTTCATTTCATTTACTTCTAGGATTGCATTGCATAGCATTTTTCATTGAACAGGGGATCAAAAGGTTGTGCATAGCAAGAGAAGGTTTCTCAAAGTGTTGAGCCTAAGCAAGGGATGTTACTCAAGCATGAATGGTCATCAAGTCACCAGGAAGTGGTCAATGTTCTTTGAAAGAATTGATGGGTGTATGTGGAATATGTCCTAACTTGGAGGCCATTTGAAGATCATCAGAGGATTTTGAAATCATAATTATGGATGTGGGATGTTGAGAAAGATCATTGAGTGCTTTGAGGGCCATGTTGGAGCTTGTTCAAGTTGTTGTTATTTGGAAGAAGCCACAGTCAAGAGTGGTGCATCTAGGGTTTTCATCTGGTCAACCCTCAGTCAATTATGAAATCAAAGGAGATCAAGATTCAATTCCAAGTCTCTATGGTCATGGGATGTTGTGTTGAGATTTCTAATATATCATTTCAATATCAATTCATCAAGAATCAAGAGTGTGAGAAGTTACTAAATTAGGGTTCTCAATGTAAAATCCCCTTTTTAGTACCCAACTTCAAGACCACCTATCTCAAGATACAAGTCTCATCTCATCTTGACCCCAACATGAAACTTGTAGAGAATGTTTATAGATTTCTTTTGAGTACTAGAAGTCATTCATCTGATTTCTAGAACTCAAGTTATGATGCTGACAAGTTACAGGTCCTCAAATGAATGTGATTTTGGTCAACAAAAGTCAACCAACCTCCAAGCCACTTTTGACCTAGAAGGATGTTTCTCCTCACTGTGACCAAAACATGAAAGTTTTCCCTCATGATCTTAGCTTTCCAAAGAGTACTAGAAGTCCTTTATCTGATTTGTAGAACTCAAGTTACGAGGCTTTCAAGGTAGGGGTATTTTGGGAAAGTAGGATTACAGGTCATTTTCATCATAGGTCCATTTCACCACTTTACACACTTCAAATTAAAATCTTTCCAACATGAAACTTGCTCCAAATAGGGTCATTTGCTCAACCAAACATCAAGGAGTCATGGATTTGGCTTGGATTGGAGAATTGATGTGTAACTTTTTCATGAAGAAAGTTTAAAATCACAAAATGGAATTAATTCATTTCTAACCATTTCAAGGCATGTTTATGCATTTTTTGAGTGATACAAATGTAACAAACAAGGTGCCAATTTTAGATTTCATTTTTGGTGACATTTTCATGTGTTTTTCAAAGACATTTTCAAGTGAAATTTTGATAATCAAATCTCCATCATGTGATCAATTCAAGGGACAAATCATATCCACATGATCAAATTAAGTTCCCAACATAGATTTTGAATGAAAAAACAAGGCAACTGGTGCATTTTCACGTGTGCATGGGAATGGCAAAGTGAATTTGGGCATTTCTAAAATTCACCCAATTGAGCTGCAATTGGGCCTCCATTACATTACATATCCATCATATAAATTGTCCAGATGAAATTTGAGCAAGGAGAGAGGCATTTTCGTGACCTAGAAGCAAGAACTCAGTGGAAAAAAGAGAGTAAAAAGTGAAACACGAATTTGGAGATTTACTAAATTTCAAGCCAAATTAAATATTCAAACAGCTTCTGGGAAGATTATAGAGTGATTATGGATCGATTTCATCAAGCTTCCTCAAGTTTTGAAGGCTCAGTGGAAGTTCTCCACTAGGTAACTTCAAATCACCATTTCTCTTTGTACATGATGTGTTTGCACTCCATTTTTGCATAATCATGATGTGTGAGATGTGTAGTTGGTTTCTGAATACATTTGGTTGATGTTTGTTATGATTGCTGTTGAATGTCATTTTCTGTTTGCTTTCGATTTGGCCTATGTATGAGCTTTTAAAACAAACCAAGCATGGATTTGTGTTGTATGTAGTGAGACAGTTTGAATGATGTAGAAATTTCTTTGTTTCTTGAGCTTTTGATACCGACCACTGTTTGTGCTCGCTGGAGAAGATGACCGGAGCCACTGTGCTCCGACCATCTGGTTTTGCTCAATTTTTAATTCCAGGTGTGTTCTCAGCCGTTGATGTGTTTGAATTATCTGGTTTGGATGGTTAAGATGTAACCTGAGAGTTGACTAGGCTATTTCATTTTTAAAACACAACCATTGGATCTATTGACTCATTTGAATTGGAAGGCTGAGATCTGATCTGTGTTTGACCTAGGTTTTTTAGATTAAATCATAGCCTTTGGATTGTTTGGACTCAGTCAGGATGGATGGTTGTGATGGGATTTCAGACCCCTTTAATGAAACGTTGCGTTTAACAGCTTTCATCTTAGTCGTTTGATGGTTTGTTTGAGTTTAATCGTGTGGTTGTGATTTAACTGCGTTTTATTTTAAGAGTTGATTGCACGCGTGTCAGGTTGTGGACCTTTAGATCGTTGACTGGTCTTGTGAACGTGTGGCTGTGATTGGGTTTCACTTGGTTGACTGAATAGAGGTTGGATTGGGCCTCTATTGTTATTTGCACCCCCTTTCCTGAGCCCATTTTATTTTGCACGCTTCTGGGCTGCTATTTACACCACTGCCTTATTTATTTTATTTTCTTTTATTTTCTTTTTTTGTTTTGCATCTGTTTTGATTTAATTTTAAATAAAATACTTCCAAGCCTGATAAAATTCCACAAAAATATGTTTTAGAAATTTTAGGATGTCTTTTATTTTTAAGAAATTTTATTTTATTTTATTTGGTTTATTTTTCAATTAAAAATGGAATTAATCATTGGAAGTATTTTCTTGGACTTATTTCTTGACATGGTTTGTTCTTGATTTTGTTTTAGCATTTCCTTTTTGATCCAATGACTAAAAATTGATCCTCATATCCATGATGAGTTGATCAATTTTTGAGGACCATTTTGCCCCTGTTGGTTGACTTTTGGTGCATTTCATTTGACCCTCGACAATCCTCATTCATAATGGAACACCCTTGTGAATCAATTTCTTTGATGGTGTTGTGAATTGATTTTGACTGTGACCTTTTGGCCTCTGTTTGCCAACATGTTTATAGACTTTGTGCATTTTATTTGATCATTTTCGAACCATTTTCCTAATTTTGAGGTAACTTGCAAGTCAAGTTACCTCCAAGGGAGGTTCATATAAGTGTATGACCTAGTTTGAGTTAGAAATGACCTTTGTGGATCCATTAAGCTCTCAACTCCTCGTGTTTCATATAGTATACATGTTGAGCTTGCTGTATGCTCATTTTTAGGTCAAAATTATGTTCATTGCTTGTTCATTTGTGTGTTTCCTTTGTTGCTTCCATTTAATGTTTCCATATGTGAGTTGTTTGCACCCTTTTGTGTAGTTGCCTCTTGTGCATTTCTTCTTCTCCTTTCTTTTTGGAATTTCTCATATGCATGCTTGGTTGAGATGAGCTTGTGGAGGCTACTGCCCCATACTATTTTCCTCTCACTTTCATTCTATTTGTGCATCTTATGTTTGCATTTTCATCTTCATGTTCTTTCTTCTTCTTCTTCTTCTTCTTTTGCTTTTCTTTGCCATGTTCCCCATAAGTTCTCTAACCTCTTGAGGTTATGATAGACATTAGATATTTAACCATGCATGATAACATTAGGTAGTTCCCTTTTGTATCCCAACTTTAAGTCCCCTTTGCATGATAACTTTTAGGATTGATTAGTCTCCCATTAGTGGTCCTTTCTTCTCTTCTCATCTTCATACCATCTTAATACACTTAATAAAGATAATGGATGTTGTGCCATGAGCCTTATACTTGGGAAATGGTGATTGGGGGACCACCTCTCAATTGTTTAGAGTGTTTAGTATACGTCCTTAGGACGATATGCGACGTACTCGCTCCTAGGTTATAGACTTTAGTACAACATAAATTATAAACACTCAAATTCAAAACACTTCTTCTCTAAAAAACACAAAAACACTCCAAACCTTTTTCATCCCTCGGGATTCTAATCAGGAAAATCTTTTTAGATAAAAGAGTGTTGTTAATTTTTAGTTCTACCGCAAACGGTAACGCCTAAGTCTCCAATGGTCGAGCTACATACACCAACTGCTAGAACTAATTGTTAACCTTACTCGAGCCTAAAAAACTTTTGAGCCAACCTGTGGTCTTTGTTAGCCCGAACTACGTTTGCTCCGATCTTTCATACCAGATGAAAGTACGTAGGCACAAGACGTGATGTCTTGGCGAGCAACCTTCCCCCCTTTACCCGTAGTTAGCCGAACTACGTTGACTATGACTTTCCCATTGCATGAGGGAATATGTAGGCACAAAGCGGCGATGCTCTGACGAGTCCTTTCTTTTTCTTTTGTCCCTTGACCTTTAGCGTAGATGGTTTAACACACCCTTTTTAGATAGACGACAATGCATGGATCTCGTCGAGTATGACGGACGTGAGGGGTGCTAATACCTTCCCCTTGCGTAACTAACTCCCGAATCCAGACTTGGTTGCGATGACCTTGTCTTTCCCTCTTCGTTAGGTTTTTCCGATTGTTTCCTTTCCCTCTCTTTGGGATAAATAACGAAAGATGGCGACTCTTCTATTTTCCGCCGGGTGTTTTTCGCAGTAGCGACAGGTAGCCTACATCGAAGTTAACGGAGATGATGAGGGCCAGTATAATGAGCCTTTAGACTTCGACGAAAGTGAGATCAATCTCGCTGAGTTGAAGTAGAGGCCCCCTTATTCATGTAAGGTCTTAGCTCCCTCAAATGGCAAGAATTCACTCGAATCTGATAAAAACGATAGGTTCCCTAAGAGAACTAACACCTTCGACGTCACCAAATGTGATAAATTTTTTTACTTATTAATTAAGGATGGTCAAATGATAGTGCCTCCTGGTGCTAAAGTACCTCCTTTAGAGCAAAGGAAGAAAAGAGGGTTTTGTAAGTATCATAATTTTATGGGTCATAAAAATTCTCAATGTTTTCTTTTCAGGGATCTTGTTCAAAATGCCATCAAGGACGGGAGATTGAGGTTCAGTGAGAAAACAAAGGCTCGGATGAAAATTGACGTTGACCCTTTACAGATAGCTAACACCCATTTCACTGAGCATGCTACAGTCAATATGATCGAGGTCACTGATGATTTCGCTCATAATTTTAACATGGTCAAAGTCACCAGTGACTTCGTCAATGATGATGTTATGATTAAGATCAATGAGGATCTTAATGAGGAAAGTATGAAATATTGTCTATGTGGGGTTACTGATGGCCTCACCAAAGGAGTTGTCGAAGTCATTAATAATGAAACTGCTGATGGTTTTAACTCAACTGAAATCACTGAGGATTCTAATTTGGTATTAGTGACCAAAGATACCGTTGACGGTTTCGTACGGATGGACAAGGCTACTGATGGCCTTACAATGGAATTTCAAAATATAGAAATTTCCAAGCATATCATGATGGACATTAACATTGTTAAAGTTTCGCAACAAACTTCGATGGAGACTGAAGAGGAGCATCGCCAAGAGGAATATAATAAGGTAGCCTTCCCAAAGGAAGAAAAGGGTCTGATCAATTTTTTGAACATATGTCAGAAGAAAAATTCGTAGGTCATGCTCTGTCCAAGGTGTAGCGCCGTGTTTGATAAAAAAGCGGCTCAAAAGATCGAGGGAGTTTGATTGGAAAAATCCAGAAGGATGCTGGTAGTCGCCAAGCCTTTGATAAGAGAGGGACATACAAAGGGCAGGATCAAGAAAAGCAGAGGTTCCCAGGTACCAGGCTCACCATTTTCAAGCCAAATGCAAGGGCTTCTAGAGGAAAATGGCTGAAGCCAGTTGAAAACAAAGAGTAAGGCCAACAAAAATCGCAGAAATTTAAGGTTGATAGGGGTTCACCAATGGGATACTGTAAGGAGTTCCATGCTTCCAAGAAATCAGCCTATATCTCTGAAAACTACAAAGATAAAAATCCAATGACCAGATCTCAATGGAGGTAAGAACAGAGGAGAAGAAAGGCAGAGAGAGAGGCTAGGGAAAATCAGTAAATCGAGTCAAGCACCAATGTGCTTGATCGGAAAGCTGAGAAAAAAGAAGTAAAAACTATCGAAAAAAATCCTAAGGACGGGAAGACATTTCTTACTCAAGAAGGTAAGACTGAAAAGGAGCATGAGCATTTGGACACTGAAGATGAGTTGCTTACTGATGATTTTGAAACAAACTCATAGGTATATTTAGACATTATTGTAAACATGGTATTTGTACTACCACGGGAGTTCGACCAAGTCACATAGGTCGAAGAGTTGGAGGACAACACTAAAATAGAAATGGCCACTCACATGCTAGTTTGTTATTATGTCATGAATAACGGTTGTATGGAGGAGCAAAATGCATTCTTCGAGAGACTAGATGAGGCTATGATGAGTCATTTGAAGCCTCTTTATATCACGGGAAAAATAGAAGAGGTACTAATCAACAAAATCATGGCAAATTGCAGCGCAGTAGTGAATCTGATGCCACAATTCATGCTGAGAAAAAATTGGGAATTTCGACACCGATATAAAGCCCCACAGTATGGTGCTATCCAACTACAAGGGGAAAATTAGCTCTATCTTAGGGGTGCTTTAAGTCGATTTAACAGTGGGGACTGTCACCATACCAACCATGTTTATGGTCGTGGAGACGAAAGCTAACTATAATTTGTTACTAGGACGCGAATGGATTCACGACATAGGTTCGTACCATCATCCATGCATAAGAGAATTAGCATATGGCGAACAGATGGTATTATGGAAAACATTGAAGCTGATTAGACTTATTTCATGGCTTCAGTCAATCATGTCGGTAGGCACAGTTTTGACAAGCATTTGGCTAATATTGCTCCATGCAATCCAGCCAATTTCACGTTTACTCTAGATGACAACGCATATTGCTCTTTGTACTTACATCCCATGAATGGTTTTCAGTGGGACCGAGAGGTTGTGAGAGAAGACAACTTGGCATACATAGGGACATCCGGAATCGACCCAATAGGTTGGGGGAGCGAGTTTGGCGACGATGACTAAGTTGCCAGCGCTTGAAAGAATTGCGGCTTATATAGCCGAAATCAATTAAAAGCGGCCTTGGAGGCCGAAGTGAATTCATGGTTGTTGAAGCCAATAAGGAATTATATCAAAAAGGTCTTGGTAAGGACTTCGACTCGGAGCCACCTGATAAGGTGCAGGATGATGTGCAGGGTCAGAGGCTCGACGACATATACGACGACGGGCCTTTGGGATTCGAAAAAGATCCGCTGGCAACCAATATCAAAATGCTAGCGCAAGATACACTCAAATAGATCAACTTGGGGAACGGGAACAAGAGAAGACCAACTTATATTAGTGCCAACATCAACCCCCAACTCAAAGTCGAAGTGATCCAATTGCTAAAGGAGTTCAAAGACTGCTTTGCATGGGATTACAATGAGACGCCTAGTTTAGACAGAGAGTTGGTCGAATTAAAATTACCAATCAAGCCTGGGAAGAAGCCCATCAAGCAGAATAAAAGGCGACTTACACATGAGATTCACTCAAAGATTAAAGACGAGGTTGAAATACTTCTACACTGCAAATTCATCCGTACGACCAGGTATGTCGAATGACTTTCAAGTATTGTGCCAGTTATTAAGAAAAATGGTACGTTGAGGGTTTGCATTGATTTTAGAAATTTAAACCAAGCAACCCCAAAGGATGAGTATTCGATGCATGTGGCGGAAATGCTAATTGACTCGGTTGCAAGACACAAATACCTTAGTATGCTCAATGGATACTCAGGATATAATTAGATATTTATTACTGAGGATGATGTTTCAAAAACAATGTTTCAATGTCCTGGGGCATTAGGCAGTTATGAATGGGTGGTAATGCCTTTCGGCTTGAAAAACGCTGGAGCAACATATCAAAGGGAAATAAATTCGATTTTTCATGATTTTATTGAGACTTTCATGCAGATTTACATTGATGATATTGTTGTAAAATCAATTTCTGGGAAAGGTCATATAGACCACCTTCGACAATCCTTTGAAAGGATGAGGAGACATGGTTTGAAAATGAATCCTTTCAACCGTGCTTTTTGTGTGCAGGCAGGGGATTTCTTAGGCTTCGTGGTCCATCAAAAGGGAATCAAAATAAACTAGAATAAGACCAAGGCCATAATGGAGGCGAAATCGCCATCAACAAAGAAGGAATTGCATTCATTGTTGGGTAAGATTAATTTCTTGAGAAGGTTCATCTCGAACCTTAGCGGAAAACTCAAGCTTTCTCACCCCTGCTTTGATTCAATAAAGAAGGATTTGAATGGGGGCAATCTCAAAAAGAGGCTTTCGATAAAATCAAAGAGTATTTAAGCCACCCCAATTCTAATTCCACCTTGTAGAAATAGGAGTATGAGGTTGTATATATCTGCATCAAATAAGACTTTAGGGAGCATGTTAGCTCAAGAAGGTGATGATGGCGTCGAAAGAGCCATTTATCATCTCAGTAGGGTCTTGAACGATGCAAAAACTAGGTATAGCACAATTGAAAAATTATGCCTGTGTTTGTACTTCTCACGTGTAAAACTTAAGAATTATATAAAACCTATTGATGTTTATTTCCTTACATTTTGATGTTATAAAGCATATGTTGTCGAAACCAATTTTGCATGGTCGAATTGGCAAATGGGCATTAGCTTTAACTGAATATTCTTTAACTTACATGCCATTAAAAGTTGTTAAAGGATAAGTAGTGGCAGATTTTATAGTCGACCACTCTATAAATGAAGAATCTTTAAACTACATTGAACTAGAACCTTGGAAGTTATATTTCGAAGGTTCGAGTCATAGAAATGGTACAGACGTGTGAGTCTTGATTATTTCTCCAAATAAGATTCCAATAAAATTCAAGTACAAAGTTGAAGGTATTTGTTCGAATAATGGGGTTGAGTATGAGGCTCTTATAGATGGACTTGAAATGTTGTTGGAACTAGGGGCAACTAGAGTCGAAATAATGGGTGACTCAAAGTTGGTCATAAAAAAAAAATCAGAAAGGAGTACAAATGTGTGAAGGAAAATCTCATCATGTACTTCGTAATAGCCAATCGACTCTTACAAATATTTGAGTTGGTTAACATTCAACATATTCCTCGAATGGATAATCAAGTAGAGAACAATCTGACTCATATTGCCTATGGGTATAAGATTTCGAAAGAAAAGTTACAAGAAGTGATCGAAGTTAGAGGAAGAATGGTGTCGGCCAGGCTATCCCTATCAGATCTAGAAACAAAAAAAGCTAGGGTATCTTGATAAAGAAAACTTTGAGATACTAGCAATAGACAGTTTGACAAACGAAGATTGGAGAAAACCAATAGTGGAATACATGTAAAAAACCAACGTCGTCCACTAAAAGAAAGATCATGTATCGAGCTTTAAGTTATGTTATTTTCGGAAATGAATTATTTAAAAAGACTCCTGAGGGAGTATTGCTTAAATGTCTTAGTGAATCAGAGGCATATTTAGCCCTGTCTAGCGTCCATAGTGGGACATGTTTGATGTTCCATAAGATGAAGTGGTTGTTATTTCGACAAGGAATGCATTTTTCCACCATGTTGAAAGATTGTATTGAGTTTGCCAAGGGGTGTCAAGAGTGCCAAGTACATGCAAGCATTCAACACGTTCCTATGAGCGAATTACACTCTATAGTCAAACCATGGCCTTTCAGAGGCTGGGCTTTATATCTTGTTAGAGAAATTTAACCAGCATCATCAAAAAGCCAAAGATACATCTTGGTCAGTATTGACTATTTTACAAAATGGATCGAAGTTGTACCATTAGTGAACGTGGTTCAAGAGCATGTGATCAAATTCATCAAGAAGTACATCATTTACATGTTTGGAATCCCAAAAAGAATTACAACAAACCAAGGATCGGTGTTCACGGGTCGTAAGATGCAAGAATTTGCTAAGGAGATGGGCTTCAAATTATTAACGTCTACACCCTATGATGCCCAAGCTAATGGCCAACTCGAGGCAGCAAATAAGGTGGTCATTGGTTTAATTAAGAAGCATTTGGGGAAGAAACCTAAGAACTGGCATAAGACTTTAGACCAAGTCCTTTGGGCATGTCGAACATCTCCTAAGGAGCTAATAATACTACTCCATTTAGATTGACATTTGGTCACGATGCAGTTTTACCAGTGGAAATCTATTTAAAATCGACAAGAATTCAAAGACATTACGAAATTCCATCAGTGACATATTGGAATATGATGTTGGACGAATTAGTTGATTTAGATGAAGAGAGACTCAATGCTTTGGAGTTATTAAAAAGAAAAAAAGAGAGAATAGAAAAATCTTATAATAAGAAAGTTAAAATTAAAACTTTCTTTCATGAAGATTTTGTTTGGAAAGTAATCTTTCCTATGGATCGAAAAGATATAACTTTAGGAAAATGGTCCCTTAAATGGGAAGGTTCTTTTCAAATAATTCAAGTATTATCTAAGAGCGCATATGAGATCGAAGAGGTAAGCAAAGATAAGAGAATCTCGAGAGTGAATGGAAAGTATTTGAAAAAATACAAGACTGCACTCCAAGAGATAAAGATGACAAAGGAGTAATAATACAAAAATATTAATCGAAACCAACATGGTAAATAGAAGCTTGCCAAAATGGCCAAAATTTGTTACATCAAATGAACTACAAGAGGTTCAAAAATATTACATAATAAATCCAGAATGATGGTAGTAAAAGGGAGACCGAGATTAAAAGGGAAGACTAGTTTTCATCTTGAGGCACTTAGCCTTTAGAAACTCTAACCACTTGTCACAGATAGATTTTGTCGACTTCAGCACCTCCAATTCACTTTCTATTTTTGGGCTTCGTCAACATATTTCAACCCAACATCAAGTTTTTCACTAACCTTGGAATTGTCGAATTTTAGAAGCTCGGTATTGTGTTTTTTGGATTTCGAGCTTTTGATTTGTAATGCTTTTATCTGCTCCTCCCAAGAGGCGATATCTCGATTATTTCCTTTGATTTCAGCTTTATTCTGTTCCTGAGCTTTCTCTAATTTCATCAGTCGATTAGTTGACTCAGAAGCAAAGTCCCATGCAGCTGCTGCAGAACCAACCTTGATCTCAATCCCTTTTGAGACTTGTGATAATTGTTGAAGGTTAGCACTGGCTTGTTCAATTAGTGAAACCAATTCCAGGATGATGTTTGTAACTTCAGGGGAAGCAGTCAGAATGTCAACCTGTTTTAGGAGACCTTTTATAGCAGTCAAGAAAGTAGAGTCAGACTCCAAAAGAAGAAACAGGTCACCTTTAAAAACCTTGTCATTGATTTTCGAGAGTATCTCGTTTACAGGATTAATCGAGGACTGATTGCTTGACACTGAGGAAGAACCAAGGCTTCTCTTATACAAACTACCTCTAGAACTCAGCAGGGTTTTCAGATATTTGCAAGGACTATTCTTTTTTAAAGCATCAAGTTCTTATGTAGAAAAGGATGTAGTAGTCTTGGTCGAATCTTTTATATTTTCCGGATTAGGGTTAGGGATTAGTTCTTGGTTTCTTCCATCTTCACTTTCTTCTACCTCAGCAATTCCTTCTTCATCTTCAAACTCTTCAATAGGAGGCATATTATGGTCGGGGATCAAGGAGTGGCCCTCTACCTCTTCCATGTTGTCATCATGATTTTGCAAGATAACCTCCTGGTTTTCGATCCTAGGAGAGCCATCCTCAATTTCTTCTTCGACTCGGATGCCAGTATCTTCCACCTCCACATCATCCCTGGCTGTTTTTGCCTGCGCATCTTTCTCCAAGTTATCTTCACGCTCAGATCCAATAGTATGGGAATTTTGAGTTGCGGTTTTAAGCGACGAAGTTTAATGTTGTTCCTCGACTAATTGATTGATCTCACTCATAGAGCTCTTTTCAGAATCTCTAGCTGAGGTAGGATGATATGTTGGTTCGCCTTCACTATTGAAGATTGTAGTATTAGTATATTTGGTGGCTGGCTGGGTGGTCACACCTACATCATCCTAAAAAAGGAACGGTCGAATGAATATATACATAAATAAAAGAAAACAAATCAATATTTATGGGTGTAAGAGGTATTACTTTGGTAACATCATCCCTAGGGCTGGAATTGTCGCTTTCAGGCTGCTCTGCAGCTTTCTTCGACAAAGCCTCAAGAGTTGGTTCCACAATTGTAAAGGAAGTAGTTCTTGCAGTTGAAAATTTCAAACTTTTTGTCTGTGTCTGGGCCAGAGCTTCAGTCATTTTGAGTTGTATTCTTCTTTTGAGGAGAGGTTATTCAGCAGTTAGGGATATATCTTCGTTATCCGATTCAATGGCCAGGACTTCAATTTCTTTGAACTTCCTTTTTTAGGGAGTTGGAGGGGGTTTTCGAGCGCCCTGTAAAAGAAATGTTAGAGATATAATGGAGCATATGGAAAACTAAAAAATCAATAAGAGAGGTAAAATACATTTGTTTGTTGTTGTTGGATTATTTCTTCCTTCTTCCTTCACTTCGATTAACTTCTTGGTCGTCGGTTTTTTTAGGGGGATTTTCACGGCTAAAGTAAAATAAGAACAATTACTACAAGTCAAAGAGAATGGGTAATATAAAATGTTTATTCGAAATTTTCCCCATTCCACACCTTTATATATTTCGGACTCAATGCGAACATCTTCGATACTAATATGAAGATATCCTTTGAAACTGTCTAAAGTATGCTTAGTCACAACCACCTGCTGAGCACGCCTTTGTGATTCTTATCGAAGGATTTTTATAAGTCCCCACAGACAAACCAGTCTGGGAAAAGAGGGCTAAAAGCCACCCCAAAGTCAGCACTGCGTAGTCGAGGGAATTTAGGAGGATAGATGTTAAAATTCGTTTCGTAACGTTTCTGGGGAGGAACGTACGAAGGGATCTTTAAATTCTCCATTTTCTTAAAAAAATATATTTTAAAGTAAATCCTGCATCGCAGATGGTTTTACCAAGATCATTGGGTCTATAAGAAGTTTCAAAGTATTTCTAGAATGCTTGGATTTTCTTGTTGTGTGTCGAAGTACATTGACTTTTTCCTACACAGAGAGGAAAGACTTGTTAATATCATTAGTAAAATCAGCCACGTCAAAAAACTCTTCAGCGTAATAGGGTTTCCACCATTCATCGAATAGTTGGGTGTAGAGGAAGCTCGCTTCAAAAGCAATAGGAAGAAGCTGTGTTCGACCGGCATAGCGAGCAATGTGTTTGATGGTTGTAGTTTCATTATGGGATGCATTGTAAAGTAGAAGGAGGTGTTTATTTTCATATAAGGGTTTAGGCAGAACTTGAACTAATTCAAATTACCGAGCTACAAGATTGGGTTGATAAGCGATTAGGGTTGTCAGACTTTTTGAATAATTAAACCTGAGGGTCAAAACTATAGGGGTTAGGAAAGCTTCCCAAATGGCATTAGATTCCGCTTCTTAGGCTTTGGTCGGAGCTGGGAATGGCCTGGTGAACCACTCATGACTACATCTTCTTGCAGCAAAAGGTACCATGATCGAAGAAAAGTCATCGAGCTTGGCGAACATCATGATGTAACTGGTAAAAGTCTGTCGAATGGGCCGACCATCATCGCGTGGAGTTAATTTTTCCATTCGTGGTCCTTCGATCCTCCTGTTCTTTACTTCTTCATCATTTTTATCAATCTGGTTTTTGTAGGGAAGGCAAGCTTCAAATGAAGCATTCAACCACAATTGGAGAAGGCAGAAAAGTCCAAAAAGAAGAAGGTTTCCTTTGTCCCTTAGGATCCTTAGCTGAGTGACACCTTCACCCAGGGATTCGTACAGGCTAGCCAATATTATTTCACTTAAACATAAATTGTGGCCAGAGTGAAGTTGATTGGTCATGGTTATAAACTTCCTGGCTACTTGAAGCGACTTTGAGCAAAAGACACAACGGGATAACCATAACGCCAAAAAAGCTATATGTTCCACATCAGATACATCTTCGATATCTTTGTCATGATAATGCACAATATGAGTCGAATATGCTGCCCTAGAAGTGTCAAAACTGATAATATCCTCAGACATATAATTCAGGTCGTATGTATTGCCTGTTGGTTTTAGCCCTGTGATAGCGGCTACGTCAAACAGTGTAGGCGTTGTCATTCCACAAGGAGGATGAAAGGTGTAGTGGGTAATATCCCAAAAATACAGATAAAAGAGAAGCATGTTCGAGCAATAGTCTGGACCTACTTTCGACAACATGATTAAATCATCAATACCCATGTCTTTCTAGGTTTGAGACTTTGTTTTCTCTAATTTTTTAGTAAACTTAAATAATCAGAAGGGTCCTTAAAGGAGGGACTTTCCCGAAATACCCTAAAAATTTTCATATACCTAAGGTCAATGGCCTCTTCAGTCGAAGGAGTGTTTTGGTTGGCAGGACTAGGGTCCTCATCGCTAGCCCTAAGCTTTTTATCTTGACCTATGGGTTTTTACCTATGGTAAGTTGGGAAAAAGTCCTTAAGTTTACTAGGACCAACGTTTATATCAGACAAAGGACCAAATAAAGCCAATGGCTTACCAGTAACAGAAAGAGGAATAAGTACCTGGGATTCATAAATCCTTCTTTTTTCTTCAATAAGCGATTCAGGAAGGTACTGTTGATTTCCTACCATAGTTGGATCGTTGATGATGTCAAACGGTGGAAGTTGAGAGATCTTTTTGGGAGCCTTCACAGGTTTGACAGTTTTCTTGGGAGCTTTTGTGGCATCTTTGTTGGAACGGTTTGAGGAAGTCATTGTTGGAATGAAGTGAACTGGGTTGTTTGAAGGAGAAAAGGATTGAGAGTTTAAGGACTCAGAAAGTGTAAAAAGAGAAAAAAGAAATGGAAAATGGGTATTTATAAGGGTGGAAGCGGAAGCAGTTCTGAAGTAACATTTATTTCTAAAATGAGAGTGAGACACGTGTTCTTTCCTCCATCCTTGATGAAGCGGTGCCAGTTAGTACCTAACCCTATGATCTCCTAGGGTCTAGGATACATAATGATGATAAATATTTTCACGTGGATTTTGAGGAGACGTTTCATAAAAGGTAATTATGACTATGACGTCATAGGCGTGCTACAGAAGTTAAACCGCTTATAGCAATGACTCATCAGACGTGACGAATCAAACATGGGTCGATCAAGGTGTCAAATAAAGTTATCAAAAAAATATTTTTTTCTTCAATTATCGAAAATGACATTTTTGGGGGACAATTTGTTAGCTACCAGATTCGACTCCTGATTTTTTTAATTAAAATAATAAAGAGAATTACATGACAAGATGATAGTGTTTCGACAAGGGCTAACTTGTGTTGGTCGAAACAACCCTGTGAGGAAGAAATGTTGGATAAGAAGTAAAGAAAAAAATATTTTGAAGATGGTTCGACATGGATGATATTTCGACGCCTGATTTAAATTTAAATAAAGGAGGGAATTTTCGTTCTTATCTATATTTGTTAAGAAGGACACATGGAGTTTTTCTAAGGAAAGGAGACATGTGGAGTTTTTCTAAGGAAAGGAGACATGCCAAGCGGCACTTGTCATTTGTGTATAGTATAACCGTTAGGGTCGGTTATTTTTTATTATTATAAATAGAAGGGTTTAGTGTTAGGATCAGGTGTGTTCCAAAATTCGTAAAAAGTTTCTGAAATCACTCAAAGTATCCGCGTGTAGAGAAAAGGAGTATGTCGAAAAAAATGTACGTTTGATTACACCATATCTTTATATTTTAATGCCTATTTAATCTTTTTACCACAAAGTTTATCTCTTTATTATTCAAGTTATTTAATTGTCTTTTGATCAAGTTTCTGCACTTTATTTCTTCTAAATATCGAAGTTTTTAGTTGTTAGATCATGGATAATATTAAAATCTTCATTATTTTCCAAACTTTAAATTAAGAATTGCTAGCATATATATTAAGATTTGTGTAGTCGATCCTGTACGTAACTCAATTTCTCTTAATTAAAAAGACCAGCAGTTGCTTACTATTTTTTTCAATAAACAAAGGTGTGGAGAAAACACAAGAGACTGCAACCAATTATGTGTGAACTTGCTAGAAAAGCCACTGATGGGTATCATAAAATTCATTATATTAGGGCACAACTTGAGCAAGCAAAGAAAGCCCTAATAATGGATTTGTTTAACCAAGAGCATGTTGAATACATGAAGCATTGGACTACTGAACTGATCAAAGCCACAGAGCTGGAAGAGGAAATTCTTATGCAAAAATCAAAGATTATATCGCTCAAGCTTGGGGATGGAAATAATGCATTTTTTAATGCCATTGTCAGAGGAAACAACAAGAAGGTTGTCATATACAAACTTGAAGATCAATATAATCAGGTGATTACAAGAGGTAAGGACATTAAGCAGGAAGTACTCAGATTTTATGGTGGCCTTGTGGGAAAATCATCTTAAAAGCTACATGTGAACATTGTATTAGGAAAGGAGCTCAATTACATGAAACACAAAGGGAGAGCTTGATACAACCTGTAACAAATCAGGAAATATGGACAACACTTAATAGTATTGGAGACACCAAAGTACCAAGCATTAATGGCTACAACACTAAGTTTTTCAAAGCAACTGGGGAAGTGAAAAAAACTGATGTCAAGGAAGCCATACATGATTTTTTAAACCATAATAATTTGGCAGGCATGAAATGCTATGGTTTTCTTTCAAACTTGTATTGATCCCAGGCTGAAAGACAATATCAAATACATTATAACTACTAGGTGCACTTTACACAGGGCATTAACTATACATATTGGTAGTGTCACTTTACACTAACAAAATATCAAAAAAGTCATTAGTTAATGTCTCTATTTTTTCAATTCTAATTAACTACAAATGACATGACTTTATTTCATTACCTCATTTTTTATTTCAATTTTCTTACTCTTCCTTCTCTTCTCATAATTAAAATTTAAAATTTATCCTAAATTTCTTTTTTCCACGCTTTTTCACTTTCGTTTTAATTTTTTTTTTCATTTTATCTTACCTTTTTTACTTTTTAAGAATAGATAAAAATATTGAACCTATTTTTAATATAATGCAAAGAACACAGAAAAATATAAAATTTTTAAAACCAAAAATTTAGTCTCAACATGAAAAACATAATTATTTATATTTATCAAAAAATTATTCATAATTATTAAAAAAAAGCAAAACATTGTTATTAAATAAATAAATTAATTAAAAAATTATAAAAATAGATTATTTGTGGCTAGGCTAGGGTCATGATGATGTCCTATCAGCGCGTGCTCGTGCACGTGCCTGTCATTTGCCTATAAAAAGCGAGAGGCTCCGTTCATTCAGAACTTTCGCTTCTCTCTCTTCTTACCCGTTTTCTCCGTCTGCCGTTCGTTACCTTCAAGTTTGCTCCGACCACCGTACGATGTCCGACCAGAGTTGTTTTAGGTTCAAAACTTCTTCCTCGACCACGTAAGTACATCGATTCTTTGTTTATTCCATGTTTTTCTAATTTGATGTCTTAGAATGCATGTGGTTAGGACTGAAATGACGTAGTTATAGGGTGTATTTGCGGTGGTTGTTGGTGGCAGACGGTGGCGCTACCATCTGTCTGCTGCCGACGCTATAGTTTATGTTTTAAGGAAGGGAAAGTTAGAAACCCATAGGTTATAGTTTATCCTGGGGTAGGGAAGATACGGCGGTGCCATTGCCGGAGGGGCCATGGACTCTGGTGATTTTCCTGTGGGAGTTATGGGTTTCGTGTACGGGTACTGTCCCCAGATGCGCTAGGGAGAACTACCGGGTATTTCCCTATTTATTTAGCTGCGTCATTTGAGTAGGGCTTAGGTCGAGGATTCTGTCCTTGATCCTTTACGCGTCCTTTCACTTGACTAGCAATGGAAAGGTGGATTTGATTTTGTCATCGAAATCACTTTTTTCCTTTGCTTTTCAGGTAAAAGAGATGTTGCGCAGAGTTGAAGAGGACGAACATCCCAAGGACTTGTCCGAGGATAGCTCTTCGGAGGACACCAAGATAGATGATGATTGCTCGTCTCTTGAGGTTGTGGGGACGTCTGCCGCGAGGTCATCGGTGAATGAGTGGAAGGTGGCTGAGCCAATGGTGCATGCCTCTCTTTTTGCTTCGTACATCGAGGATGCATTTATCACGGTTAGGCCGAAGGGAGAATGGATGGTCCATTTCCCTTCAGAAGACAAACGTATTTTCTCGGCGTACGGGGAGAGATTTCCCATGTACAAGTACGTTTTTAAAGAGATAGGGTTGATATTGCCCTTCACAGACTTTCAACGGGCGGTCTTCGTTCATCTCGACCTGGTGCCCTCTCAACTGCACCCAAACTCCATTGTCTTCATGCGGGCGTATGAACTGGTGTGCGAGTACTTGCAGATCGGGGCCACCATCCCGCTTTTCTTCACCATCTTTCATCTCCAACGACAAGTGTCGGGGAGAAAGTTTGGTTGGGTTTCCTTGAAGCTGGGGAGAAAATTGTTCAAGCCTTTCTCCGAATCTATCTGGACTTTTAAAGAGAGATTCTATGTGATCGAGTCGGTGTCGGAGAAGGCTACCTGCGGATAACTTTTCGTAGAAAAATCCGCAGGTAATTCGTGTATTTCTAGTTGTGATACTACGATTAATCCTATATCATATATTTTGTTTGAAAACTCTGCTACGCCGAGCGAATTTTATACAAATATGAATTCGAAAAGAAAACTTTTTAAATTAGTCTTTTTGAAAACGGTCTATTCAACTCCTCTTCTAGGTCATTAGAGTCCATATTCTTCCTTAAACACATGTATCTATGTAGGGCCACTTCCTTCAATGTCCCTTCCATGAGTACACATTCGAGGGAATTTGCGACACCAATTATCACCATTTGCATATTAGTTGCATTGATGTGCTCTTACGGGATGCTCTTTCAATCAAATGTTACCAAGGAATGCAGCTTGAAGTTATCTGGGACATGTGCGTCCTAAATTTAGTCAAAGAGAGGTTGAAGATCCAACTCCTTTTTGTCGTATTGTGTATCCTACTTCTATTGATGTTGTTGAATATTTATCATGCTAGTTTAAAGGATTTCGTTTTGAAAATGAAGCTCGTCCTTAATATTTTTATCCTTGTTAGGACATCATTGTCTCTAAAGATTGATGTGTGTCTCATAACCACATTGATTAAAATAAATACTCTTTGAAGAATTAATATTACCTAACTTGTTTTTACCAATCTTACGATGGGCATCAACTGTAGTTGTAAAAAATACAATGTTTGTGTCAAACAAAACCTCGATCTATCTTATATGCGAATGAGTGATGGTTTTCCCTATAGAATTTATTTGCCTACTTATAGTTGTTTTGCATTACTTTAGCCACACAGAGTTCTGTTACCTAGTTACTGCTCTTAATTATCTTGTTTCTCCTATTTTGAAAGTTGATTATGTGACACACTTTCATGGTACTTACATATATGTTTATTAGGTGTTTTACGATTGTTACATCATCATGGAAATTAATGTTATCTTCTTTTATCGAGGGCTCAGTCGTGTAAAAAATATTAACAACTCATCACGTGGCTCATGGTTGAGTTAAGTCTTTGTCTCAAAGTTAAGCTAAACTCAATTGCACATAGGTCAGGTCATGTTGATGCTAAGTGGAGTTAGGTCATTATATCTGAACATTACTATATATGAATTTAAACCCAAATAATAAACATTTGTTTCGTCTTTTCTTTTAAAGAAAACTAAATTTTTTATTACAAAATAATAATAGTTTAAAAAAGAAAATATTAAAATATAAATAATATATAAAAAAAATCATTTTTCAGAGTTATTGAGATAAGATTATGATCATGAACAAAACTTCTGTTATCAGAAACACAAATATTTTAGATTTAGACATACAAAAATTTTGTATAACAAAATGTAAAAGATAAAATTGTTAAAGTTATTAATATTAACGAGTAGTTGTATTCGTGCAATGCACGAAAAAGTAAATTATTTTAATAAAAATTTAATATAAAATT
>OZ012735.1:148148401-148218401 GCA_963859935.3 Lathyrus sativus | reverse complement strand
AAGTGTAATATTTTTTCCATTTGTAGTTAAAATAGGGGTTTTATCCCTAGTATCGATCTCGAAGACTGCGTAGGAATATAAGTTCTTATCATAATTCAATTTAACAAAAAGTACTTGGGGTTTAGGATTTTTTTAGTTAAGTTATAAGAGAACATTAAGAAAATGAAGCAATTAAAAATAAAAGTGAGTTTTATCAGATATAAGAAGCATGCTAGGGTACAATGTATGAATTGTCATGCAACAACCTTAAACCTTATTCACGAGTCATGGCTTAAAACAAACCTTTACCAATTCTCAAGTGTATATATATCTAAGGCCTTTGAAAGAAAACCTTTAATATTCATCCTAAACCCTAAGTCTTTAGAGATTTAGTATGAAATCAAGCATTACATTTTATCAAGAATGTTATGGTTACTACAGGGTATCCCTAGACCTAGGTGATATCTGCTATAGTATTATCGCATAAAAAAGAATTAACAGTGGTATGTCCGACCAAAATTTAATCGTAAATCGATTTCTATTTATCTGTTAGAAAAAGAATTAAACACATTGTACAATAAAATTGATTATGAAAAAAGCCCTTATGTCATAGAATAAAGGAAATCAGGTTCATTAAAAAAGCAATTTAGGGACACCCCCTAGCATTGGGGGGTTTAGCTACTCATATTATTAAAAAAAATAGAAAGTAAAAATTAGACATTACAAGATAATAGGATAACTTTGATCTTCAATTGCGTTCGCTCAAGAAAACCTTATGTTCTCCAATCGCCTTGATCTCTCCAATCTTCATCGTAAAATTCTTCTCTCCTCAAAAAGTGTGTCTTAACCTTTCCTCAAACTCTTCTAAATAACAAAAACTCAAATAAAAGTAGGTGGAAATCCCAAAAATTCCCTCCAGGTCAACATCTAGTGAAAAGTCACAAAAACGGGAAAATCAACATCCAAGCCAACACGGGTCATGTCTGCTGACACGGGCGGCCGTGTTGGCTCCCTGTAATCTGTAAATAAATTTAACTGCTTCGGGCTTGCTAACACTGGCCGTGTCAGCTGACACGGGAACCCGTGTCAGACCACTGCTTTCTTCATAATTTCCATCATTTTGTCAACATCCTGACACAGCCCGTGTCAAGGGACATGGCTGGTCGTGTGAGGCCCTCTTCCTCTTGCCAATTTCATTATCGAAAACACTGGATTGTCCACTTTCTCACTCTGATTCTTCCTTAATGCTTACCTGAACCTAAAAACATTGGAAAGACACAACTCAAGCATAAACTGCAATAAACGGAAATAAAATGCAACTAAACGTATAAGAAGATTCACTAAAACTAACGTTAAAATAACACATAAAAACCACCGATCAAACTCCCCCAAACTTAAACCGTTGCTTGAACTTAAGCAACAAGCTTGCATAAAGATTTTTCAGAACAAACGGTTTACATCAAATGAAAAACTTGTGACGGTAAGGTGTGCCAATAGTCATACGCGAGCCTTTGTTCCGATCGACTAAAACTAGTTCTCTTGGTAATCATCCATTAACGAAGATACTATACAAACACATACCGCGGTAAAACCATGGTCCTAAATCCCCCTTTTGGTTACCTCTCCAACTATGCTTTGGGTTGAAGTATTTTCTTCTATTTTTTACCCTTTTCATTCGGATAATCAGATTAAGGCATTTTTTATCGTTTTCTCTCACATGTATAAGATTGATCGAGACTTTTTCTAGGAACCTTTATATTTTTTTCCTCGAGCATAGGTGTTTATTAGTCCATTTTGGGGCGACAATTGAGAATCAACCTCCGTTAGGCTAAGTAACCGGGTGAGGGTTACCCAACTTAGAAGGACCAGTTGTCTTAATCACGATTATTCATTTTTTGGGTGCCTTAAGTCGTTTTTTCAATCAACCATATACATGAAATTCTTTTTAATCGTGTCAGACTATCACTAAGAACTAATCGTGGAATACTTCTCAAATCCAAGTACTATGACACAAATCTACATGTTGGACTCGTTTTCTTACTCCGGGGAATCTAGAGTGTTCATGTTATACCTCAATTTCCAAACTCTTCCAATTTCCCTTGTTCTAGCTCCTCTTCCTTCAAACTCTATATACTTCCTTGACCACCTCAAAATCACAGTATTCACAAGAAATGTTTTTTACGACTCAAGTTCGGGGAGAGCTCAAAGTGGTTTCAATAAAACAACACACACACACACACACACACACACACACACACACACACACACACACACACAAACACAAATACAAGTACTAAAAGGAAAAACTAAAAACATTAAATCCTCCCTCAAAATTGAACTACAAATTGGCCCCAATTTTTTAGAACAAGAGCGAGAAAGGTTACTCACAGAGATCCTTACTAAGGAGACGGAGGGTAATGCAACACCAATTTCTACGTCATAACATGCACCTGTAAAGTCTCTTTTATTACCTGCAAAGAAACAAAATAAACAACAAAAAGAAAATGCTCAATCACTAAAAGTATGGGTTTTCTCCCACGTAGCGCTTTGTTTAACATTGGCTGGCACGACGGTTCACTCCCCGTTGTTATGAGGGGTATTTCAGCTTCCACACTTTGTTGTTTGGCCTCTTCGCAGCAAAGAGCCGGTCAGGTTCAGAGATAAGAGCTACTTTGCGTCTCAAGTCACCTCCAACTTCTATATTCTTCCTTTGATGTTCCTTTTTATTTCTCTTCTTGACTTCTTGAATGAACCTTGGAGTCTTGCTATGTTCCATAGATGACTGAAATACTGCAAATCGAGAGATTATTCTAGAGAATTTTTCATGAGGTGGCTTTGAACTTTTGCTTTTTCCCACTATTTGGATCATTCCAAATGAAGATTTATTATCTTCCTCTTCACCTCGCTTTTCGATGTCCAACACTTTTAAGGTTATTTCCTCATCAAAAGATCCCAAGGTTAGAGTACTTGTTTCAATATCAATATCACACCGACTAGTAAGCAAGAATGGTCGGCCATGTATGATAGGAGTCTCTTCATCATTCAGAATGTCCATGATATTAAAATCAACTGGAAAGGTAAATTTATCAATTGTCACCAGTACATCTTCTGCTAGCCCATATGACCGTTTAGTCGTATTGTCGGAAAACTTTAAATTTGTTCCTGTATCGTTCATCTTTCAATACCAAGCTTTTTAAAAATAGATAATGGCATGAGACTACCACTAGCGCCTGAATCAATTAGGACTGTTAGAAAGTATTTGCGGTAGTGTTTTATCGTATCCACAGAGATTGAAGTGAATATAAGCGTTTCGTTCAACGGTTTAGTAATTTAAGAGTAGGGGGTTTTAAAATGGTATCAATATTTGTAACAAGAGTTTGCAATAATAAAATTGGAATAAAAATTGGTCTTTAAGTTTGATAAAAGCACGTCAAGATTAGGTTTCATTAGTCCGTCCTAAATGTATTTACCCAATCAAATATGTGAACGAAGTTCTAACCAACATAACCGTGTATCCTCGCAAAAGCGTTCATCTCTAAATCATTTTCGTGAAAAATATTGTTTCGACCATTAAATGATCTCTCTACCTAACACTCAAAACAATAAGCATTAGTGATTGATACAAAGCGGATATCGACTTCCAATTCTATCTCTAGCATTTGTTATAGTTGATAGATGAAGATATCAGGTCAAGAGTTGGAAAGTTTATCTCTAATACAAGCCAAAACATAAATGGACAAATGGTAGCAAATAACTTCATCTATATTGAATAACAACTTGTTCACATACAAGAGATTAAGAAGAATACATTAAATTTGAACCAACTACTTCTAACCTTGACACAAGAGGGATTTAGCCACTCATTTCCATGATAGCTTGCACAATAAGTTTTGGGAGAAGGTTGATTAACATCCAAGTCGAAGAATCGAGATTGGATGGGAATCCACCTTCTTTTTGGAAAATATTGTCAAGAGATGATGAAGAATGAAAGAATGGGTTTTTAGGGCATACAAATCACCTCTGAAGCGAAAAAAAACAAAAAGATGTTTTTACAAAAAGTAGCCCATGCTACTTATAGGAAATGTTACTGAGCTGTCATGCTCGCTAGGCGAGCAGAATGGTTCGCCTAATGAGCCTCAAAATGTTACACCAGAAGAGCCTGTGTCTTGAGGAATCAAACCAGATGAATTTGCAGATGTTCGATAGGCGAAGTCTTCGCTGTTTCACTCGCTACAACGAATTTTGGTCCTTTTGCCAATAGAAGTGTTCGCCACTTGCTCGCTGGAGCTTTGCCTAGCGAGCACTTCGCTACCTCCCTCGCCACAGCGAAATTTGATCTTTTTGCTACTGGAAGTGTTCGCTATTTGCTCGCTAGTGCTTCGCCTAGCGAGCACTTCGCTACCTCCCTCACCACAACAAATTTTGATCTTTTTGGTTTTGTCCAAGTCTGGGAGTGTTCGCTGGCAGCTCGCTGAGTGCTCGCCTAGCGAACACTTCGCTACCTCACTCGCCAGTGCTTCGCCTAGCGAGCTTGCTTTTGTTTGCTTTCTTTCTTGATTCCTTTGCCATCTTTCTTGTGTCTTCAATTTCTACTCTTTCATGCCTAATTACTGCATAATAACACACAAATTAAAGGTACCAAGATCATTTCCTCATAATATTGCGAATCAACAAAAGCAAGGGCGGTTTTGAACACTTTCTCTACAAAAAGGAGTGAAAGATGCCCACATCTGATAGCTCAAATAAGAAAAATTGGGCATCTAACAACTCTCCCCAACTAGATTTTTTCTTGCCCTCAAGCAAAGTATGCCTCTTGAAGAACAAGAGGATTTTCTTAAAGAAAACTATTTCTCCGAAATTGGATCATATAGCTCAAACACAAGAGAATCAACCAGACACAAGTTCCCAATGGTAGAATAACACAATACACAAGAACTAAAGCCTTATAGCAATACAAAACATGTATCAATCCACAATAATGTTATCCTGAATGAATCACCTTATCTCTCCTCTTCGAATAAGGATTGAAGAAATTACACGTTTGCAACCGCGGGAACAATTTCACTCTCCAACAAACAATGCAAAAATCAATTCAATTCATACAATGTCTAACAATTATAAATGAAAATGTGGAAGCACGAAGATCACTAAGGTCTTTTCCGGCTGTAGCTTGGTCAGGTTTACAAACAAGGGACATATCTAAGGCCATTGAAAACGAAATTGCCGACGCAAAAGAGACATTCACTGTACAACTATTCACACATCTCAACTTCTTTCTACTTGTTTCTCATTTGAAACTTTCACAACTCTTATTTCACAACTCAATTTGTTTTCCACTATTTTTCTTCCAAGCAAGCATTCATTTCCATTCTCTTCTTTTTATTTTCTTCTTTTTCACACCATATTCACAAAACAAATGTTTCTCTTTTTTTTTAATGCTTGCTCGGTTATTCAAGAGTTGTGGTAACCTACCGATTTTCATTTTCGTTCTCCCCAACTTATCTTTTACTCACCCCATAAGTGAATGCTCTTGACTTTTTACAGCAAAAGAACAATTAACAAAAAATTTCAGGGTTTTAAGAAAAAAAGATTTTGAAGTCTCGCCTTATTTCAAGCTGAGATTCAACTGTTTAAGCTCAAAGGGGTTCATGAATACTCTTTGCTCATGGGTAGGTTGTATTTGGAATTGGTTGTGCTCGAAGGAAAACAAGTGCCTTGATCATTTCTAATTGCTTCCATAAATTCACAATAATAAAAGACAAAGTATGAATCAAATGAATTAACACAGTTTATTAGAATCCAGCATTTATTTGTACAATGGAGGTTTCCTCACAAATAGTGGTTTTAAGTCCTAAGTGAATCATTAATTCAATTATGTTGCAAAAAGAACAATATTCAATTACAACAAGAGTAAAATTCTTCATGCATTCTAAAGTTCTAACCGAAGGTAACCATGTACCTTAGCATTATTCGCTTGTTATATTTATCATTGACATCCAAACTCGAATGCACCTTCATTGGATACTTCTTTCAGAGAGCAATCAATCTAGAAGGTTTGATCCTCAACAATCAAAAAAATATTAAACAAAATAAACTTAAACCAAACACAATAATTTAAAACAAAAACATTAAACATTACTTCAAATTGTTAAAATGTGCGTGGAAGACAAAACACCCCAAAAAGTACATAACCAAAATAACTGAAATCACAAACAAGATATCCGAAAATACAAAGTAATAAAAACGATAAAGATAAAAAAAAACTTAGTCCTCATCGGACTCAGAACCCTCTGCACTACCGGACTCAGAACCGGAACCATCATCATCATCATCAGCAGCAGCAGCAGCATCACCACCAACAGGACCACTAGACACACCCACCCCTCTCCGAAAATAGGTCTGTCCACAGGCCAGCTCGCGTTTTGCAGGAACTGCTCACACGTAATCATGATACGCTCCACTGAAGGGTCGCGGGACTGTAGCTGAAGTACCTGCATAGAGTCATGTATATCAATCATGGCACGCTGAGTCGCTGCCATCCAATCCCAATTATAATTACATACTGCTTGCTGAAAAGGATCAAACCCCTGAGAAAAAGCACCAAGACCATCAGTAGTCCCGGTATCACCAGCAGTTGTACTACCTCGGAAGTTCTTCGGCCTACAGTACTTGTCCATATATCGATCGTCGATTGTAGACGGAATCATTACCAGACTGCGGGAGGGTAGCTTCACCCTCGAATGCATGCACAAAGCCATGATGAGGCAAGGAAAAGCAAGGGGGAAATTAACTCGCACCCCCGACTTCAGCCCACTCTCAATTACAGACTTTATCTCATTCGCAATGATTCACGCCACATCGATCTGTAGATGTGTGTGACTTAGCCCTAATGATGGTCAAAATCAGTAGCAAAATCAACTGGGCAATAGGTATCAAATCCTCACGGTGATATCTCACGGCAACCCCATATGGGTTTCTCTCTACACTATTTCCCTCCAACAACAAGGCCTCTGAAATATCATCAATGTTCCTGTTGAGCCTCAGATCTCTGTGGTATGCATCCCTCTCATTAACCCCCAAATGGAGCGGTTCATCGAGCACTCAGTTAATAGCATCCCTATCAAAAGCAACCCTGGCGTCCTGACACTCTTGTAGTCCAAGTGAAAGGCTCTTCGTCATTTGACAAAGCGTTTGCATAGAACTCGCGCACTATCTCAATATCATAGTTGTCGGCTGGAGAGTTCAACTTGTCCCACTTCTTTCTATTTATATACCCTGCAAATGTATGATAATCGCCTGGTGTATTGATCAAGAACCTCTTCTCAGGTAAGATTTTTCTTTTTTCTAACGCCACATAGCGTGCGGCTTGCTTCGGCCCAACGAATTTATCAGTGTCGAATTGAATTGGGACATGACGGGAAGTGCTTCCAACCTTTCTCTTTTTTCCAGCACCTGATCTGGATGCCATCTGTAATATCATAGGAAAGAAACAGCACACAACCACAAGAAAGATTAGAGATCAATACCAAAAAAAAACAAACTACTGTCATGGTTGCTACGGCTTCGCTTAGCAATGACCCAACAAAGATTCGCTACGGGCTCGCCTAGCGAAGTGACAACGAATGTTACGGGTTTCTGAATTCTCCACTGTTATCCACCCAAAATCAAACAATCCAAGGTTTTACCAATCACCATTCCAGAAACAAATTTATTTATCATGACAGGAATTGTTCTAGACACACATGAAACCTTAAAATTTTCAAACCCCTAATTTTTAAATTCAACCCAAAATCTCTATTCTTCTACAATTTAAACAATAAAAACAAAGAGCAAAGGAATTAGATCAAGTGAGATTGGAACTGTGAAACCTAAGTACAGAATAACACAAAACCAACTAAAACGGTTTTTGGGCCCAGATGGGTGGCCCACTGAATAAAATAAAAATGTTTGTTTCGTAACGTTCGCCTAGCGAAGAGCTAGCGAACGACTCGCTATTGTCTTCGCCTAGCGAGCAGCTAGCGAACATGACAGGTTTTTGTTTTTTCAAAACAGCACTGCATAACTCAGCAAGGTTCCACCAATTTGAACACCAACACCACACAAAAAAAATTGTAAATACTTACAATGTTGGGGTGCCTCCCAACAAGCGCTTTATTTAACATCGTTGGAGCTTGACGGTCCACTGCGATCACTGATCGCCGAAATGCACAGAGGTGGTGTCTCGCTCGAAATAACCACCTAGATAAACCTTCAACCTTTGGCCATTTACCGTCCAAGTCTCTTTAGTCTTGACATTTTCAATAACAATGGCCCCGAAACTCAAAATCTCTCGAATTCAAAATGGAGACGACCACTTAGACTTCAATTTTTCGGGGAATAATTTCAACCTTGAATTGAACAGTAACACCATATGCCCCACTTCAAATGTTTTGGGCACACGTTTTTTATCATGGTACCTCTTCACGCGGTCCTTGTAAATTTTGTTTGAATCATACACTTGAAGAAGGATTTCGTCCAACTCATGAAGTTGGCATTTCCTTTGTTCACCACTCAAGTGTTGATTAAATTTTAGAAACTTCAAAGCCCAAAAGGCCTTGTGTTCCAACTCCACTAGAAGATGACAATTTTTCCCATAAACCATTTTGAAAGGTGTGAGACCAATCAGAGCTTTGAAAGCGGTCTGATAGGCCCACAATGCATCATCCAGCTTGCTTGCCCAATCTTTTCACGAAGCAGATACGGTTTTTTCCAAATTTTTTTTAATCTCTCGATTCGATACCTCCGCTTGTCCATTAGCTTGCGGATGGTATGGTGTTGTAACTTTGTGTCGCACACCATACTGCTCTAAAGCTTTGGCTAACTAGGTGTTACAAAAGTGTAAACCACCGTCACTTAGTAACACACGCGGAGTACCGAAACGAGAAAAAAATGTTCTTTTTCAAAAAATTTATTACGGTTTTCCTGTCTTCTTTAGGGCTAGCTATGGCTTCCACCCACTTGGAGACATAGTCTACCGCAACTAAAATGTATTCATTACCAAAAGACGGTGGAAATGGACCAACAAAATCAATGCCCCAACAATCGAAAATTTTGACTTCTATTATATTTTTCAATGACATTTCATTTCGTTGCGTTATTCCACCACTTCTCTAACACTTGTCACAACTTTTTGTATGCACGTACGCATCTTTGAACAAGGACGACCAATAAAATCCCGATTGAAGGACTTTAGCGGCCGTTCTCGTATTGTTAAAATGCCCTCCATATGGAGAGTTGTGACAATGCCACAGAATATCTTTGGCTTCCTCTTTCGAAACACATCTGCGCAAGATGTTATCGACGCCAAGTTTAAAAAGTTATGGTTCGTCCCAAACAAAGTACCTGGCGTCAGATAATTTTTTTTCTTTTGATGGCCAGTTAGACCTTCCGGTATCACTCCGGTGGCTTTGTGGTTAGCCATATCGACGAACCAAGGTCTAACCGTTACCATATACAATTTTTCATCGGGAAACTCTTCCCTCACTTCTTTCTCATGCCTTGTAACTTGCATTCACAAGCCGGGACAAGTGATCTGCTACCAAATTCTCAGATCCCTTTTTATCGCGAATTTCAAGATCAAATTCTTGGAGTAAAAGAATCCAATGAATTAATCGTTGTTTGGAATCCGATTTGGTCAGCAGATACTTAATCGTCGCATGGTCGGTGTATATCACAACTTTTGATCCGATCAAATAAGAACGAAACTTTTCCAATGCGTACACTATAGCAAGCAATTCTTTTTCCATTGTCGTATAATTGATTTGAGCTTCGTTAAGAACCTTGCTTGCATAATGTATCGCATGGAAAATTTTGTTTTTTCTTTGGCCTAAAACTGCACCAACCGCATAATCGCTCGCGTCACACATAAGTTCAAAATCATTTTGCCAATTTGATGCGACAATTATGGGTGCAGTTATAAGGCTTTGCTTCAAAGAATCAAAAGCGGTCATGCAAGAATTATCAAAAATAAAAGATTTATCTTTGTTGAGCAAGTATCTCAATGGCTTTACTATCTTCGCAAAATACTTGATGAATCTTCGATAAAATCCCGCATGACCCAGAAAACTTCTAATTCCCTTCACATTCAGAGGCGGTGGTAGCTTCTCAATCACCTCCACCTTAGCTCTATTAACTTTAAGTCCCTTTGAAGAAACCTTGTGCCCAAGCACAATGCCCTCCATGACCATGAAATTACATTTCTCCCAATTAAGCACTAGATTGGTTTCCACACACCTCTCCAAAACAACATCCAAATTTTTAAAACAAAGATCAAACGACGGCCCAAAAACCGAGAAATCATCCATGAAAACCTCTATCGTCTTCTCAATCAAGTCCGAGAAGATTGCTTGCATACACCGTTGAAAAGTCGTCGGCGCATTACACAACCCAAACGACATCCTCCGGTAAGCAAAAATTCCAAAAGGACAAGTAAAAGCTGTTTTTTTCGTGATCTTCTGGATTGACAATGATTTGGTTATACCCGGAATAACCATCCAAAAAAAAATACTCTTGACCAAAGAGCCTCTCGAGCATTTGATCCATAAATGGAAGAGGGAAGTGATCTTTTCTTGTAGCTTGATTTAGCCTATGGTAGTCTATGTACATTCTCTATCCCGTTACGGTCTTCGTTGGAATAAAATCATTTTTTTCATTTCGGATGACCGTCATTCCACCCTTCTTCGGTACCACTTGAACTGGACTCACCCATGGACTATCGGATATGGGATAAATCATGTCGGCATCCAACATCTTGACAACTTCTTTTCTCACTACTTCTTTCATAGTGGGATTCAATTGTCTTTGCGGTTGAATGCCCGGCTTGAAGTCTTCTTCCATAAAAATACGATGCATACAATAGGAAGGACTTATCCCTTTCAAATCGGAAAGAGTTCTACCCATCGCTTCTTGATTTTTCTTCAACACTTCAAGTAATTTCCGTTCTTCCTCCATGGTTAACTCTGCGCATATGATTACTGGCTTATTTTTTTCTTTGTCAAGGAACACATACTTCAAATGAGATGGCAACAACTTCAACTCAAGCTTGCCTTCTTCGTTGTTCTCTTTTTTCAACTCTTCCACCTTTTCTTTCGAAAGTGGGATTTCCTCTAATTCTTCTAGTTCCTTCAAACATTTTTCAATTTCTCGTTCCTCTTCCTCATTGATCTTTGAAAGAGCATTGGTTAGGACTTGTTGTAACGGTGTGGACACATGTAATAATTCTTTGACTTCTTCAATAGCCACCTCCGTTGCATCAATCCTAAAACAATCGGTTTTGTCTTTAGAAATTTTCATGGCCTCAAAAAGATTGAAGCATATCTCCTCATCAAGAACTCTCACTTTCATGAGACCATCGTCCATATCAATTGCCATACGAGCGGTCTTCATGAAAGGTCGACCAAGAATCAATGGAGAATCTTCATCTTCTTCCATATCAATGACTACGAAGTCGATCGGGAACAAAAATTTATCCACCTTCACCAAAGCATCTTCGGCTACACCATGAGGGCGAGTCATAGATTTGTCGGCTAGTTGCAACGTCATTTGAGTAGATTTCATTTCCATATAACCCAATCGCTTCACAATCGATAAAGGTATCAAATTTATGCTAGAGCCCAAATCAATCAATCCCTTGCCAACATAGGTATTTCCAATGGTAACGGGCAAGGTCACTCGTCCCAGATCACTTTCTTTCCGTGGGAGAGTATGTTGAATAATAGCGCTACAACTAGCATCTACCATGATTGTCTCTTGATCCGTATACCGTTTTTTTCTTTGTGATAATATCCTTCATGAACTTCGCATACTTCTGCATTTGCTCCAATGCTTTGGAAAATGGGATGTTAATTTGCAATTGTTTGAAAATATCCATAAACCGAGCATAATGTCTAGCATTGTCTTTCCTTGTCGGAGCATGTGGGTAAGGCAAATTTTAAATCAGTATCGGATTAACTTGCTCCTTTCCTTTTTTCCGACCTTCTCCCTCTTTCTTCTCTCTTATTTTTCTCTCCTTCCTCATTTTTTTTCACTTTCTCATTTTCAACTAAACCTCCCTCGAGAATGTTTTCTACTTCTTCCTCGACATTTTCACTCTCTTTTTCAACTACAACTTCCTCCCTCACCATTTCCTCACCTACGCCCATGTCAATTTCTCTTCCGCTCCTTGTAAGAATAGCCTTGTAGTGCTCCTTCGGATTTGGAGTAGCGGTAGCCGTGAAAGGCCCTTTTTATTGGTCGGCCAATTGTTTTGATAACTGCCCAACTTGTGTTTCCAAATTTTTGATGGCCGCATTGGTATTGTTTTGGTTGGACATTGACATTTGCATGAATTGGGTAAGAGTTTCCTCCATTTTGGATGGTGCATTTTGAGTTTGAGGAGGAGGTTGTGTGTAGTTTTGATATGGTTGTCGATTTTGAAGGTCCAGCTTCTTGTGGTCTCCAAGGTTGTTGGTAACCTTGATTAGGTCTTCGGTAACCTTGGTTTTGTTGTTGATAAGGTGGCCTTTGTTGATATCCTTGATTTTGGTTGCCGACATAATTGGCCTCTTCCAAGACGGGAGGACAATATCCGGTAGGATGGTCACCTTTGCATAACTCACAACTCGCCACTTGAAGTTGAGTAGGAACTTCTTGCATTTCTTTAATTTGTTGTGGAAGCTTTGACATTTGTTGAGTCAAGAGCTCCACTTGTTGCGTGAGAAGTTTGTTTTGTGCAAGAATAGCGTCATTTGTACCTAACTCCAACACACCGGGTTTTCTTAAAGCTACCCCATGGTTATGATTCCCTTGGTGATCATTAAGTGCCATCTTCTCAATAATTGCAATTGCATCATCGTCGCTTTATGACATCAAAGAACCTCCCGCCGTAGCATCCAATAAGGTCTTGTGAACCGAAAGGAGACCATTGCGGAAAATATGAACTTGAGTAAGCTCATCAAAACCGTGTCCTTTGCACTTTCTTAGCATAGATTTGAATCGCTCCCAAGCTTCGTTGATTGATTCACTAGCTCCTTGAGAAAACACAGCTATCGCAGTTTTAGCTTCCATGAAACGGTTGTGTGGAAAGAACCGTTCAAGAAACTTCTCTTCTAAAAGATTCCAATCCGTCATAGTTGCTGTCGATTGATCAAGATACCATTCCTTCACTTTCCCAATCAAGGAATGAGGAAACAATCTCCTAAACAATAAATCTTCGTCAGCTTTGGTAGCTCCCGTTGCACCCGCAATCTCGTAAAATTTTGTAAGATGTGTGAACGGATCCTCATGGTTTAATCCCGTGAAAGGATTTTCATAGAAAAGTGCTAGGATTCCCGTTTTCATCTTAGCTTGTATTCCATTTTGAAGATTACATGCAAACTGAGCGGTATGTCTTGGACTGTTCGTACATGGAGTGGAAACTGGAGGCGGAGGTGGAGGTGCTGCCATAGTTGGTGAATTAGGTGAAGGGAATAAAGAAGATTCTCCGAGCTCTTGTCTTGTAATAGCTTGTTGTCGTCTTCGCCTTGTGCGACTATTGGTACGCCGTGCGGTTCTCTCAATCTCCGGATCGAAAAGAAGGTTTTCCGGCCGAACCTATCCACACATAAGCGAATTCTGCACACAAACTAAACAATTAAAAATCACAAAGAATTACAAAGATAAGATTCACAATACAAAAATCTTAATATCACTAAACTATTGCAATGCTTGCAATATTCAACTAACAATCCCCGACAACGGCGCCATTTTGTTAGAAAGTATTTGCGGTAGTGTTTTATCGTATCCCCAGAGATTGAAGTGAATATATGTGTGCCGTTCAACGGTTTAGTAACTTAAGAGTAGGGGGTTTTTAGAATTGTATCAATATTTGAAACAAGAGTTTGCAATAATAATATTCCTAATAAAAATTGGTCTTTAAGTTTGATAAAAGCATGTCAAGATTAGGTTTCGTTAGTCTGTCCTAAGTGTATTTACCCAATCAAATATGTGAACGAAGTTCTAATCAACATAACCGCGTATCCTCGCAAAAGCGTTCATCTCTAAATCATTTTCGTGAAAAATATTGTTTCGACCATTAAATGATATCTCTACCTAACACTCAAAACAATAAGAATTAGTGATTGATACAAAGCGGATATCAACTTCCAATTCTATCTCTAGCATTTGTTATAGTTGATAGATGAAGATATCAGGTCAAGAGTTTGAAAGTTTATCTCTAATACAAGCCAAAACATAAATGGACAAATGGTAGCAAATAACTTCATCTATATTGAATAACAACTTGTTCACATACAAGAGATTAAGAAGAATACATTAAATTTGAACCAACTACTTCTAACCTTGACACAAGAGGGATTTAGCCACTCATTTCCATGATAGCTTGCACAATATGTTTCGGGAGAAGGTTGATCAACATCTGAGTCGAAGAATCGAGATTGGATGGGAATCCACCTTCTTTTTGGAAAATATTGTCAAGAGATGATGAAGAATGAAAGAATGGGTTTTTAGGGCATAAAAATCACCTCTGAAGCGAAAACAAAACAAAAAGATGTTTTTACAAAAAGTAGCCCATGCTACTTAAAGGAAATGTTACTGAGTTGTCATGCTCGCTAGGCGAGCAGAATAATTCGCCTAGCGAGCCCCAAAATATTACACCACAAGAGCCTGTGTCCTGAGGAATCAAACCAGATGAATTTGCAGATATTCGCTAGGCGAAGCCTTCGCTGCTTCACTCGCTACAGCGAATTTTGGTCCTTTTGCCACTGGAAGTGTTCGCCACTTGCTCGCTGGAGCTTCGCCTAGCGAGCACTTCGCTACCTCCCTCGCCACAGCAAAATTTGATATTTTTGCTACTGGAAGTGTTCGCTACTTGCTCGCTGGTGCTTCGCCTAGCGATCACTTCACTACCTCCCTCACCACAACGAATTTTGATCTTTTTGGTTCTGTCCAAGTCTGGGAGTGTTCGCTAGCATCTCGATGAGTGGTCGCCTAGCGAACACTTCGCTACCTCACTCGCCAGTGCTTCGCCTAGCGAGCTTGCTTTTGTTTGCTTTCTTTCTTGATTCCTTTGCCATATTTTCTGTGTCTTCAATTTCTACTCTGTCATGCCTAATTACTGAAGGTGAGAAATAAACACAAGAAAGGGGGGATTGAATTGGGTTAATGCCTTAATAAAACTTTTTTCTTTTCTTATCTTCTTCTTCACTTGATGCTTTTCTGCGCTTATATTAAATACATTGCGGAAGCATAAATAATAAAGCATAAGTAAAGAACACATCATATATCCTGGTTCACTTGAGCAACTCTCAAGCTAATCCAGTCCACCCTTTCAAGGTGATTTCGCCTTAATCAATTAAGGACTTAATCCACTATAACCGAACTGGTTACAGATGCACAAGCTAAATGCAAGTGACTAACAATTTGACAATGACACGTTCAGGGATCCCCAAGGATATAACGTTCATTGACACCTTAATAGAATCCGATCACTAAAGATCTCCTATTAGGATTTCCACAAATGACTACTGTCACTTGTCATCTCAAGTATACTGATCTTCACTAGATCACTTGAGGAACCACTAATTCTAAAATAGAATATTTGTGTTGTCGGAGATTACAATGGTGCTTCCTAGCAAGCTAATAACTCCAAGTTTAGCACATAACAAGTAATGAGCAACAACTCCTTGCTTCATAATACAAAAACTAATTCTAATAATAACTCTCTAAGAGATTACTAAAACAGTTTCTATATGCTTAAAAGCTTTTCTGTTTGTGAGCACTAAGGCTTCTTTTTCATTAAGATTTTCTTTTCTTTGCAGCAGTAGCACAACAGCGCAAGAGCCAACCCAATGCTTCAGCAACATTTGAATAAACAAATGATTTTTCCTTTTATAGTGCTTCCAAGAATGACGTTGTGAGGATAGAAAAGTCCTTTCTATTTCCAACGGTCATATTCCAACGGATAGAATGAGCACGTGTTGGATGACATCACTTTCTTGTCCTTTTCCATAAGCACATGATTTATCAGATTTGAACAGCAACAACTTATCTGATGTAACATGTCTTGCATCTGGATGAATCTTCTTCTGACACAATCTTCCACTTCAGAATCTATTCTTCAGCATTCCAAGAACTAAGTTTCCTCTAAAACAATCTTGACAATATTCATGACTAATTCTTCAGAAACCATGACTTCAGAATCTTCAGAGCCTTGACCTTCAGAACACTTCTTCAGAGTCTTGACCTTCAGAACACTTCTTCAGAGTCTTGTCCTTCAGAACCTGTCTTCAGAGTCTTGACCTTCAGAACCAGTCTTCAGAGTCTTGACGCACTTGGTCTTCAGAGCCTTCAGCCTTCAGAACTTCAAGTCATCAGAGTCTTCAAAGTCTTCAGAGTCTTGACCTTCAGAACCAGTCTTCAGAGTTGCTCGTTAGCTTCCAGATCAGATGCATAACTCATAGCAGAATCCATAGATGCATTGCAACTGCAATATCCAGCATCCTTGATTCTTTACTGAACATGATCAGATGTAGAAACAAACTTGCTTCTTCACTGAGCTTCATTTGCTTTCAGATCAGATGCACTTCTTCAGAGCAGAAACCACAGGAGCATTGTAACTACAATATCCAGCACCCTTGGTTCTTTACTGATGGTGATCAGATGCATAAGCAAACTAGCTTCTCACATGCGCTTCATGACGTCACACTAAGTAACTCCATAAGTTACTAGCTGCACACGTTGCTTCTGTTGGTTTGGTCTAATATATTTAATTTAATATGACCTGCACATAACAAACATTAAACCATAAAATGGTTCTTTCACAAATACTCAATTGTTATCATCAAAACATAGAGATTATCCTGTAGAGACAAATCTTGCTCTTACAATCTCCCCCTTTTTGATGATGACAAAAACATGTATTTTGATAGAACATTTTATATAGGGTAATCACCAAGCATTAACCTATTCAGAGTTCTAAGCAATTGCTCCCCCTGAATGTGTTAACCTTTAAAACATTTTTATACTTGTTTAGAGACATACTCTGATCCCAAGACTTACAAAAAATAAATTTGATAAAACATAATCAAATAGAGTAGAATAGAAGGAATACTTCCCTACGATATAAGATAGCATAAGTCTTCAGCATCTGGACTAGTTCAACAGAACTTCCATCTTCAGATCTTTAGAACTTGTTTCTCTAAGCATCGTATCAGAGTCATATAACTTCAGAATCTTCTAAAGCATTTTCTCTTGATCTTCAACACATGAGAGACTCCCCCTGAGTTTCAGACTGGGTGAAAATCAAATATCCTGACTTGTGAACCTTCCTGGGAGAACTCCCCCTGATTACAGTATGTCAGATATTTGCATATTCTGATCTTGATACAGTCTTGATTCTTGCTTTCTCAGACTTGCTTTCTTCTCAGATTTTTGATCTCTTGAAGCAGTCTGATACCAATAGAAACCAATAGAATGTTTACTTCTGAATCTGATTCCAATATTGAATCTGAGTCTGATACCCATGTTGGTTCTTAGTCTGACACCAATACATGATACTCATGATTTTGATTCTGAATCCAAATCTTGCTTCTATGAAGATTTCTGATTCTTGTGCTCTGATTATCATATTCACAGACAATTTACATCTTCTAAACATTCTGATTCCAGATGACTTTAACTTTCAGATCTTCTGAACAATATTGGGTCCATCTGATTCTGAATCTATGTTCATGAAGTGTATAGCTTCTATTATATGAATACCAGTTCATTTGAGCTCAGATTTCTTTCAATTATCCTGTTTAGAATGCCTAGTGAACTTGTTCAGAGTTCCTCGGAAAAACATCAAACACACATTTAGTAATAAACGCAGTTTATATGTTTTGCATTCTCTTTCAGGTTATAGAATATATCAAAGCTATATTCTATTTCTCAAAAACATTTTCCATTTCTCCCCATTTCATTTTCCCTGTTATATACTATTTTCCAGATTATGTCAAAATCATCTTCATTTCTCCCCCTTTTTGACATCATCAAAAAGTTAGAGTTTTTCATTGAAAAAAATATTTTAAGAAAAAAAAAATATTTCTCTCTTTTTAATGTCAGAAATTAAAAAAATAGCGGTTGAGAGATAGCACCTGAGAACTTAATCATCTTTCATTTCGCCCCCTGAGAACTTACTTCTCACAGATTGATACCAATAAGGTAGGTTGATATCTTTTCCAGATTTCATCTTCTATATCTCCCCCTGCTTCTTGGAGAGTGACAACTCTTCAGAGTTTGTAGAAGCATGCTCTGACGAGGATTGTTAACAAGTTTCTGATCAGCAGATCTTTCTCTGACAACTTGTACATCCTTCATAGCTTGTTGATTTCCTTTATACTTACTAATGTCACGTTCTCAACGTACAAGAGTAATTTCAGAAGAAGAACCAACTATAACAATTTGCTTAGTCTTCTTAACATCTTCAGCTTCTTGTACTAATCTGGAAGTTTCTTTTCTGGAATCTTCCTCAGCTAGATTTAAACAAGAAAGTTGAAATTCCTTCTTCCTTCTGGCTTGATCTAGATACTAATTATTCCAGTCCTTAGAATAACTTGAAACATATCCAATTTCAGAGTCTAATACCAATTGAAGAAATCTCTCAAGAATTCTCAAGTTCCAGAGTTGAAGTGCTTGTTCTGGCCTTGCTTTGAGTCTTTCTTTTGAAAGGTTTGATACCCAATTGAAGGTGTGAAATTCATAGGTTTGTGCTAGTAGTTGACTCTGAATCTTCTGAATCTTGCTTCATAATTCTGCGCCCAAAACCTTCTATATCTTCACTCAAACATCTTCTGAAGTTTTGCTCAGAGTTATCTGATGCTTTGCTTCTGGTTGGATGTCAGAGATATGATACCAATTGAAGATATAAGATACCAATTGAAGGTGTGAAATAATGAAACTATTTCAGCTTGTTTCTTCAACATCAAGACACTATACATCAGAAGTATCAACGTTTGATTTGACAGGCCATCTTTAAAACTTAATCTTTTAACCAGATCTCCAGATGATCCAAATCTTATGATGGTCTACAACTTTATATTTGCTCAGATTTTTGAGTAAACATCTGATATCAATTGAAGGTGATGTGCCAACAATGTGCATTCTGATCCTTCAATCTTCTGTGCATGAATGTCCTTCATTTGACACTTCATCCAGAGCATCTGATACTTCAATCAGCATTTTGCAGTATTTTGCTTCTTTAAGGAAGAGTGCTATCCAGAGGTACTTTTGCAACTAACTCTGTCTTTAGTAACATCATCATAACAGAAACCTACTAAAAATAGTTATCTGGTTTTCTGCAACACAGAGTCACGTTAGTAGTACCTTTCAGATGCCTTAGAAATCTCTTAACAAATGTTAAAAGGGATTCTTTAGGATCTGATTAGAATCAAGCACATGCACATATACTAAAAAAAATATTTGGACTAGAAACAGTAAAATACAGAAGAGTACTATTCATACCTTTGTAGAGCTTCTGATACTACCATTTAACTAACCTCTTTCTTTCTCAAAGTATACATTGAATGCATGAGAGTCTTAGATGGCTACTCTCTGAAAGATTATCCTTCTGTCTGCTACATTCTTCATCTGAATTGAAACAACTTCTTCAGAAGTATATCTCTTCTGATGTTTGATTCAACTTGATCAGTAGTTACACAATCCAGATTCTTCCTTTGGTCTTCATCTTCAGATCATCCAATTTGATACTAAAGATCATGCTTCTTTATCTTCCAAATAACTTGTTTCCAGATGAAAGCTATATCTTCTTACACCAAGAATTTATCCTTTATGAATTAGCTTTATAATTCTTCAAAGCTATTGCTTAATCTTCTAACGAGATTCTCTACATCAGACTTTCTAACCATAACTATTTCTGTTATGTTAGTAAGTTCTTCTGATCATCAACAGAAGGTTGGAGACTGATAAGAGTCTGATACCAACTGATGGAAATGATTCCTTGCATTAGATTTTCTGCTTCAGGTCTATGCAACTTAGCTCTAGTGAATGTTTCATCAAATAGTTCATCCAGAGGGATTCTTCAGATCAAACTAGATATTCATTCTTCAGGTGTCCTTGTTATCTAGATGTAAGCTATGTTGCTGACGTTTCAGAGCCATGCAAAATCTGAACCTCGGAGCTTCTGACCAATTGCTTTATACTCTTTGCCCAGAGTTACCACTTGTAGGATCAAAAACAATGGCTTTAAACCATCTGCTCAGAGTCTTCTGTAGAGTTACTTCTCAACAACTTTCAGAATCTCCTGTAGCGTTGCTTCATCAGATTCTTCTGTAACTTGCCTCTGTAGCTTGTGTACATTGCCTCTGTAGCCTTGCTTAACAATTGAAGGAGTAGATGTCTGATTGATAGAGCCTCTACAAAATCAGTTGTTACAGAACTTTTCTGTACAGCTTCTGATCTGACTTCACTAGCCTCTTCTTTTCCCAGAGTGCTAGTTTCAGCTACTGCCTACATACACTCAGCAAACTCCTTTCCAAGTGAAGTATATTGTTTCTAAAGAAAATATCATTAACATAAATCTGACATATTTAAAATATCTTCCATAATAGTTTTATGAAAAGAGTAGTATAAACTTTTCTTTTGACAAAAAAAAATAGTTTTCAAAGACTGGGAAGTTGATGAACACATACTACTTCTTCAAAAACATTTGAAAAGTATTTTCAATATTCATCTGATTTATATGATGTTATACAGATCAACAAAGGAGATTGACAAGAATATGAATTCTAACCTTGTCACAGAAGCACCTATCTTTTGTATAGTCAAAAGCTTCTTTGCTGACAAGCTTTGAGAAGAAAGAATCTTGTTCTTCTGGAATCATCCTTCTTTTCAATGAACGTCTCTTCTGGAAGAGAAGATTTGATTCTGGAGGAAACTTCTCATGGTTGATTCTTCAGAAGTATCTAACTGAATAGCATCTGGGGTAGCTTCTGTTTCTTCAGCTGGAACACAATCTGCTTCTGATTCTCCAACGTCTTCATTAATCACAACAACATCCATCTGATTCATGAGAGATATCCTCAAAGCATAGATATTCTGATCTTCATGAGTAGAGAGCATCTAGCTTCCATCAGGCTACATCTTCTGAATTTGTCTACTTGAAACAAATACAGATCCAATCTAGATGCAATTATCATCAAACTCAGATGTATCAAGAGACACAGTCTGACTGACAATTTTGCTCTTACAATGCTGAGCTAACTTGTAAAGAGTTAGATCAACAGAGTTTAACAGAAACATCTGCTCTTAAAAAAGAATATCTACTGACTTATTCATATTGAATAACACCAGAGATTTAAATCCTTTTTACCTCAGACAGAATGACTATTGTCCTTGTATCTTTCCACACAACTTTATTTCTCAAAACATTCATTAAGAATTTCTGAAAAAATAATGCCTGAAAACATCTGATCAATTACAGTTTGTTCAACTGAGATAACATCTCAAGTTAACAGAACTTAATTGTTCATGCTTCTTCAAATTAGATCTTTTGAATTTCATCATATCCAGATGAGTTGATGAACATTGCCTTTCTTGAAACCTCTGCAGAACTCTTTGATGCTTCTTCAAGAATAGCAACTTTCAAATGCTTTGAATCTGAAGAATCATTTCTTCCAGATTTGAACATTTTTCTGAACAACTCTTTTTCTGCAGACTATATTCTGGCGTTCTGATGAATAGGATTCATTAGCCAACAATATATATTTTCTTACTTAAGATAAATTCCAATGAGTTGTCATGAGAAAGTCAAGTGTGGACTAATCCGTTTCTTGAAAACATCTCATACTCACCAAAATTAATCTTTAGAAATCAAGATTTCTTGCTTGCTGAAGATTTTAATCTTTGAGCAAATATGTTGAAAATCCAAACGCATTTTACATCAGCATTCAACAGATATATCTTCTTATCTGATGAATCTTTCTTGTCAGTTGATTCTTCATTCTTCTTCTAGAATCTACTGGAGGAGATTTGTTGTTGAAGGCTTCAAACTTCAAACTTCACAGAATCAGTGACTTGCTCAAGTAACCAAATAGATTACAATTTTAGAACTCAACATCCTCAAAAGCTGATGTGAGGCCGAAATTGTAAGAACGGTGAAAAATCCCCAAAAATATTTCTTCACATAGCCTATAGATCTTTATCTGACACTGTTAGGTGTTTGATATCCATCAATAACAGAACTGGAGCTCTGATACCAATTAAAGGTGAGAAATAAACACAAGAAAGGGGGGGATTGAATTGGGTTTATGCTTTAATAAAACTTTTTTCTTTTCTTATCTTCTTCTTCACTTGATGCTTTTCTACGCTTATATTAAATACATTGCGGAAGCATAAATAATAAAGCATAAGTAAAGAACACATCATATATCCTGGTTCACTTGAGCAACTCTCAAGCTAATCCAGTCCATCCTTCCAAGGTGATTTCGCCTTAATCAATTAAGGACTTAATCCACTATAACCGAACTGATTACAGATGCACAAGCTAACTGCAAGTGACTAACAATTTGACAATGACACGTTCAGGGATCCCCAAGGATATAACGTTCATTGACACCTTAATAGAATCCGATCACTAAAGATCTCCTATTAGGATTTCCACAAATGACTATTGTCACTTGTCATCTCAAGTATACTGATCTTCACTAGATCACTTGAGGAACCACTAATTCTAAAATAGAATATTTGTGTTGCCGGAGATTACAATGGTGCTTCCTAGCAAGCTAATAACTCCAAGTTTAGCACATAGCAAGTAATGAGCAACAACTCCTTGCTTCCTAATACAAAAACTAATTCTAATAATAACTCTCTAAGAGATTATTAAAACAGTTTCTATATGCTTAAAAGCTTTTCTGTTTGTGAGCACTAAGGCTTCTTTTTCATTAAGCTTTTATTTTCTTTGCAGCAGTAGCAGTAGCGCAACAGCGCAAGAGCCAACCCAATGCTTCAGTAACATTTGAATAAACAAATGATTTTTCCTTTTATAGTGCTTCCAAGAATGACGTTGTGAGGATAGAAAAGTCCTTTCTATTTCCAACGGTCATATTCCAACGGATAGAATGAGCACGTGTTGGATGACATCACTTTCTTGTCCTTTTCCATAAGCACATGATTTATCAGATTTGAACAGCAACAACTTATCTGATGTAACATGTCTTGCATCTGGATGAATCTTCTTCTGACACAATCTTCCACTTCAGAATCTAGTCTTCAGCATTCCAAGAACTAAGTTTCCTCTAAAACAATCTTGATAATCTTCATGACTAATTCTTCAGAAACCATGTCTTCAGAATCTTCAGAGCCTTGACCTTCAGAACACTTCTTCAGAGTCTTGACCTTCAGAACACTTCTTCAGAGTCTTGTCCTTCAGAACCTGTCTTCAGAGTCTTGACCTTCAGAACCAGTCTTCAGAGTCTTGACGCACTTGGTCTTCAGAGCCTTCAGCCTTCCGAACTTCAAGTCATCAGAGTCTTCAGAGTCTTTAGAGTCTTGACCTTCAGAACCAGTCTTCAGAGTTGCTCGTTAGCTTCCAGATCAGATGCATAACTCAGAGCAGAATCCATAGATTCATTGCAACTGCAATATCCAGCATCCTTGATTCTTTACTGAACATGATCAGATGTAGAAACAAACTTTCTTCTTCACTGAGCTTCATTTGCTTTCAGATCAGATGCACTTCTTCAGAGCAGAAACCACAGGAGCATTGCAACTGCAATATCCAGCACCCTTGGTTCTTTACTGATGGTGATCAGATGCATAAGCAAACTAGCTTCTCACATGCACTTCATGACGTCACACTAAGTAACTCCATAAGTTACTAGCTGCACACGTTGCTTCTGTTTGTTTGGTTTAATATATTTAATTTAATATGACCTGCACATAACAAACATTAAACCATAAAATGGTTCTTTCACAAATACTCAATTGTTATCATCAAAACATAGAGATTATCCTGTAGAGACAAATCTTGCTCTTACAATTACTGCACCATAACACACAAATTAAAGGTATCAAGATCATTTCACATAATATTGCGAATCAACAAAAGCAAGGGCGGTTTTGAACACTTTCTCGACAAAAAGAAGTGAAAGATGCCCATATCTGATAGCTCAAATAAGCAAAATGGGGCATCTAACAAGGACCTTCTGGGAAGTTCTATTCTTTATAGTGTTTGGGATGGCTACAGATCCAGGATCTTTTCGCTTGATGGAGATTTTCCTACCTTGTGATATTTCATTACACTTCTCAGTTAAAATTTTCTGCTCCTCTCTCATTGGTCTCTTTTTACCAATTACATCTTTCATGAATTTTTTGTATGTGGGCATTTTCTCGAGTGTTTCAATGAAATGCATATTGATCACTAACATTTTAAGCATTGTGACAAATTTCTCAAAGTATTTATCCTTCGGATCCTTCTTCGTCACTCTCGGAGGATAAGGTAGCTTGATCTTAGGTTTAGCCTCCTATTTCTTTTTCTCTTCAGTTGGCTTTACGGGTGCTATAACTTCTTCTGGTTCTTTTTAATTTTCTCTCACCTTCCAGACACACTTCTATATAATGGTAATCATTCGCTGCCCTTCCTTCCTCTTCTTCAACCACTTTCTGAAATCTTGTTGTGACAACATTAACATTCTCATAATTTGTCGGATTTAGTATTGTCGCGCTCGGAAAGGTTCTTTGATTTTGCATGGAGAGTTGTTGTGCTATTTGTCCTATCTGAACCTCAAGATTTTTAATAGAAGTTGTGGTGTTCCTCTGATTATTCACGGTCTCTTCTTGGAATTGAATGTTGTGAGCTGCCATCTTTTCAATCGATATCTCCCACTCTGCTTTCTAAGGAGCCTATTGTTGTTATTAGTATTAAGGTTTTTTCTGATATTTCCAGGAGAAGTTAGGATGATTCTTCCACCCCATATTATAAGTCTGAGAATAGGGATTATTCTGCTTCCGAAACTTTATCTCTTCGATTTGTTTCACAGTCACAATGCAATGTGGAGTAAAGTGGTGTGTATAACAAATCTCACAATTCACAACTTGACCGGTTTGAACTTGAGCTACTTGTTATGTGCCTAAATTCATGCCCTTGATTCTTCTCTATACTTCATAAGCTACTTGGTCTTCTATGTTCACAGCCAAATTTGCAAGTTTCAACTCAATCACACCCTTAGATTTACTCACATTTTGGTCGTGTAACTCCAGATGTTCATTTGTAGAAATGGCTTCTATGATCTTCTTAATATCAGTGGCTGTTGTAAAGTTAGATGAGCCACCGACAGCTGTATCAAAGAGTTGCTTAGACTTCATCCTGAGACCATTCACAAACATCTACATCTGTTTAATTTGATTCATGTTGTGAGTAGGGCATGCCACCGGAACCTTCTTGAACCTTTTGTAGGCATCTCTGAGTGATTCCCCTTCCTTCTACTTAAAATTCACAATATCATATCTTTTTTACATATACACAAAAGCAGGAAAATACTCATTTAGAAAAGCCTTCTCTATTTCTCCCCAAGTAGTAATACTTCCGGCAGGTAACGAGTAGAACCACTCTTCAGCATCTTCAGAAAAAGTGAACGGAAACATTCATAAATTTTTCGCTTCATCAGTGTGCCCATCAACCTTGAGAGTAGTGCTCATAGTCATAAATCTTTCCAGATGTCTGTTGGCATCTTCATTAACCTTTCCGGTGAAAGATCTCCTCTCAAGTTGACTGATGTTGCTCGGATGCAATTGGAAATTTGTCACATTCACCGGTTGGTTCGCAATTGATAATCTACCAGTCGGTGTATTTTCTCCACCATAATCACCAAGGAGTCTCTCTGCTGGTGGTTCTTCAGCCATAATCATAGTATCTCTATCTGAGTGTGAACCTGTTTCTGAACCTGAATCTGAATGCTCTGAATGAACAAAAACTCTTTCTTCTTCTGGTACTTGAACTGATGGTTCTGCTTCTGAAGTTGCCTATCTTGCTTGTCTATGCCTTACGTGTAAAATTCTGTCAATTTCAGCGTCAAAAGGAAAATTAGTTAAGGATTATCCTCGCATAAAAATGTCAGACGCAGATTAGTAGTAACAGAACAAAAACAACAAAAATAAAACTGAAGATAAAATTTTAGTTGACGATCAATAAAATTTAAATTAAACTAAAATTAGAACTCTATATTTTGGCAGTTCCCCGGCAACTGCGCCAAAACCTTGATCGGAAAAATAGCATGTGTACTATTTTTTCCAATTGTAATTAAAATAAGGGTTTTATCCCCAGTATCTATCTCGAGGGTTGCGTAGCAATATAAGTTCTTATCATAATTCAATTAAACAAAAAGTACTTAGGGGTTTAGGATTGTTTAATGTAGTTATAAGAGAACAATAAGAAAATAAATCAATTAATAATAAAAGTGAATTTTATCAGATATGTGAAGCATGTTAGAGTATAGTGTATGAATTGCGTTGCAACAACCTTAATCTTTATTCACGAGAAATGGCTTAAAACAAACCTTTACTGATTCTCAAGTGTATTTTTTTCCTAAGGCCTTAGACAGAAAAACCTTTGATATTATTCCTAAACCTTAAGTCCTTATAGATTTAGGATGAAATCAAGCATTATATTTTATCAAGAATGTTACGGTTACTACAGGGCATCCTTAGTCCTAGGTTATATCTACTATAGTATTATCGCACAAAAAGCATCAACAGTGGTTTGTCTGACCTAAAGTTGATCGTAAATCGATTTCTATTTGTCCGATAGAAAAAGCATTAAACACATCGTACAATAAAATAGATTATGAAAAAAGCACTTATGTCATAGATAAAAGGAAATCAGGTTCATTACAAAAGCGGTTCAGGGACACCCCCTAGAATTGGGGGATTTAGCTACTCCTATTGTTCAAAGAAAATACAAACTAAAAATTAGACATTACAAGATAATATTAATTACTTTGATCTTCAATTGTGTCTGCTCATGAAAACCTTATGTTCTCCAATCGCCTTGATCTCTCAAATCTTGATCGTAAAATTCTTCTCTCCTCAAAAAGTGTCTCTTCCCTTTCCTCAAACTCTTCTAAATAGAAAAAAAAAAATCAAATAACTGTAGGTGGTAGTCTAAAAATTCCCTCCAAGTCAATATTTAGTGAAAAGTCACAAGAACGGGAAAATCAGCGTCCAAGCTAACACGGGCCGTGTCAGCTGACACGGGCAACCGTGTTGGCTCCCTATAATCTGTAAATAAATTTAACTTCTCTAGGCTAGCTGACACGGGCACTCGTATTAGCCCACAACTTTCTTCATAATTTCCACCATTTTGTCAACATCCTGACATGACCTGTGTCAGGCCCTCCGCCTCTTGCCAATTTCATTCCCGAAACCACTGGATTGTCCACTTTCTTGCTCGAATTCTTCTTGAATGCTTACCTGAACCTAAAAACATTGGAAAGACACAACTCAAGCATAAAATGCGATAAATGAACTAAAATGCAACTAAACATATAAGAAGATTCACTAAAACTAACGGTAAAATAATGCATAAAAATCACTGATCAATATTGATATTGTCTTTGATTTCTTATTTGTGGGTTTCGACAAAATCTTTTCAAATCTAAGATCTTAAATATTCATCTATCAATAAATTTTTTTTGACATATTCTTGTAAGTTGATATTCATTAGTATATTTTATTTTATTATGGTGATTATTAGCATGAGTAGCGATCAACACGATATTTTGAGGATGCATGGTAATAGAGATGTTCACTTACATTTGACAAATTAGTTGAATGCATGTAAAAAGGGTTAATCATATGTACGTATTCTGATCATGGCATTTTATATGAATAAATCATAGATCTGATATGGATGTTATCTTTGTTTACTTGTTTATCTTTGATTTGAACCACTGTAGAAATATACTCTTCAGATCTAGATCAAGTATGAATATTTGTTACGTTCTAGACTCTAGACATAGATTTAGGCTTAACATTTGCTTGAGTATCAGTTCTTAATGCTCTGTGATTTGCGTGAGACATCACCAATTAGACAATACGGTTGTTCTCTCGATGTTGCGTTAGACATAACCTCTGATGTGGGTGATATGTGAGGATATTAGACGAATGATTGATTTATATGTATTTGGTTAGAAGAATACATGTGTTATCAATTAATGAGATCCAATCCCAACAAGACTCCATTTATATTTTCCGTCTTTATATTTTCTGCCTTTATTTATGGTACCCTTGAATCTTTCAACCAAATTTTCACCACAAGCTTAGAAATATAGAGACCGTTGAATGACATTCTTTCCTTAGGGGAATCCTTCCAAAACTAAAATTTGTGTGTCTTGCCGCATTACTGCAGTTTGACTAAATTGGTGTCGTTGTCGGGGATTGTTGTATAGATATTGAATTGCATTGCAATAGTTTCTATATTTTTGAGCTTTGTAAAGTTGTTTATATTGTATATATACTTGTTTCATTTTACGTTTTCTCAAGTGTTGATTAGGGATGAATGATGAGAACTTCTTCTTGATTGGTTGCTATTTGTATAAAAGTATCTAATGAAGATTCTCCCAAGTTTGGATGGTGATGGTAGGATGTTGAACATGTGAATGCAAGAAAGGTAAATTGTACCGCTTTATAGAATGCTAGAATGATTTAAGAATTTTGTGCTTTGTGCAAATGTGTATTCTTGTTTCATGTTGCAACTTGTTTAAATGCTTGTTTCACTTAAGTTCAAAAGCCACAAATTGTGAGAAACCTTCATTGTTTACTATATGGTAAGATGACTGATAAACTTTGTTTAATACATTTGATTCATGCTTAATCTTTTGATTATTATGATTTTGTGGAAGCATTAGAAATGATCAAGAATTTATTTATATTGAGCACAACCATATTCAAAAGTAACTTACCCGTGGGTAGTGACAATTTGCTAACCCCTTTGAGTCTAAACAATTTAGATATCATTTTAGTGATGAACTTGGTTTATGTACATATTTTTAAAGTTTAGTTCATCATTGAATTTTATGAGATTCTAAAAAAATTCTTGAAACCTTTGAACATTGTTTAAATTTATTTCATTGCTATAAAAAGAAAGGAGCATTCACTTGGGGTTTGGGTTTGGTTGAACTCAAGTTAGGGAGAATGAAAATAAAAGTGGTAGGTTACTCAAAATTTTGAAAAATTTCAAGAAAACATGAAAAAAGTGTGAATATGAATGTGGAAAACAAAAGAAAAAGAATGATTGTTTGAAAAAGAAAAAATAGAGAATGAAATAATTGTGCAAAAGAAGTTTGAGAAGGTATACAATAGAGGAAAGAAAGTGGTGAATGAAGTTATGATGTTTAAATAACTTGAATAGTGAATGTGTCTTTTGTATAGTGAATGTCTCCCACTCTGCTTTCTAAGGACCCTGTTGCTGCTGTTGGTATTAAGGTTGATTCTGATCTTTCTAGGAGAAGTTAGGATGATTCTTCCACCGCGGATTATAAGTCTGAGAATAAGGATTATTTTTCTTTATAAACTTTATCTCTTCGATTTGTTTCACAGTCACAATGCAATGTGCAATAAAGTGGGGTGTATAACAAATCTCACAATTCATAACTTGACCGTTTGAACTTGAGCTACTTGTTAATTTCCTAAATTCAAGTTCTTGAGTCTTCTCTATACTTCAGAAGCTACTTGGTCTTCTATCTTCACAACCAAATTTGTAAGTTTCAAGTCAATCACACCCTCAGATTTACTCACATTTTGGTTGTGTAACTCCAGATGTTCATTTGTAGCAATGGCTTCTATAATCTTCTTAATACTAGTGGCCGTTGTAAAGTTAGATGAGCCACCGACAGCTGTATCAAAGAGTTGCTTAGTCTTCATCCTGAGGCCATTCACAAACATCTACATCTGTTCAATTTGATCCATGTTGTGAGTAGAGCATACTACCAGAACCTTCTTGAACCTTTTGTAGGCATCTCCGAGTGATTCCCCTTCGTTCTGCTTAAAATTCACAATATCATATCTTTTTTTCATATACACAAAGGCAGGAAAATGCTCATTTAGAAAAGCCTTCTCTATCTCTTCCCAAGTAGTAATACTCCCGGCAGGTAACGAGTAGAACCACTCTTCAGCATCTTCGGAAAAAGTGAACGGAAACATTCATAAATTTTTTGCTTCATCAGTGTGCCCATCAACCTTAAGAGTAGTGTTCATAGTCATAAATCTTTACAGATGTTTGTTGGCATCTTCATTAACCTTTCTGGTGAAAGGTCTCCTCTCAAGCTGAGTGATGCTGCTCTGATGCAATTGGAAATTAGTCACATTCACTGGTTGGTTCGCAATTGATAACCTACCATTCGGTGCATTTTCTACACCATAATCACCAAGGAGTCTCTCTGTTGGTGGTTCTTCAGCCATCATCATAATATCTCTATCTGAGTGTGAACCTGTTTCTGAACCTGAATCTGAATGCTTTGAATGAACATAAACTCTTTCTTCTTCTGGCACTTAAACTGAAGGTTCTGCTTCTGAAGTTGCCAGTCTTACTTGTCTATGCCTTTTGTGTAAAATTCTTTCGATTGCTGCATAAAAAGGAAAATTAGTTGAGGATTCTCCTCGCATAAAAATGTCAGACGCAAATTAGTAGTAACAGAACAAAAATAACAACAATAAAACTGAAAATAATATTTTTATTGACGAGCAAAAAGAATTCAATTGAACTAAAATTAGAACTCTATATTTTGGCAGTTCCCCGACAATGGTGCCAAAAACATGATCGGAAAAATAACATGTGTACTATTTTTGCCCGTTATAGTTAAAATAGGGGTTTTATCCCCATTATCGCTCTCGAGGACTGCGTAGGAATATAAGTTTTTATCGTAATTCAATTAAACAAAAAGTACTTGGGGTTTAGGATTGTTTGGTGAAGTTATAAGAGAACAGTAAGAAAATAAAGAAATTAATAATAAAAGTGAATTTTATCAGACATGAGAAGCATGTTAGGGTACAGTGTATGAATTGCATTGCAACAACCTTAATCCTTATTCACGAGACATGGCTTAAAATAAACCTTTACTGATTCTGAAGTGTATTTTTCCTTAAGGCCTTAGGAAGAAAACCTTTGATATTCATCTTAAACCTTAAGTCCTTAGAGATTTATGATGAAATCAAGCATTATATTTTATCAAGAATGTTATGGTTACTACAGGGTATCCCTAGTCCTAGATGATATCTATTATAGTACTATCAAACAAAAAGAATTAACAGTGGTTTGTCCGACCTAAAGTTAATTGTAAATTGATTTCTATTTGTCCGATTGAAAAAGCATTAAACACATTGTACAGTAAAATTGATTATGAAAAAAGCACTTATGTCATAAAATAAAGGAAATTAGGTTCATTATAAAAGCAGTTCAGGGACACCCCCTAGAATTGGGGGTTTAACTACACATATTGTTCAAAGAAAATACAAAGTAAAAATGAGACATTACAAGATAATAGGATTACTTTGATCTTCAATTGCGTCCGCTCATGAAAACCTTTTGTTCTCCAATCGCCTTAATCTCTCAAATCTTGATCGTAAAATACTTTTCTCCTCAAAAAGTGTCTCTTCCCTTTTCCTCAAACTCTTCAAAATAGAAAAAACACAAACAATAGTAGGTGGAAATCCCAAATATTCCCTCCAGGTCAACATTCAGTGAAAAGTCACAAAAACATGATCAATGTCCAAGCTAACACAGTTTGTGTCAGTTGACACGGGCGGCCGTGTTGGCTCCCTGTAATCTGTAAATAAACTTAACCGCTTCAGGCTTACTAACACGGGCACCCGTGTCAGTCGACTGCTTTGTTTACAATTTCCATCATTTTGTCAACATCCTGGGACGGCCCGAGTCAGGGGACACGGGTGGCCGTGTCAGGCCCTCTGCCTTTTGCCAATTTAATTCCTGAAAACACTTGATTGTCCACTTTCTTGCTCTTATTCTTCCTGAATGCTTACCTGAACCTAAAAATATTGGAGAGTCACAACCCAAGAATAAAATGTGGTAAATGAAACTAAAATGCAACTAAACATATAAGAAGATTCTCTAAAACTAACAGTAAAATAACGCATAAAAACCATCGATCAATATTGGTATTTTTTTGATTTCTTATTTATGGATCTCGACAAAGCCTTTTCAACTCTTAGATCTTAAATATTCATCTATCAATAAGAAAACTTTTGACATATTTTTATAAGTTGATATTCACTAGTATATTTTATTTTATTATGTTGATTATTAGCATGAGAAGCTATCAATACGATATTGCGAGGATGCATGATAATAGAGATGAAGAACTATGTTCACTTACATTTGACAAATTAGTTGAATGCATGTAAAAAGGGTTAATCATATGTACGTATTCGGATCATGGCCTTTTATATGAATAAATCATAGATCTGATATGGATGTTATCTTTGTTTACCTGTTTATCTTTGATTTGAACCACTGTAGAAATATACTCTTCAGATCTAGATCTAGGATGAATATATGTTACATTCTAGACTCTAGACATAGATTTAGGCTTAACATTTGCTTGAGTATCAGTTCTTAATGCTCTGTGATTTGCGTGAGACATCACCAATTAGACAATACAGTTGTTCTCTCGATGTTGCGTTAGGTATAACCTCTGATGTGGGTGATATGTGAGGATATTAGACGAATGATTGATTTATGTGTAATTGGTTAGAAGAATGCATGTGTTATCAATTAATGAGATCCATTCCAAACAAGGATCCTTTTATATATTAAGTCTTTACTTTATATTTTTCGTCTTTACATTTTTTGCCTTTATTTATGGTACCCTTGAATCTTTCAACCAAATTTTCACCACAAGCTTAGAAATGTAGAGATCGTTGATTGGCACAAATCAAAACATAAATTCTAGAGATAGGATCTTACTCGGGGTGATCTTTAAATGTGGTTGGGAGGGAAAATGTCCAAGGTAAAGGAACTTCCTCCTATTGATAATAATGAAACTAATAGTTACGTATTATAATAAAATGATATAATGCATAATTATTCTAAAGAGAAAAGATAATTGAAATATAGCTATTCAATAAATTAAAAATAGGAATACTATTTTTATATATTACATTTTGTAATGTGTTGATGTGATGTGGATGAAATATTTTTATGTTTTTGGTTTTTTATTATTGTGTGGTCGCGAGGTGAATCAAATGAATTATGCTTATGTGATGTGGATGAAACATTGTATTGTTTGTGATTTGTTATTATTATGTGTAGTCGTAATCCGAACCATATGAATTTTGTTGGTTAAAGTCTATTAAAACTATTAAAATCGATTACATTTGAAGATGAGTGATTACGAGAAATGAATTTTAAAATGATATACTTTAATGAGAGTTTGTGTAAGGTATGCACATTTCATGGCATATGCATATTTTTCTTATGTGGCGGGTTGCCTTATATGCGTGGTTGCATTTTGTTGCGGTGGAAATAGGATATCAAACTATTAATTAGTTTGAATCACAATTCTTGATTCACAACCGCTCTTTGATTTATCCGAAGGAAAAGGTCAAAAGAGGGAAAACCTATTTTTGCATTGTAAACACAATGCGGGGAGAGACCTAGGTAAGGGGTTGGTTAAATTTAGGGAAGGTACTAGCACCCTAAACTTCTGTAGTACTCTACAGGAACCTTTTGTTTATTGTATACTTTTTTATTGTTATTCATTATCTGCTTTAATATATATTGAGCTAAGGGATAGAGTGACCTAAAGACCTAAGGGTTAGTCCTAAGTTTACTCGGCAAGACGTCGCATCTTGTGCCTACGTATCCTAGATAGAGAATGGAATCAGAGTAATCGTAGTTCCCCTTGAAAGGGAGGTTAGAAACATCTTGACTGTGGTCAAGGTTTCAAGGGGAGTAAACATATCTTAAGGACACGCTTACGTGGAGTCTTTCAGACTCCTATTTCTATGTTGAATTTGTTAATTGAAAATTTAGGGTTGAAATTAGGGATTCCACGGCGGAAAACCATAAACAGAGTACGGCGACTCTTTGACCTAATGCTAGGGTAAAGGGCATTTTCGTCCACGGTGGGACACCTAGGCTATTAGGGTTTTTGAAACGGTCAAAAATTAAGATTATTGACTCGGCGGTCAAACGGCTAGACCTAATTCCTTTGGAGGGATTCTAACGGTAAAAACATGCAAAATACGACAAATTACTATTCGGCCGAATTAAAGTGCGGAAAAATAAAGAAAGCGGTAAAAAAAAGCATCGCGACAATCACTCGCGTAAATTACAAATTCCCAAAAAATGCAAAATAAAATAACCGCGACCATAGCCTCGCGTAAATTACATCCATGGAACAAAAACGAACAAATGAAATAATAACGAGTTGAAACAAACAAATTAACGAGGGTTAGACAAAAATGAAACGGCTAAATCAAAACTTATTTCTTTTTGAGTTTTTATTGAGAAGAGGAGAGGAGAATTAATTTCATGCTTAAATGGAGAAACTATTCTAATTATTTACTAAAATTTTTAATAAAGAAACTGGTTTTAATTTTAATGAAAAAATGTCTTGAAAAAAATGTTTTAATTTTATCGAAAATAAATGTTTTAAATTTTAATTAAAAAGATGTTTTAAATTTTAATGAAAAAATTAAATTTAAATTCAACGAAAAAGGTTTTAATTTTTGTTTTAGTGAAAGAAAGGTCATTTTTTAATTTTTGTGTTAACTTAATGAAAAATGGTTTTAATTGGAAAAAAGCTTTAATTAAGAAAACCTGTTTTATTTAGAAATATGTTTTTAAATAAAAAATGGTTTAATTTTTGAAAAAAACTTTTTAGAAAGATCTTAATTTTTAAAAAACTGATTACGTTATGTTTTTTTTTTGTTGAAATAGCTTACCTAAACTTAATTGCATTATTAATTACAAACTACATAGTTAATATAAATGAAAAAATAAACAATTGAATAATAAAATAAAAAAAATGAAACGTAAATAAAAAGGCTTCTGCCGTTTTCTCCATGGATGACTATCGAAGCTTTTCCTCTCCTTCAATCCTTGCATGTCATCTTCTTATTATTCTTCCCATTAATCTACAATCAATGAACAAAATAACACACAAAAATCATAAAATGCCGTAAATCAAAGGAAAGAGAAAGCTTACGGTAACGACGATGATGTTGAACGAACTGAGCCTCCGCCGTTGGGACTTTTTGCTCGCCGGTAGCGCTTGGCCGATGATGAATTCAAACCTTTTAGGGTTCTTCCAAAAAAATTCCCTCTTCTGATAAATCGTGAGAACGGCCGCCGTTTTTTCTTTTCTTTCTCCTTCTTTTTTTTATCAAATACAACTTATGTTTATATAGGTAACAAATTAGGGTTAACTCTAACCTAACGCCCACTTTAAAGCCCAACTTAAATAATTAGTCAAAGCTAGAAAAACAAACTAAAACAAACTTAAAGGAATAAAATCTTTTCTAATATTTTTAATTTTATGATTTTTAGATGTTTTTATGAATAATATGGAAAAAAGTAAAAAAATAATATTTTTTAAAAAATAATTTAAATAAAATACGAAAATAATAATTAAATAATAAAAAAACTATTTTTGTTATTTTTTTTGTATGAAAATAGAAAAGTTAGAATAAAAATAAAAGAAACAAAACAAAAAGTGAAGGTGGGATTCGAACTCTCAACCTCTCACATTCACAACTCCTTACACAGGGTCTCTTGCCAATTATGCTATTTTATTCATTCAAAATAAAGTGGCACTAGAAATCCTATAAACTAAAAGAGCGTGCCACATGATATTTTCTTGCAACAATCAAACAACTGCACCACCCGTTAGTGGTTAGTTTAAACGCAATGCAAAATGAAATGGGATGCAAGATGAAACGACTAATCTTAGGGCAAAATTTGGGGTATTACAGTTGCCCCTATTTAAATAGCTTCACCGGATGATTTGAGCGACGAAGGCTCGAGAAATCATGGGGGAAGGATTTAAATATAGATAACCGAAAATTTTGCCCTTAGATGCAGTGATATGCAATGCTATGGACAAAACGGAAATAAACTATAATGCTGACAATGTCATGAATTTAGTATGGTGCGTATGATGGAATGGTAAATGCAGAGATGTAGACAACACGACGACATAGGGGACAGACGTGACAAACGGACCACACTAGAAATACGACGCACTGGGTGACAGCACGACACTGGGGAATTCTAAAGTGATAGTCAACTGGTGCGAGTACGACCAATTACCACTTTAGGAAAAAGGAATAGTAGAATGGGATCCTCAATGGAGATGGTACCGGCGAGACGGCCTCCACTTTGGAATATGTAAAAGTAAATGATAAAAATGGATCTGCACGACTGTAGGATCGATTAACAAGATGCTGGAGCATTGAGCAAAGAATAACATCCAAGCTTCTGTAAACTTTCCCTCGTGATAGGATCAAACGAAATTTAGGAATCCGTAGAAAATATACAGGGTAAAACCGGCTGTATGCCAAAATAAATGGGCTTAAATGGGAAACGCCCTGATAAGCTTTCTCGAGAGAGAACTGCCACTTATCGTTGGAAGGGACTTATATATCAAACTGGATAAGCTTTCAAATAAAGAGACTGATGCTTATCTGTGGATAATAGATTGATTGATAATATAAACTTCTTCACGTCTCAAGTTTGTGCTCCCTGGACATGATTCAGTTTCTTCTTTTTCTAAAGGATAAAATAAGCGTCTTCATAATTCGAGATCGGTGCTCTCCCGAATATGATTCAGCTCCTTCTTTTACTAAAGGGTAAATGAACTTCTTCATACTTCAAGATCTGTGCTCTCCTGAATATGATTCCGCTCCTTCTTTTACTAAAGGGTAAACGAACTTCTTCATACTTCAAGATCTGTGCTCTCCTGAATATGATTCCGCTCCTTCTTTTACTAAAGGGTAAACGGACTTCTTCATACTTCAAGATTCACACTCTCCTGAATATGATTCCGCTCGAACCTCCCCTTTCTTCAAAATGATATGGGAAATGGAAACCAAACTGCTCGCTGGAGATGGCCATTTGCTGCAAGTCATAACGAAGATAGGATAAGCTTCTCGGGCGAGAAATGCCGCTTATTTGCAAGAGTGGCAATAATAAGCTTCTCGGGTGAGAACTGCTTGTAGAGGTGGTAACAGGTAATGTAAATTGTAAAGAAAGTTGTGATGATGGCAAACATCTAGATCACTGAGTGATAGCAGGTAACATAAATTGTAAAGAAGGTTGTGATGATGGCAAACATCTAGATCACTGTAATGTAAATTGTCAAGAATGTTGTGATGATGGCAAACATCTAGATCACTGTAATGTAATAATGAGCTCCTTGTATGAGAAGATCAATTGTAGAGTGTATTGTAAAGTGTAAGGTAGGTGATAAGCTCCTCGGCTGAGAACTGTTGCTTGTCTATTGTGCAATGTAGTGATAAGCTTCTCAGGAGAGAATTGTTGCATATCTGCAAAGGATTGTAAATGCTTTTCTTGAGAGATAGTGCAAAATAAATGCACATCCAGGTATGTTCGGTGACCGACGGGACCGAAGTTCGATCTAGAATTGGGATAGAAAGAACTGTCAAACAAGACTCCATTGAGGAAACGAACTCGAATGGGGACTACTTTATCTTAACGCGGAAAGGTAACAGAAATAAACATCGTCCACAAGGGTTGAACTTTGTGGGGAAACTGGAAACAAGTAGGTATTTTATGCTTAGGGATGACGATCTACTTGGAGAGAGCGGACAAACCCAGTTACTCGGCGGTAACGACAAGGATGACGACAAATAGCAAGCATGCAAATGCTAATGTGTATGCCAAAGTGTATACGAATGTGTATGTTCATGTGTATGACAATGAAATGAAAATGAGTATGTAATGCTCATGCTTATGCTTATGTTGACAAAACAGATGAGAGAGGAGACATGTGATGAAATAAGCATCTCGACAGGAATACCCAGTGACCTCCGCGACAGTACATCTATTAGAGGATAGGAATAGTTGATGGTAAGACCAAATCTGGCTTCAAAGTTAAAATTTCCCTGGGGAGAAAATCTCATGACTTCCACATGGGGATGAGATACGACTTCACTGGAGAGTATGATGCCCTGACTTCAACTGGGGATTCATGACCTCCGCATAGGGATAAGATGTCATGACTTCACGTGAGGGATTGCTATCATGAACCATAATCAGCTCAAGAACTCTTGGATCATAAACTTCTGGGGATAAAATAAATATCCGCTGTATGGGGAAGGTGTGGAGCTAGACAGCTTCATGGAGATAGTGTAGCAACTTCCTGGGAAAAGTACCTCGGCTTCTTGGGGAAAAGGTATATCCGACTGGGGATAAGATATATCAAACTTCCCTGCAGAGAGTTCAACAGACTTACTGGGGAGAAATCAACAGACATTCCTGAGGACAGTATCTTGACTTCTTGGGGAAACATGGTAATCTCCTGGGGAAAAATTCCCGAGGAAGGTAAGGCAGTTCACTGAGGAACAAATAATTCCGCTGAGAATGGGTTTTCCAGAATGCATATCACTTGGAGGATACCAGAGATGTCTTTGCAGTCTTGAGAGTCACTGGGGATTTATCGGATGGATCCCAAAAGTGTGGACAGCTTAAAGTCTCGCTGGGGACTATCACTGGGAAGATGCTGGTAAGATTTTTGCTGTCTGGGAAATTACTGGCTCGGTCCAAAATATTGTCAACTTATAGTCTCACTGGGGACTGTGTCGGCTTAAAGTCTCTCTGGGGACTGCGTTGAGGCAATGGTTAAGACGTAGATTTTGCAATGATGAGATTTACTGGGGAATGAAGACCGTCGGGAGTAAAATCCATCGGGTACATGAAGAATGTCGCGAAACAAGCTAGTTTTGATCTTAATGGACTTTGTCGTAGTCGCCATTTTGAAAATATCATGCCCCAGAGTACCTGCTTTGTAAGGAAAAGTCAGCTCAAGAGGATTTTACAGAGAACGTGGAGTCCAGATGCCCCACTATTTTCCAACTCTTGGAGAGATTTGTCAGATCTCGGTGTAACTGGCTCAGATCGACGGTGACATGAGCGAGTCTACAAAAATAGATCTTAAGAATGTCAGGCTCGCATTGATGAGAAAACTAGAAACCATCTGCCCCTGTTTAGCAGGATCTGTGACATTTATATGTAAGTTTCTAAGATATCAGGCAAAACCGACACGCGTGAAATGATATCCTGAAACTATCAATGCAACAATATATTTGTCTTGAAATCTTTGTTTTTGTTTTTGTTTTGAAAAAGGATATCGCTATAACTCGTGACCAAAATCACATAGCTAGGATATGAATTTACTTTGTAATACCAACGGTGAATTGAGCATAGCTCGTAGGAGTTAGGAAACATTATTTCGTCGAGTATGCTTTCAAAAGAATTCCTACTTCAATTAGGTCTTTTTAATGGTTGTATCGTGGCTTGGTTCACGGTTTAAGAAGCAAGGGATAAAGGCTCAAAGTTATTTGTACCCACCCCTCTTCGTGATGTTCTCCAATCCTAATTTAGTTAGTTGGATATGAGCACTCGTATCTCAATCAGGTTTGATATGGTCGAGAACTCATTAAGGCTTTGGACATGGCAGTCTCTCACATATTGTCTTTTGTGTTTGATCACACGACTTTGTTCTTTATTGGGAATTATTTATGGTAATCCTTTGTTTTTATTATATTTTTTCATTCCCTAACTTTTGCCTGGACGACGTCTTTTGGATTTGACTTTGGAGTCTAGCGGGATGCCTCAGTTTTGCCTAAGTCTCCTTCATAGGTTTTAACTTAGCGGGCTATATTTTTTTTATTTTTGCTGAATAAGTCGTGTGACTCCTTTGAAAGGCTTGTGACTGCCCCACTCTTTAGGTAGTAGAGGATAGTCATTGACTTCTAACTTCCTAAGATGTTAGGGATAGAATGGATCCTCGAAGGTTCGCTCCTCCTTTTTTAGAGTCTGAGTGCTTAATCGATTTAACAGAAGAACTACCCTACCCCAGGTTAAAATAAGGGTTTTAATTGGGAAAAGGAAACTCCTACTTCAAGGCTCAAAGGGGTTAAAGAGGGGTTATCATCCTTATGTCTCCATTGTTTGGGATTTGAAACAATGCCTTACATCATCAGCAGGTTTCAATTGGAAGCATACGACAAGAGATTTGACGTTTTTGGTTCATCATCCTCCTCCCAATTCTCTATCAAAGCAAGAGATCGGGCAAAATTGGCATTATAAGTTTATGAAAAAATATTTTTAATGAGTGAAACGAATGGATTAATTCAAGATAAACATTATGCATTAATTATTCCAAAATAAACAAGTCCGTACATGATAATTATGCTTAATCAAAGAAAATAAACATATAAATAATCAAAATGTAATGTCTCAAAGTCCTTCAAGATGTGTTTATGAAGTCTTCGCATCTGAGACCGACATGGTAGTGGTTTCCTCTGGCGGAGCTTCACTGGAAGGAGCCGTCTTGCTTGCCCCAACTACGTCTGTCATTACTTTATTATCGGTCTTCAAATCTTCACTCAGAATAACTCTCCCAGATTCTCTGTTGGTCGGGGTCGCATCATCTTGAGGATTGCTGAAATGAAAAGGACTAGGCATCTGAAGAACTACCGACTTCGGCTGATTCACCATATGCGTCACTGGTTGAGATATGTTGAAAACAAGCTTTGTAGAGCTTGATTCTGGCCCCTGGGACGCCTTGAGAGGAGTCTTGACTTTCGGCTGAGGATCGTCAAAAGACAGGACCTTCTTTTCTAGCAAATCTCTGACAATATTCTTAAGCGCGTAACATCCTTCCAAATCGTGACCAGGCGCACCCTCATGAAATAAACAATGAGCGGCGACATTGTAATCGACAGGTACCGGATTGGGAGGTGGATCCAAAGTTCGGGTAACAACCAGACCTTGTTGCACTAAGAAAGGATACAACTCAGTGAACGTCATTGGAATCGGAGGACAAGGTTTATACTGCCTCTTACTCGGACCATTCTGTCGGGGTGCTTGCTCCTCTGATGATTGGCATACAGGACTGTTGGGCACTCGTTGACAGTTGATAGGAGCTTGTGCAGACTGATAAACAGGAGGTTGTTGATAAACCAGATGCTGATAGACCGGAGCCGGTTGCACAAGCTGATAGGTAGGAAATTGAAGATTGACAGGAGTTGCGACAGTAGTCACATAGGGTTGTGGAGCATGCTGAACCGGATAACCTTGAACATAATTCTGCTGATGTTGATGAGCAGCCATCAAGCGATTCCTCGGACGTGTAGCTCTTTTATGGTGGTCAGAGCTCGGAGTTTTGCACTTCGGAGGAGTAACTCGTCGAACTGCTTGAGCGATGGTAGGACGCACCAAACTGGATTGAAAACCATGAGGAGGTACATTCGCAACAGTAACGGCTGGTTGAGGATCCACAACAGTATGGGTGATCTCAGAAACAATAGTGGGCTGAGAATCCAGCTTTGCATTAAGAGCTTGTAGCATCTCCATAATCTTCCCCACACTTCCTCGAAGATCTTCGAGTTCATGGCTGGCACAGTCTATCTCTTGAGCTTGTTCTTCCATCCTTTTTCGAGCTTGGCCTCTAGTATGAGAAACCGAGAGACACATGCAATGCAAAATATGATGCTAAAATGCAAAATGATTTCATGGAATTCAAATATTTACGAATATTGCATAATACCAAAACTTTATTTATTACTTTGAAAACGGATTACAAATAATATTCTTAGAAAAGTCTTGGCATAATAGCTAAATAAAAGCTAATAATGACCCTAAGGAAGCTTCCTGTTCTTCCCCTTGCTCTGCTCTTCTGGCTAGGCCTTTTTGAGGATGAGCCTATCTTCAAAAGGTAAATCGATAGTTAGAGGAAAATAAATCCTTCATCAAAACCAAACAAGGGTACGTTGGAAAAGTCTTCACAATTGTTGGTGATTAGTGTCCTTGATGTCGGAGAACTTCGAGCATATGGCTTTAGCAACGGTCTTGTCCTTTAGGGTCTTTCTCAAAGAAAAAGGAACAAAGACTCCTTCAGAATAGGTAACCCCACCAATTGAGAGTACTCTTCTAGGGTAGGCAAGAGCTGATACTCGGAGAATGCAAAGCAAAGATACTCTGGATCCTAGGACTGTAACAAAGTCGAAAGGAAACCTTCGTCTACTTGAGGTTTCAACAAAAATAACGGCCTTCCATACTTGTTTCTGGATCCTTTATTGATCTTGAACCAAAGCTCCTAGCTTCCTTAGGTCATCTAACTTAAGTCCTTTAAAAGAATATCTCAAAGTTTTTTTTGTTTTCCATGGTATCCTGCAATATTCATAAATAAAATTTGAATTCCATGACATGTGATGCAATGTGATGTCTTATGGATGCAATGCATATATACAAAGTCCTAGGTTAAAGGTATATGCAAGGAGTTAGGGTCTACCCATCCCAATAAGGTATGTACTAAGGTTAGTTGTACCTGCAGAACAAGGTTCTAAGAAGTGCCCAAAGTCATTAGTCCATCCTTCGGATATTATCAACTTTCCAACTAACTCGGGGGTCGATAATATTCTCAAGAGAACCTCTTTTGAGTGTAGCATCACGTAGCAACTATTGTAGGACTACTCCCACATAGTTCCCGCACTACGTCCTATATAAGGCCAAAGTGGTGTTAAGGTACTACGGTCCTCAATATCATAGTCTCCGATCGAAAATAGTAAAAGTTTTCACGACTGCACTCGATCAACCGAACCATTTTCGAAAGGGTCTCAACGGAGCGGTGATTCTCGAGTCAACTTGGTCGGGACTCACTCCCGGCAAGCCTCGTCGAATATCTCACCTTCCTATAATAAGGTCACTCAAGTCCAGGTTAGGACTTATCTCACAATAACAGGGTACCCCCCAAGCAAGGCACAATAATAATATATACAAGAGAATAAATAATGAAAAATATCATACAATAAACAAAATAGGGATAACCCTTAAAAAATATATTTTTCTCCCCAGTGAAGTCGCCATTTTCTGTTGCGGTGGAAATAGGATATCAAACTATTAATTAGTTTGAATCACAATTCTTGATTCACAACCGCTCTTTGATTTATCCGAAGAAAAAGGTCAAAAGAGGGAAAACCTATTTTTGCATTGTAAACACAATGCGGAGAGAGACCTAGGTAAGGGGTTGGTTAAATTTAGGGAAGGTACTAGCACCCTAAACTTCTGTAGTACTCTACAGGAACCTTTTGTTTATTGTATACTTTTTTATTTTTATTCATTATCTGCTTTAATATATATTGAGCTAAGGCATAGAGTGACCTAAAGACCTAAGGGTTAGTCCTAAGTTTACTCGGCAAGACGTCGCATCTTGTGCCTACGTATCCTAGATAGGGAATGGAATCAGAGTAATCGTAGTTCCCCTCGAAAGGGAGGTTAGAAACATCTTGACTGTGGTCAAGGTTTCAAGGGGAGTAAACATATCTTAAGGACACGCTTACGTGGAGTCTTTGAGACTCCTATTTCTATGTTGAATTTGTTAATTGAAAATTTAGGGTTGAAATTAGGGATTCCACGACGGAAAACCCTAAACAGAGTACGACGACTCTTTACCTAATGCTAGGGTAAAGGGCATTTTCGTCCACGGTGGGACACCTAGGCTATTAGGGTTTTTGAAACGGTCAAAAATTAAGATTATTGACTCGGCGGTCAAACGGCTAGACCTAATTCCTTTGGAGGGATTCTAACGGTAAAAACATGCAAAATACGACAAATTACTATTCGGCCGAATTAAAGTGCGGAAAAATAAAGAAAGCGGTAAAAAAAAGCATCGCGACAATCACTCGCGTAAATTACAAATTCCCAAAAAATGCAAAATAAAATAACCGCGACCATGGCCTCGCGTAAATTACATCCATGGAACAAAAACGAACAAATGAAATAATAACGAGTTGAAACAAACAAATTAACGAGGGTTAGACAAAAATGAAACGGCTAAATCAAAACTTATTTCTTTTTGAGTTTTTATTGAGAAGAGGAGAGGAGAATTAATTTCATGCTTAAATGGAGAAACTATTCTAATTATTTACTAAAATTTTTAATAAAGAAACTGGTTTTAATTTTAATGAAAAAATGTCTTGAAAAAAATGTTTTAATTTTATCGAAAATAAATGTTTTAAATTTTAATTAAAAAGATGTTTTAAATTTTAATGAAAAAATTAAATTTAAATTCAACGAAAAAGGTTTTAATTTTTGTTTTAGTGAAAGAAAGGTCATTTTTTAATTTTTGTGTTAACTTAATGAAAAATGGTTTTAATTGGAAAAAAGCTTTAATTAAGAAAAACTGTTTTATTTAGAAATATGTTTTTAAATAAAAAATGGTTTAATTTTTGAAAAAAATTTTTTAGAAAGATCTTAATTTTTAAAAAACTGTTTACGTTATGTTTTTTTTTTGTTGAAATAGCTTACCTAAACTTAATTGCATTATTAATTACAAACTACATAGTTAATATAAATGAAAAAATAAACAATTGAATAATAAAATAAAAAAAAATGAAACGTAAATAAAAAGGCTTCTGCCGTTTTCTCCATGGATGACTATCGAAGCTTTTCCTCTCCTTCAATCCTTGCATGTCATCTTCTTATTATTCTTCCCATTAATCTACAATCAATGAACAAAATAACACACAAAAATCATAAAATGCCGTAAATCAAAGGAAAGAGAAAGCTTACGGTAACGACGATGATGTTGAACGAACTGAGCCTCCGCCGTTGGGACTTTTTGCTCGCCGGTAGCGCTTGGCCGATGATGAATTCAAACCTTTTAGGGTTCTTCCAAAAAAATTCCCTCTTCTGATAAATCGTGAGAACGGCCGCCGTTTTTTCTTTTCTTTCTCCTTCTTTTTTTTATCAAATACAACTTATGTTTATATAGGTAACAAATTAGGGTTAACTCTAACCTAATGCCCACTTTAAAGCCCAACTTAAATAATTAGTCAAAGCTAGAAAAACAAACTTAAAGGAATAAAATCTTTTCTAATATTTTTAATTTTATGATTTTTAGATGTTTTTATGAATAATATGGAAAAAAGTAAAAAAATAATATTTTTTAAAAAATAATTTAAATAAAATACGAAAATAATAATTAAATAATAAAAAAACTATTTTTGTTATTTTTTTGTATGAAAATAGAAAAGTTAGAATAAAAATAAAAGAAACAAAACAAAAAGTGAAGAAGGTGGGATTCGAACTCTCAACCTCTCACATTCACAACTCCTTACACAGGGTCTCTTGCCAATTATGCTATTTTATTCATTCAAAATAAAGTGGCACTAGAAATCCTATAAACTAAAAGAGCGCGCCACATGATATTTTCTTGCAACAATCAAACAACTGCACCACCCGTTAGTGGTTAGTTTAAACGCAATGCAAAATGAAATGGGATGCAAGATGAAACGACTAATCTTAGGGCAAAATTTGGGGTATTACACATTTGCATCATCGTGATGTATCATATGCATTTATGTGTGGTACCTTAGTGGTGAGTTATTTTCCCCATTGACATAGGATGAATTTTGTATGGTGCCCTAATGGCAGACTGATTATATTCAGATCATGTAGCTCTAAGAGCATGCATAATCATAAGTAAATATATTTGTAAAAGAACAATTTTTGTGAATTTGATTTCTCTTAAGCAAATATGTTTTGTATGATTTGCCTTATATACCGTACTATATGTTTTGTTTGATTTGATATGGATGATGAAAGATTGACCCCTTACAACCAACATTTTAGGTATCCATGAATTTGAAGATGTGAAATGAAAATGGTGTGATGTTTCATCTCATCACGGGTTTAGGATTGCCTGTGTGGCGAGTTGCCTTAACGGTGTGTTTGAATTTGCATCATTATGACATGTCATATGCATTTCTATGTGGTGCCTTAGTGGCGAGTCATTTTCCTCATTGATATAGAATGAATTATGTGTGGTGCCTTAGTGGTAAGCTGATTATATCATGATCAGGTAGTTTTAAGAGCATGCATATTCATACGTAAAGACATTTGTAAAATAATGATTTTTGTGAATATGATTTCTCTTAAGCTATTATGTTTTATATGATTTTTTTATAATACTGTACTATAAATTTTCTTTGATTTGATATGATTGATGGATGTTTGACCCATTACGACCAACATTTTAGTCATCAATGAATTTGAAGATGTGAAGTGAAAATGGTGTGATGCTTCAAGTGATTGTGGGTTTAGAATTTCCTGTGTGGCGGGTTACCTTAGTGAGGTGCTTGTTGTCGCTACTGCGAAAATAAGGTTCCGGCAAAACAGAAGAGTCGCCACCTTTCGTTATTTATCCCACAGAAAGGGAAAGGAAACGATCGGAAAAACCTAACGAAAAGGTATAAGACAAGGTCATCGCAACCATGTCTCTGGATTCGGGAGTCGGTTACGCAAGGGGAAGGTGTTAGCACCCGTCACGTCCGTTGTACTCAGCGGGATCCACGCTTGTTGTGTTCATCTAACGGGTTGGTTTACTATCTACCTATCAAGGCTGGTCTAAAAGAAAATAAAAATGACTCGGCAGAACACAACAATTCTATGCCTACGTATTCCCGTCTGGAATGAGAAATCAGAGTCAACGTAGTCCTCCTAACTAAGGGTGAAAGGGGGGGAAGGTTGCTCTCCGAGATATCGCATCTCGTGCCTACGTACTTTCACACGGCATGAAAGATCAGAGCAAACGTAGTTTGGGCTAACAAGACCACAGGTTGGTTCAAAATGTTTTACCCGAGTAGGGTTAACAAACGGTTCTAGCAGTTGGTGTATGCAGCTCGACCTTTGGAGACTTAGGCGTTTACCGTTTACGGTAGAACCGAGAGTTAACAAAACTCTCCTTATGAAAATGGTTTCCAAGGATTAAAGGTCCCAAAGGACAAAAAGAAGTTTGATCTTTGTTTTTGAAGTCTTTTAGAGAAGAAGTGTTTTGAGTTTTGTTTGTAACTCATGTCGCACTAAAGACTTGGACTTAAGAGTGAATGCGTCGCATGTCACCTAAAGGGTACCACACTAAACATTAAAGCTATTGAAGAGAGACCCTCAAACAAACCTTTCTCAAGTTCTTAAGGCTCGTAGCGTACAACACATGTTAATCTTTATTAAGTGTTTTAAAGATGTTTGAAGATGAGAAGAGAAAGGACGCACTAAAGGGGAACTAATCCAATCCTAAAGTTGTCATGCAAAGTTGATCCTATGATTGAGGTTAGGAGGAAACTAACTAATGTTATCATGCATGGTTAGAATCCTAATGTCTGTCATAACTTCTCTTGAACAAGAGAAGTTAGAGTCCCTAAGTGAACATGGCAAAGGAAGGCAACAACAAAAGAAATAATCTGAAAGAATAAAACGGTAAGTAAAATGCATGCAATGAAGCAATACAAGATGAAGGAGACAAACTCAACTTCTAGAGCAAACAAGTAAAAGTAACACAACACACAAGCAAGGGAGGCAAACTCAACCTTCAGCCAACAAGCAAATCCAAACAGTAACACACAAGCAGAGGGAGACAGACACAACCTCTAATGCAAACAAGCAAAGGGAGGCAAGCTCAACCTTTCAATGCACTTAGGCCTAAACCAACTACATGAAAGCCTATTCTAATGCAACACGCCAAAAAAACAGTCACACAAATACAGTCAATCAACAAGAATACAACAAACAAAACAGCAAGCCAACAGCCCAACAGCAAAGCAGTCTTCTAGCAGCAAAGCAGCCCAACAGTTCGTAGTTGTCTTCTTGTCCAAGCTATCCATCAAGAGAAAAGGGAATAACGAATTCATCTTCAAGCTTCAACTTTCTCCATCAAGAGATGATATGAATTAACAAAAAGGTTATTGCATGATGAGGGGAAGCATGATGGAAACCAAGGGAATCCATCATGGCACTCAACCACTCATCTAAGATTGGTATCCTCAAAGGTTTTACCTTTTGTGGTAGGCCTTTAGTCCTTCCAAAGGAGGGACTAGGCTCCCACAAAGGAACCTTGCATCATTGGATAGGAAATGGAATGCAAACCAAAGCAAACCACAATTATGAAAAAGGAAGAAACTCCTAAAGGCTCTAAAACACCTAATTCTACAAGCTCTAAAAGCAACCCTCTAAAGGGAACTAATGCACCAAATTAAACCCTAAGATTCAATCTACAGAAGCATCAACATATCTACTAAACCATCAAAAAAGGTTTGAAAACTTATCATGAACTAAAGGTCACTTTTGAAGTTCAACTATGGGAGGTACTATGCTAGAGGCATCCTACAAACATCCTAGATGTAAAATCTAACTAAAATAGTAAATCAACTCCTAAAAATCTATAAAAATATTCTAATAGGTCCTAAAGGTATTAAGAATCTATGGTAAAAAGATCAGAGCCTAATTCAAAGTTTATGGTCACTTTCTAAAGGCTAAACTAAAAGGTGTCAAAGGAAAGGCCAAATGGGGAAAACCCTATAAACCTAATCCAAAACTAATCTTAGAATTATCTAAAAAATGTAAGAAAAATCATACAATATCCTACAATGTATCAACATTCACCATACAAAAAATCAGAGATTAATATGGATTATTGAAAGAGAAAGAAAATCATAAAGCACGACATGCAATTTTGCAACCATTAAAAACATACTAAAAGAGAAAATACGAAATTAATTGAAAAAGAAATGGAAAATCAAAATAAATAAAAGATGAAAAATATCTAGACATATTAGACTAGCTGCATGATTTGTTTCATGATTTATTGAGGCAATTTAATATTTTTTCTGGATTAAAATGAAACAACTATCAGAACAGAAAAATAAAAGAAAAGAGAAATTAAAAGGAAATGAAGAGGGTGCAATCAGTAGTATTTCCATGTGCAATATCCAATGGGCCGTGCATGGGGGGGGGGGGGGGTGCTGGTAGCAGCGAACTAAGCCCAACTGAGTGCACTAATGCAAAACGCAGCGTTTTGGCTGTAGGGAGAGGCCAAACGCGAGATCAATTTGTGGCCACACGATGGAAGTACCAAGTCCATGCTAATGTACGATCCGACAACTGCTGAAGCGAGCTGGGCATTTGAACAGAAAAGGAGGGAAAACAGTCAGCGCGGTGGTGCGGTCTACAGAGGGTGGCCGGAATCTTTTCCAGTCATCTTCTACCTCTAGCCAAAATCCAACTCTCTCACTTCTTAACCAAAACTTGATATTTTTAAAACCAAACTTGTGTATTTTTTCGTGTAGAATCCAAATATCAAATTTGTTTTCACTTTCCTCCATTAAAACTCAGAAATCCAGAACATCCAAGAATCACTCAAGAAAATTCAACTTTCACAAAACTCAAAATTTAAGATACTAATCACTTCCTCTCACTTCCTACATCATGAATATCAAATTCTTTTCCATTTTCATCCACTAACAAGAGAGAAAATTGAACTACAACCTAAGGTGTCAATTCTTGAAGTTTCATGGAACTTAACCAAACTAATCCTAAAAGCTTCTACATACTCCAAGGATCATAATTATGTAAAAATGGCGCAATAACTCATCAAGAACAGAGCATATGGATGATAAATAAGAACCTTGTTCGGAGCTTCAATGGTGGAGTGTTCTTGCACGAATTTTTGATCAAAGTTGTTCAAGATCGTTCAATGATGCTTGGAGAAGCTTCTTGAATCCTTAATTCCCTCTGAAATTGCTCCAAAGTAAAAATTCAATTTTCACCTCCAACAAACTTTTTTCTAGTGCTTCTTACCTCATTCAAGCTTTTCCAATCACCAACCTTGCTATGAATTCATCCAAAAACTTATATAGAACTGTTTTGGATCCTTACCTGGCCCAATTATGGCCCAATTCACTTAATCCAATTTTCCAATTTTCTCACTTTTTCCTTTGTAATTTCTATGAACATGGTGTGTGGAAGCTTCCAATTCTGTTCATATCAGTTCCTTATGATGCAAGGACCATGTGTGGCTGAGATTGATCCCTTGGAAATGAATGGATGGTTGATTTTGCATTTGTTGCTTAAAGATGAAGAAACCATGAAATTAGCATAGCAAATGAATTCAAACTTGGTTTCTGATTTTTCCAATGTTCTTAAAATATCACTTGGACTCAAAACAAGCACAAATATGGCCTAATTTGGTTCCAAAATGAATTGACTTGAATTGGCCCTTTTCAAGCTTCCTTTAATGATTCATTCATGAATTCTTCTTCAAGCATTTCTCATTCTAATCCATGTCAATGGATTCTTGGTGCATGGTTGGACAAATAACATCATTTTGAACAACTTTCAATTTGGACAAAATTTCATCTGAGGTGTGTAAGTTGGTGGAATTGACCCATAATGCAAAATGGCCTATAATCAAAGTTTCCCAAAATACCCCTGCCTTGTCAAGCTCATAACTTGAGTTCTACAAATCCAATCAAGGACTTCTAGTACTTTTTGGAAAGCGAAGACCATGAGGAACAACTTTCATGTTTGTCAAAAGGTCATGTGAAACTTCCTTCTAGGTCAAAAATGCCTTGGGCGTTGGTTGACTTTTGCAGACAAATTTCACATTCATTTGACGACCTGTAACTTGTCAGCTTCATAACTAGAGTTCCATAAATCCAATGGAGGACTTCTAGTACTCAAAAGAAATCTAAGAACATGCTCTACAAGTTTCATGTGGATGCCAAGATGAGATGAAGATCACATCTTGAGCTATGTGGTCTTGAAGTTAGGCACTAAATATGGGATTTTACACTGAGAACCCTAATTTAGAAACTCCTCACACTTTGAATTCTTCTTGAATTGATCTTGGAATAACACCTCATGCATCTCAACACAACCTTCCATGATCACAAAGACTTAGAAATGAGTCTTAATCTCCTTCAATTGCACAGTTGACTCAAGGTTGACCAGATGAAAACCCTAATTGCAACACCTTCAACTGTGACTTTCCACACTTGCCATGAACACTTGGCTGAACTACACCATGACCCTCAAGGCCTCCAATGAGCTTCAATGACAATCTCCATCCATAACCATGGGCTTGTGATCCTCAGATGATCCTCAGATAGCCACTTGATTCTGATGATGATAACCACTTGATGACTGGAATATAATCTCTTGATTAGGCCTTAAACCCTTGGTAACCTCAATTGGCTAAGCACGCCTTTCCTGATCCCCTGTAAAATGCAACATGACTATGCAATGTGAATGCTAGAACAATGATATACTAATGCAATGGAACATAAACCAAGTAAGAAAAAGGTTAGGCAAATTTTGGGGTACAACAGCTGCCCCTATTCAAGCGACTTAGACCTGACTGGATGAAACGCAAACGGCTTTCAGACAATCAAGGTAAAAGACGATTGAATACCAAAGAACCCGGAAATTTGCTAACCAAAGAAATAATCTGCGAAAACTGCTTGGGGGAAAAATATCCAGAAAATTGAATCCGGTTGTCACGGCAACAAACTGATCAATCATCTTATACAGAACCTGATTTCAGCATCAACCACCTGTGTGACACCATAGGCCTTGAATCCACACATTAGATCAACACCAATCAATCTTCAAATATACATTACAATAAGCGGGCATCGATCCATAGGACTATATTAAAATATTATCCTTGACCTTTCATTTCCGAAGAAATGAGCAAAGCACTACGCAAAGCGCGTCATCGATGTACTATCCTTGTTCTTCCATTTCCGAAGAAACAAGCAAAGCACTACGTAAAGCGTGTCATCAATGTACTATCCTTGATCTTCCATTTCCGAAGAAACGAGCAAAGCACTACGTAAAGCGCGTCATCAATGTATTATCCTTGATCTTCCATTTCCGAAGAAACGAGCAAAGCACTACGTAAAGCGCGTCATCAATGTACTATCCTTGATCTTCCATTTCCGAAGAAACAAGCAGAGCACTAAATAAAAGCGCGAACTGTCAATATAATGTCATTGACCTTCCATTTCCGAAGAAACGAGCAAAGCACTACGTAAAGCGCGTCATCAATGTACTACCCTTGATCTTCCATTTCCAAAGAAACGAGCAAAGCACTACATAAAAGTGTGAACTGAGCACTCGAAGACTTGAACAAGAAACTCTGCGGGGAAGTTCTGACGTCAATTTCCAAATGTCGCTACGCGAAAAATGACACAGAGTCGCCACCAGATTTTATTTATCCCACGGGGGGAAAGGGAAATAGCGATAAAACCTTTGGTAGAAGAGCGTGGTCATCGCAACCAAGTCTTAGGGTTCGGGAGTCGGTTATGCGAGAGGAAGGTGTTAGCACCCCCTCGCATCCATCGTACTCGATGAGAACCTCCTAGTTTATTTCGCGTGAATGGGTATTTTTATTTTGCTTGCTTAAGTAAAAGAGGGGTTGGTTTTATATTTTAATGCTCGCCAAGGATTGTGGCCCTTGTGCCTACGTATCCTCACTTAAAAGAAGTGAAGAATCAGAGCTCCGTAGTTCGGAGGCTTATGAAATAGTTGTTTGTTGGTTGATTTTATACCTTGAAAAAAGGGATTTTCGATTGATGCCCTAGGGCGAAAATAGGTTTGATGAGTTGATGTTATTTTTAAGTTTCTTAAGAGAAATTATTCTTGATTAGGATTATACACAAAAGACTTTGGATAAAAGTGAATGTTTCGAATAACCAAGTCGAGCGCCTTGTATCCAAAACATTCGGAACGAGTGTAGGAGGACTCCATTCTCATTCCTTTTCCACCACTTTAAAGTTCGTGGTGCATAATTATAATCGTTTATGTTATTGTGTTTTTGGGTTTTTATGAGAAAATAGAACCACTTGACGTTGGATCAAGATTTATTGTTTGTAAAAGTATTTAAGGTGATACGAACAAGGTCGATGGCGGACGCACAAGGCGGCCGACTTATAAGGGTTGAAAATGGCTCGATAAAATCGAGAGTTTATTTTTTTTTTTTAAAGTTTTTTTGGAATCAAAGGCCAACAAGGACCACAACAATATTCACATACGAAAAACATACACACATATCGGGTTAGTCGCATAAAAAATATCGAAAAAAGTAGCAAAACAGTGGTGTAACACGGGTGGCCGTGTTGTATGACACGGCCCGTGTCATAGGGTACCTGCAGTGTGAGTTTTAGGGCATGACAGAGGTGCAACACGGGTGGCCGTGTTGTGTGACACGGCCCGTGTTGTAAAGTCTGGGTGAAAAATGATTTTTAGGGCAAACAGAGGTGCAACACGGGTGGCCGTGTTGTGTGACACGGTCCGTGTTGTGATGCCTGAGGTTTTTGGTCGTGGAAACCTCAAACGGAGGTGCAACACGGGTGGCCGTGTTGTGTGACACGGCCCGTGTTGCGTGACACGGGTGGCCGTGTTATGTGACACGGCCCGTGTCAGGCTACCAGAGTGAAAAACCTAACTTTTTCTATGTTTTTCTTTCGTTTTTATGGTTTCTTGAGAATGATTTTTTGGTCCCTTTGGAACCTTACATGATACATACAATACAACAACACAAAAAGAGTAAACAAAATGAATGTAAATAGCAAAAAAGTAAAGAGAGAAAGGTTGGAGGAAATGGATACCCAAGAGCTTTCTATCCTTCTTGCAAGTCCTCCTTGGTCTTGGTTGAATGTACCTCACTCCTCTTCACTCTATGTTGTGAAGGTTTTCTTTCTCTATGATCCTCTTGGTTCTATATCACTCTCTTTTTCTGGTTTGCAAAACTTCCTATTTTTCTGGTTTTTAGGGTTTTGTTTGCTCTCTCTCTCTCTCTCTCTCTCTCTTTTATGGTTTTGCCAATGTGTGTAGAATGAATGTTGGATGAATGGAGAGTCTTGTTTACAGCCCCCTCTTCTTATCTCAGCTCCTAGGGTTTTCTCTCCCCCCAAACATCAGATTTTTTCATGGGGCAATGTCTCTTGCCACCTTTTCTCATGCCACTCTCTTTCTTTCCATTTCCATGCAAGAGCTATGCTGCATTTTTGCTGTTGCACTTTGCCTATGCTGTTTTTCTGCAGCACTTTGTGCCTTGCATCCATTTTGTTGGCTTGTGCTTGGACAGCTCCTCTTGGTCAAAGCTACTACCTCTTGACAGCATTTTCAAAATCTGATATCTAGATGCATTATCATATGCTATTCTATTGATTTTGTGACATGTAGATTTTGTGACATGAGGTAATTTTCCTCCTCTTGCATGGGGTTGTTTTGCCCATGATTAAACATGCATATTCTTGGTCTTAAAACATTCCAATGTTGATTTAATTCTTGCATATTTCTTGGATGTTTGTAAGCATAATGTAGACTTGGTGTGGCATTACCATAACATGAATTTGACTAGAGACTTGAATGAAGTATTAGAAATAAATTAATTTCTAAACATTACTTAGAGTTGGAAATCTTGCAACAAATTACATTCTTGTAATGTCATAAAACTTCTCTTTGTAATATTCTTGCCTTTAATCTTGAATTCATGATGAATTTCCTTAGAACCATTAAGCTTGAAATGGATGAAGTCTTGAATTATGGACTTGTAATCTTGACTCATGCTTTGCAAAATTGAACTCCACTTGATCAAGAATTTAAAACAAAATTGGATGAAGCAATCTTGAATTATGTCTTGCATTTCATGGTCATTAGGAATATATCTTGAATATCCTAATATTTTGTCAAGTAACTTCTCTTTGAAGAAATCTACAAGAGTAGACTTTCCAATTTAGATCAAACTTTAGATAATGAACCTTTTCTTCCATGTAGTCCAAGATAGACAAGTTATCTCATTTGAAAATGGAAAATGACAAATCGACCCAATCCGTACCCACATGCTCGATATGTAATAAAATGATGTATGGTATGGCGAATGTAGGGTATAAAGGCTAAAGGCGAAAATGAGGGTGTGACACCAGACACCTATTTAAAACGACAACAGGTAACGACTTCAAAGGTCTAATCCATGAAATCTTTTAATGCTGACACAATAGCAATCTGAGGAAAACTCCGTTGGGGAAGAAGAGAAACTCAATCAAGCAACTCTGATGAGGGACACATGATAGGATGAACGTTATCATCACATATCTCATGCCAAGAATTTGAATATCTGAAAGCCATCCTGATCAAGAATTCTAATCACCTGCAGGGAATAACACCTGAAAACAAAGAGGTAACCAACCTGGCTTATGTTTTAAAATGCACATGTTTGAAAAATTGTGTAATGCTTCATACGGAATGGAAATGCTACGCGTTTGGGTAGATGTTATGCACGATGCAAATGCAAAGAGGCGTTCCCGCAAAATAAATGCTGAAGGAACGAAACGAAACTTCCGCTGGGGGAAGGAACAATCCTGCTGTGGGATAGCTTAACAAATCCGGAGTTACAAACTCTACAGAGGATGATCAACCTATTGGAGGAAAGACAACCTGCTAGAGAACAGAAAGAACAGTCCTGCGTGGGGATGATCCTTTCAAACCACCGACAACCTGGTTGTACTCTGTGAGGACTTCACTAGGGATTAAATGTGCACATGACCAACTGCTGGGAATGCACATACCTGCATAACTGCTTACTAGCATGCATCTAACTCTTACGGGGATAAAATGCAAACTCCATCTGTTGGGGAGGAATAAGTTTCACATAGAGCCTGTTCCTACGTTAAGGAACTCCGGCTGGGGAAACACGATCCCTTAGCGGTTTGCTTCAAAGGTAACGAACCTGCAAACTATGAACGAAAACAAGACATTCTACACAAAAAGAACTATCTTGGTCAATATCCGTGACAATTGTTTAGTTAATTCAAAGTTTTAACAATTATTGGCCAAGGCCTGCAGGTTTATGCAAGTGCAAGTTTACCAAAACACTGGCGTTTCTCACAAACAAAACAGTAAAAGTTAAAACAAGAAACAAACATCAAATACTGAATAGTATGTGTTTATTGATAACGGCCTGTAAATAGGCAAAGTTTTTTTTACAGTGGATGCAACTCCTGAAAAGAGGAAGTTACACAAAAACAAATACAGATATGTACATAGGTACAAAGAAATTTGTATGCATGTCGGCAACATGGTACAGACAAACACCATGAGCTGATCCTCCTATGACTCGCCTGACTTCGACACTTTCCCGATGCTCCGTCCTCGGAAGAGATTGACTTGGATAATCGACCCTCAGGTACTCCCAAACCACTGAGCGATGTAGTATCAAACTCGGACCGCAGCCATTTGCCTTTTCAATCCCTAACTTTTTCCTGAATCGCCCTTTCGGGTTTTCAATTCACTGGGATACCCTTTTTTTCCGAAGTCGCCTTTTTAGGTTTTCGACTTCGCGGGTGTACATCTTTTCAATTTTTATCCCTAATTTTTGCCCGAACCTTTTTATCTTTTTTTTTTGGTTCGCCGAAATGCCCCATTTTTGCCTGGACTTTCTTTTTTCTGTCCAGCGGGTCTCTTTAAGCAAAGTATTTTTAATTGCGTCCGAGTTCACAGGGGATGTAAAATCCTCGCCATCCATGGTGGATAACAATAAGGCTCCTCCAGAGAATACCTTTCGAACGACATATGGACCTTCATAGTTGGGAGCCCATTTGCCCCTGTGATCTAATTATGGTGGGAGAATCTTCTTCAGCACAAGATCGCCCGTCTGAAAGCTTTGAGGGCGTACCTTCTTGTCAAAAGCTTTCTTCATCCGGCTCTGATATAACCGACCATAGGCGATAGTTGCAAGTCTCTTCTCATCCATCAAGCTGAGCTGATTCAGTCTATTCTTTATCCACTCTGCCTCATCCAGTTTGACATCAAGCAAAACTCTCAAAGAAGGAATCTCAACCTCCAATGGTAAGACAACTTCCATACCATATACTAGTGAGAAAGGAGTTGCCCCGGTTGATGTGCGTACCGTCGTGCGATAACCGTGTAAAGTGAAGGGCAACATCTCGTGCCAATCTTTGTATGTTACAACCATCTTTTGAACTATCTTCTTGATGTTTTTGTTGGCCGCTTCCACAGCGCCATTCATTTTGGGCCGATAGGGAGATGAGTTGTGATGCTCAATCTTGAAATTCTGGCACAATTCCTTCATCATCTTATTGTTCAAGTTCGATCCATTGTCAGTAATGATTCTTTCGGGAATTCCATATCTGCAAATGATGTCCTTTTTGATAAACCGGGCTACTACTTGTTTGGTAACATTAGCGTATGACACTGCTTCGACCCATTTGGTGAAGTAATCAATAGCTACCAAGATGAACCGGTGTCCGTTGGAGGCGGTGGGCTCAATCTTGCCAATCATATCAATGCCCCACATGGAGAAAGGCCACGGGGACGCCATAACATTCAAAGGGCTTGGCGGCACATGAATCTTGTCTGCATAAATCTGGCATTTATGGCATTTCTTCGCAAACTTGAAACAATCTGTTTCCATCATCAGCCAATAATACCCTGCTCGTAATAACTTTCGAGACATAGCATGTCCGCTAGCATGCGTGCCGAAAGTACCTTCGTGGACCTCTTCCATAAGCAGATTAGCTTCTTTCTAATCCACACATCGCAATAGCACCAAATCGTGGTTTCTCCTGTACAGAACACCATATAGATTCAAGTAGAAGTTGTCAGCCAATCTCCTAAGAGTCTTCTTATCGCGGATGGATTCCCCAGTCGGATACTCTTGGTTCTTTAGTAAATTCTGGATATCAAAATACCACGGCTTGCCATCGGAAGCTTCCTCAATGGCGAATATGAAAGCGGGCCTATCAAGGCGAGATATAACTATTCTGGGAGCTTCATTCCAGAAGTTAACTTTGTACATCGAAGACAACGTCGCAAGAGCGTCTGCCATCTGATTTTCTGCCCGCGGCACATGGTGAAATTCTACCTTGTCAAAGAAAGGCAACAACCTCCTTGCATAATTCATGTAAGGTATCAGATTAGGCTGACGAGTCTCCCACTCTCCCTTGATCTGGTTCACGACTAGCGCAAAGTCTCCATACACGTCAAGATTTTTAATTCTCGACTCAATAGCCTCCTCGAGACCCATGATACACGCTTCATATTCAGCCTCATTATTGGTAACTGGAAATGTCAATCTGGCAGTGAACGGGATGTGAGACCCATGCGGAGTAGTAATGATTGCCCCAATTCCACTTTCGTATGAATTAACAGCACCGTCAAATATTAATTGCCATTGGGAACCTCGCTCAGGACCTTCATCCTGCAACGGCTCCTCGCAGTCTTTCATCTTTAGGTACATAATATCCTCGTCAGGAAAATCAAACTTCATTGGCTGGTAATCATCGATTGGTTGCTCGGCAAGGTACTCTGACAGAACGCTACCCTTGATAGCCTTTTGCGAAACATACTGAATGTTGTACTCTGTTAGTACCATCTGCCATCGGGCAATCCTTCCTGAAAGCGCCTGCTTTTCGATGACATATTTGATCGGATCCATCTTCGAAATCAGCACGGTTGTATGATTTAGCATGTATTGTCTCAAACGTTTGGCAGCCCAAGCAAGTGCACAACACATCTTTTCGAGCATTGAGTAACGGGACTCACAATCTGTGAACTTTTTACTCAAATAATAGATCGCATGCTCTTTTTGTCCAGTCTCGTCATGTTGACCGAGAACACAACCCATGTTGTTCTCAAGAACCGTCAAGTACATGATTAGTGGCCTTCCGGCTACTAGGGGTATCAATATCGGAGGTTCCTGCAAGTATTCTTTTATTTTTTCAAACGCCTTTTGACAATTTTCATCCCAGACAATCGCCTGATCTTTTTTCAACAATTTAAACATTGGTTCACACGTGGCTGTGAGATGAGATATGAGCCGAACAATGTAGTTCAATCTCCCCAATAAGCCATGAACCTGTTTCTTTGTTTTTGGCGCTGGCATTTCTTGTATAGCTTTTATTTTTGCAGGATCAACCTCAATTCCTTTTTCACTAACAACAAACCCCAATAGCTTTCCAGATCTCACCCCAAAGGTGCACTTATTAGGATTCAGCCTCAACCTGAATTTCCTAAGCCTCTCAAACAATTTTAGAAGATTCACCAGATGCTCTTCCTCCGTCTGGGATTTGGCAATCATATCGTCAACATAGACCTCAATCTCTTTATGCATCATGTCATGAAAGAGCGTTGTCATAGCACACTGATATGTTTCCCCAGCGTTCTTCAAACCAAAGGGCATCACTTTGTAGCAGAACGTTCCCCAACTCTGATGATAGTGAAGATTTGATAACTTAAAATTGTACCCTTGCTTGAACTTTGAACATGAAGCTTCCCTCTTGATTAGTAAATACAACATCTTGATCCCTTGTCTAGAACCAATGATATGCAGAAATGCTAATGCAAGATGCTATGAAACATAAGCCAAGATAAAAGAAAAGGTTGGGCAAAATTTGGGGTGCACATCGTCATCACAATTGTTCTTCCCTTGAATCAAAATCGGAGCTCTAGATACCAGATGTTGAAATTAAACCACGATCTATGGTGAATTCTTCTCAATCTTGATCTCAAGATTGTTATGTAATGACAATAAACAAAAACAAGAACATGTTTAAAGAAGATGAGGATGAACTATAGAGTAACTCTCTGCCCACAACTGTGGAATTTTATTATCACTTTGCAACTGCAAAACCGTGAATATCAAACATGATTATTACAATGATAAGGGTTCCTCCCTATTTATATATTTAGGTTAACTTGTATCTCAAGGTAAAACGCAAACTATAAAATCTCAAAAAATATCTAATATAATTTTTCTAAAGCAAATCTGATCTTTCTAAATCAAATATAATCTTTCTAAAATAATGAATTACATATTTAACAAGAGACACCCCAAGGTAGCTCTGAAGAATCTCAGTTTCTTTGAAACCTGACCTGTACAGAATAAGATGTCTAGTTTCCACAATGGTATTTCTAGATAACGTAATGTTAGATTTCTCCATGCTCAATCTTTTTTCAGAAATTTGGTAGAAAGTATTAAGAATATCCAAGACAATTTTGTAAATATCATTTCAACTTTCTTACTTTTCCTTCTCTTTTTTTTAATTTAAATTTCAAATATTTCCCAAATTTCTTTTTCTCACGTTTTCTTACTTTCATTTTAATTTTTTCTCTTTCCCTTTTTATTTTTTAAGTATAAATAAAAAAAATTGAACCCCATTTTAATATGATGAAGAAAAACACATAAAAATATTGTTTTTTAAAAACACATAATTTTTATGAACATGATAAAAATATTTATTTTATATTTATTAAAAAATTATTCATAATTATTAAAAAAATCATAATTATAAAAAATAATTAAAAATTATAGTATTAATAAATTAGTTTATCAAATTAATCATAAAACTAATGAATCATTATTAAAAAAATACATATTTTATTTTTAATAAATAATTATATTTATTTGAGAGACAAAATTCTTATTTTTTTAATATGTCAAAAAAAACTTTTGTTTCTCCATCTCACGAGTCCTTTTTTTCTTTCTTTTTATATGCTTATTTAACACAATTAAATTTATGTAATCACGGTTCATTTTACAATTGAGTAATTCATTCAAATTTACATGTGTATTTAAATATATTTTATATCATATCAAATTAAATAATAAATAATAGTGGTGCACACAACTAATTGTCTTTCTTACGAGCCTCTATTAGAACAATTATTTACTTTTAAATAACAACTGACTTTATTTGAGAGACAAACTCTTTATTTTTAAATATAACAATTTTTTTTCTCTCTAAATCTCACGAGTCTTTTTTTAATAATAATTTAATACAATTGAGTTTATATAACGTTGTTAATTTTAAAATTAAGTAACACATTTCAAATATATATATATATATATATATATATATATATATATATATATATATATATATATATATATATATATATATATATATATATATATATATATATATATATATATATATATATATATATATATATATATATATATATATATATATATTTTTTTTTTTTTTTTCTTTCTAAATCTCACGAGTCTTTTTTTAATAATTATTTAATACAATTGAGTCTTTATAGCCGTTGTTTATTTTAAAATTAAGTAACACATTTCATATATATATATATATATATATATATATATATATATATATATATATATATATATATATATATATATATATATATATATATATATATATATATATATATATATATATATATATATATATATATATATATATATATATATATATAATTTATCCTTCTAGGCGTACAAATATCTTACTAGTAAACTTTCATAAAATAGTGGGATTTTAATAAGACAAACATATTAAATAAATAAATAAATAAATTTAAAAAATTACAAAAATAGATAATTTGTGGGATAACTATTACTAAATAAATTAATATGGTAAAAACTAGTTTGTGGAATATGATTAAAATAAATATGGTTAAAAGATGTGAGGTTTATTTTTTATTAATAAAATAAAAAATGGTTGGTTGGTTGAATAATTATCAAATAAATATTATTTAATAATATCTAATAATAAATAAATATAGGAAATGTTAGTCAATAGAATATATATATATATATATATATATATATATATATATATATATATATATATATATATATATATATATATATATATATATATATATATATATATATATATATATATATATATATATATATATATATATATATATATATATATATATATATATATATATATATATATATATATATATATATATATATATATATATATATATATATATATATATATATATATATATATATATATATATATATAAGGCTAAGTTTGTTTTGTCAAAACTAAATATTTTTTATTGATTAAAAAATTATTAGTTAATTGAATATATTATTAAAGATTAAAATATAGTTGAAATCTTAATTTTTTTTAAAATCATGTGTCTCAAAACTGATTTTTATGAAAAGTTAGTTGAAATAACTTTAAATTTAAATAATTTGTGAAATTTTAATATAAAAAAAAAACTATATCAAAAATATAAAATACCTAAAATAATATTTTAAAAATAATTATTTAAACAAGTTTTTATTTAGATTAAAAATATCTTTATAAATTTGTTATAAAAATATATATAACACTATAAAAATCATTAAAATAAAGTTTAAAAAAATGTTCATAATTATTTCAACTTCTACTTTTTACTTATGTGTGTGTCCCTTTTTCTAAAATATTATGGAAGATCACCAACTCCCTACCAATTGGTATGACCAAAAAAAAATAAAAAATACAATCTCTACCCTAAATTAACGAGAAAAGCCGATTTAATTGGGGACGCGAACGAGTGCACAAAAAACCTAATTTTTTATTACATGGGTGGGGGTGGAGGATATTAGTACGCGCCCTACCTCGCATCCGTCTATTAAAATTAATTTATTATTTTTTATAACTTTATTCCTCATTAACCTTTCTTAAACTCAAATGTCATGTTTATTATAATAATTATTATTATTATATTTTTTGAAAATACAAATTAAATGAAAATACCCATGTATTATAATTATTTAAACCATTTTTTTTATTTGAAGTTTTTTTTAAAAAAAAATTATTAATTTTTTTCAACAAAAATATGTAACATTATAAAAATCATTTTAAAAAAATTATACAAATGAGCCCTTTATTTAAATATATTTATTTGGATTTATTTTCTCATATTAATTAGAATATTTATCAAAATAAATTACATTAGTTTTTATAAATTTTATGATGTTTATTTTTATAAAATTTCTAGAATAGTTAATAAAATTAATTTGACTACAACTTAACTATTTAAAACCAGACTAACAAAACCGCTTGATTGCTTAAATCTATGGGACTCTTTTCTTTTAAAGGAAACTTGATCCGAAATTTATTAAACACTCTATTTGTTTTATTCTTTAAAGGAGAAAAAAATCTATTTTAAGTAAAGTGTTAAAATTTAAAATTTAGTATAAAAACCATATCTTAGTACTACATTGCATAGGTTTATGATTATCCAACATAAATTTTTTTCTAATAAAATCTCTGTCTCTCTCTCTTGATCACAAACCCCACCACTACATCATCATCATCAATATCTCACCATGAACCCTACTAATGAAAACGACACAATTGACATAGAATACATTGATCATCAAGATGAAACACAACAACATCAAAACCAACCATTACCCATCAACAACAACAATAATCACCTGCATGCAGATGAAAAAGCATTCACAAACAAAAGGTACAGGCCCCTTTTGATAATCAACTACCTCTTACTCTTTGTTGGTTCCAGCTCATCAAGTTTACTATCAAAATACTATTTCATCCACAAAGGTTCTAGCAAATGGGTTTCAACTTGGGTTCAATGTGCTGGTTTCCCTCTCTTAATCATCCCAATTTGTCTCCCTTATCTTCTCAATTCCACCAAAAGAACACCCTTTACTGATTTCACTTCAAAAATGTTAACTTTATCGATTTTCGTCGGTATCATGTTAGGGTTGAACAATCTTTTAATCTCATGGGGTGTTGCTTATCTTCCAGTTTCGACTTCATCACTTTTGTTATCTTCACAGCTTGTTTTCAATCTCATTCTCTCAGCTATCATAGTGAAACAAAAAATCACTTTTTCAAATCTCAATTGTGTTATCCTTTTAACCCTAAGTTCAGTCATTCTAGCATTGAATTCCAATGGTAAGAACCCAGAAGGGATAACAAAAAAAGAATACTTTATTGGATTCTTTTGCACCATAGGCGCAGGGTTATTATTTGCACTTTATTTACCAGTGATGGAGAAGGTTTATAAACAAGTTTATAGCTACGAAATGGTGATGGAAATGCAGCTTATAATGGAGATTGCAGCGACGACTTTAGCGACTGTGGGAATGGCGTTCGACGGTGGATTTTCTGAGATGAAGAGAGAAAGTGAAGAAGTGTTTGATAAGGGAAGTAAAGTTTATTGGGTGACGGTTATGGCGAATGTGGTGACGTGGCAGTTTTGTTTCATGGGAACTGCTGGAATGGTGTTTTTGACATCTTCGTTAACGAGTGGGATTTGTATGACAACATTGTTGTCTATGAATGTGTTGGGTGGTGTTTTGGTTTATAGAGATGAGTTCGGTGGTTTTAAGGCTGTTTCAATTTTTCTGTGTTTGTGGGGATTTTGTTCTTATGTTTATGGAATGTATGTTAATATGTTGGAAGAGAAAGGGAGAATGGTGAAAGAAAATGCTTATTCATCCATGGATCAGGATGAGGAGGAATGGAAGTGCAACTTGTTGAATGTATAACCGGAATGTATAACCAGTTAAATAAATAAATGAGGAAATCTCATCTTTGTATTTCATATTTTTTTTATAAACAATCCATGTATTTTATATGATTTTTTTTTTTTTCATTTATCTATTCTCTCAATTGGATAGTCCAATTGAGAGAATCGTATTTCTAAGAACTAGAATCTAGCTTTCATTTACTTTTTAACTCCCATTTTTATCTCAATTCTCATGCGAACTCGAACAGTAGATATAAACATATCTATGTGATTTTTATCTATCTACACCATCAAAATTCCGTAAATGTGTTTATAAACTTAACTACCATCATCATTTTTGAAACACCATCTATCATCCCTTCCAACACAGTATGTGTTTGAAACTTCATTTCCTCTCTTCAAACTCCATTAACGCCATTGAAGCACCAACGAAACTTGATACGAAGTAAAAATAACCAAACTGCAATGAAGTTTCCTCCACCATTATCGTATCTTCTTCATGACATTTTTGGTATGTAAGTTGCTTTATCCACGCATGTAATTTATAAATGTTTGTTTTTCTAGTTGGGCATTGCTTATTGCTTATACATTATGTTAAGGGAAGTTATCTTTTGTTATTTCTACTATTTTGATTATGTTGATAAAGTAGGAAATATATTTTTTCATTTTTAGTATTGGTGTTGACAAAAGTCCATATGTAACATGAGAGACATTACGTTCCATTGTTAGTGTTGTGTTAAGTGAAATGTACCATGAATTACATTAGGTGCCTTTGTTGATGATGTATCAAGTAAAATGTCTATTGTTGCTATTTTTGTTATTGTTTAAACAAAGATGGACAATTAATTCATCACCTCTCCTACAAATGAGATTTATCCTATTAAGAATAAAAGAGCAAGAAATTCAGAGGTGCCATGTTGATGGTTAAGTTGACAAAAGTCTGCAACATAGGTGTTAAGATGTCGATCCATTTTAATTTAAAAGTTGTAGGTCATGGTGAACATGCTACGACATTTAGTAGTTACATGAAATTACTTGGTAGAAGAAAAATGAGTATTTTGTTAGAAGATTGGAGTTTGGTTGATCTTGAAGTGAAAACATGTATATAGACTGATGTTGTGGTATTTATTTTAACTTTAATGATTTGTTTTACAAGTATATATGAACACTTTTCGTTTAATAATAATACCTACTTTATAATGTAAACTTTGGATTTTTTTTATTGTTTTAGATGATAGTAAGTTGGAAAAAAATGAATTTCATATGGTGGTGAGTGTTGGAGGAGTTTTAAGATAACTCAACAAAATATATTACAAATCCAAAGTGTAACTTAAATCCTCCACCTAAGATGTATAGTTTTATTGATCAAGAGACTTGGGATACGTTTGTCAAGTCTTGCAATTATTTTAAATTCCAGGCTAAGTGTCAAAGAGGAAAGGAAAATTGTTCTAAAAATATTTATCCACATAAATTTTCTTGTGGAGAATATGAAAAAATGTAGGAGACAATGATTAAAGAAAAAAAGAGAGAACAATAGATTAGAGATGCTTTACTAAGTCTTGATCGCAATACATATCAAGCATCACTTCATGATAAATGGAAGAGTACACGACAAAGACCAGAAGATAAGTTCACATCAGAGGTTATACATGCATTTTCTAAGGAGATTGTAAGTAGATTTATTTTCAATAATATTAATCTAGATAATTCGCTTTCGTAATGAATTTTATTTATGTTGTAGGATTCATTGGTTGAAAAAGCCGATATTGGTGTCTTTGTTCCAAAACAACGCCATGAAATATTGGTAGAAGTAATTGGAACAAAAGAACATGGTGGGAATCTTTGTGGTATTGGACAAGGTGTCGACCTAATACGTTTTCTGGATCATCTTCAAAGAGTGAAGAAATGTGATATAACAGGGTTTAAGAGACGGCAGATTAGAGTCTAAATTACAAATTGGAGGAGACGATAGAGGAGAGGCTGGAGGAAATATTAGAAAAGGAGCGGATGATTATGCGGGAGAATGTGGTCCAGGATGTAATTGGCATAAGTACAAGTTTGGTTTTGGAACTTTATGTTTTTTTTTTTGTGATTGGAAATATGCATTGTGTGTTATTGCTCTTTATGTTTTTAAAATTATGTGTTGTGTTGTCGTTGTTTTCATGATGCAACAATTTAAACCAATATGTATAATCTCCCAACCAAATAAAAATTTATTAGACCTTTTTAAGAAAGTTATTTTGGATGGTACAAACATGAAAGATAGTTGTTTAGTTTCCCAATACGGGATTAAGAAACCAGTTTCTCAACTAGATACAATGAAAAGATTGACAAGTATGGTCAAAGATATGACATATTCCATCGATATACAATTACAACATGATCTAGAGTATTGTGAAGTTCTTTTTACTTTAAAAGAGATGAATTATATATCTTGTATGGGGAAATGATTATCTTCACATATCAATAATACAATTATGGTGCACATAAGTAAATCTTTTAGGATGATGTCAATTTATATTCATTGTTCTCAAATATTTTTAAACTATGTACCTACAAGAAACTAAGTGGACACGTGAAAACACAAAAGAATTAGGCAACTCGGGATTTAATCTTTGGTACAATGGAAAAGTTAGATCAAAAAATATGGTGGGGATTATTAGGGATAAGGAGTGGAAGAAGGATATTTTCAATGTGAAAATAGTAGGAGATCTAATCATAGCCTTGAAATTTTTAGTGGCACAAGACATCTTTAATGTTATTAGTGCTTATGCACCTCAGGTTGGGTTAGCATGACACCTTAAGGTAAAAGTTTTGGAGGATTTAGAAGGCTTACTCCAGGATATACCCCAAGGAGATAACATTTTCCTAGGAGGGGATCTTAATGGAAATGTAGGTAGCATAGCAAGTGGTTTTGAGAGCATGCATGAGGGTTTTGGCAAATGGCATATGAATGTGGAGGGTAAATCCATCTTGGAGTTTTCGTAGGATTTAGATATTACTATAGCATATACATGGTTTAGGAAATGAGATGAACATCTTATCACATATAAAACTGGGGTGAAATGTTTTCAGATAGATTTCTTTCTTATCTGGAAGCTAGGTAGGAAGATTTGCTTGGACAACAAAGTTATTTTAGAGTTTGAATATCTAACATAGAGTTTTGGTTATGGATGTAAGAATTAAGGGGAAAGAAAATAAAATATGTCATATGGTAGAGCCATAGATTAAGTGGTGGCATTTGAATGGTGAAAACAGGGAATTTTCAAACACAAGATCTTAGAAGGAAGATTTGGACAACCACAAGGAAGTGAAAATGATATGTGGAATAAGATGGCTTAAAATACTAAAGAGGCGTTGGGTGAATCAAGATATTTGAGATCCAGGGGTAAAGAGTCATGGTGGTGGATGGAAGTGTTCGGAGTAAAGTAAGAGTAACAAAAGGTTGTTTTAAAGAGTGGTCGTGGTGTAAAAGTTTTGAAACTTGGGAAAAGTACAAGAAAGCTAATAATGAAACCAAGATGTTAGTGAGTGAAGCAAGAACCTAAGATTTTGATGGATTATACCAATCTCTAGTGAATCATGTTCTTAAGAGAACAATGTTGGACCAGATGTCTGGGACAATGTGAGCAAGTGGTTTATGAGAGATAACAGATTTTAGGGACAAGTGTCAAAATGATGTCTAGAACATTGTATACCAGTATAAAAAAATTTAAGATACCAAGAGAAAATAGTTTATACTATAGAAGATGATGAAGCAGAAAAGCAATAAAGAACACAAGAGATTGGTAACCCTGTTTGGTGAAACCACACCTACTTCCAAGGGGCACTCTAGCCAAGAAAAGAAATTCACTACTTCGAATTAGTACAATTAGTCTTATAGAAACATTAACCCCATGATGTTCAATGCCTCTTCCTAATCCTAGTGACTTTCTATTTAGGACCCCCCTAAATATGAGAACCCCTCTCACTTTCTCAATCACTAAACCCCAATGATTGTTGAATTTAAAACTCAACTAAGATAAATCAACAACTATGCCAAGTTACTTAAACATAGATTGTTGTACACAAATATATTCAACACTAATACAACATTAACCTGGAATACAAGAAACAAAAACACTTTATTCTCAAGCTTATACTATTAATATCTTGGAACAAAGAATTATAAATCAACAATGGAACTAACCTCTATGCCTTAAGATATGAATGAAGGCACTAGAGTGGTGCCCAACAATAACTCAAAGAAAAAATCAAAAATAGAAATCGTAACAGAAAGAGTCTTCAAAACATGCACACCTCAAACTATAGGTTTGAGTCTCATTAAATAACAATGCTTCTTCTGGGGTTTTTCTAATGGGTATTTGATTTGATTTCGTCTATAATAAATGTCGATATTGTTGGATATGATTTATTCCATAAAAATATCAAACAAAAGGTATGATTTGTTTTTAATTCAAATTAAAATTTAAATCTCCATTTAAATTGATTTGATCTTCAATAGCTTTCAAACAAATCACACAAACATATTGCAAAAATATAACAACAAATCTGATTGAATCTCAACTTGAATTTTTCTCCAAAAACACAACAACATTGGCCTATTGAGTCAGGGATAGATGTTGCACATATGTTGGAACATCGTGTTCCACATGTGTCTCTTCTTCTCCACATTTGCAATATCACATGTCTATTGACAAAGACCAGATGTTCTAGTACACTCTTCTTCACTATAACTTCAATAACATCTGTCTGTTGACAGAGACCATATTTTACAACACACGTGTTACAACATCGTGTTCCACCAGAACATCCAAAATAACTCTCTTCATATATTTTTTCTTTGTAGAGTAAATATTATACCAAATCTTACTTCAAGGTACATCCAATCAAATTTTCTTTAACTGAAACAAATCCAAATATTTTCAAAAAGATTTTATATTAACAACACAAACTTCTCCCCAAAAGCAAACCTCTGTATCCTTTGAAGAAGTCAACACCACAACTCTTCTAAAGGACGTCTAAAGATAGTCAGAACCAAAACCTTATGACGAGATAAAACATACTCGCGTGTTAAACCACTTGCTTGACAAGTTACGTCATGCACTTTAGTTCTGCCAAACACTTTAACTACATCTTAGAACGTCTTGCTTAACTGGTTCTGTCAAGCACTTTAGCTGAGCAACTCTTGCTAGCAACAAACTCAAATGCTAGAACACATGCTGGAACATCCTGTTTCACATGTTGCCTAAAATACATCTTGTACATATGCTATTTAACCTTATGCAGCCCAACAAAAGGAACTACAACTAGGAACCAATGAGAGGGAAATCTCTAGATATATGATTTCTACTGGAAAACAAAGAAAGACTAGAGATTTAGATCAACTGAAGTGTGTTTAAGATGAATAAGAAAAAGTCTTGGTTTATGAAAAAGATATAAAGAATATGTGGATGATGTATTTATACAACCTTTTAGTGAAGGGTATGATATCTCACTAGACTATAGAAGACTCGACTTTAGAGAAGAGGATCATAACTATAATTACTACCGATGAATTCAAAAACACAAGGTAAAAGAAGCGTTGAAAAGAATGACACTAATAGGTAAAACATGTTTAACCTTGGTTAGATATGA